>BMAV01015148.1:26844-50364 GCA_019973955.1 Trichonephila inaurata madagascariensis
GGGACGTTTTCACTTTTATGCTTAATACTTATTTCGCAACACATAAATTCTTCCTCCAAGGTGTAGCACATATTTGCAAAATTGGAAGATTCGTTTAGTTTCAATACCTCTTAAAATAAAGTTAAGAAGATTGAAATGAATAGCAAACTAATATATTAAATTTATTCTAAATTTGGTTTACAAAATGAGCATTGAGATGCTCTGCATTTAAATACATTAAATCTCTTCCTGTGAATGAGCTATTTTTGCAAAAAAATTTATTATTTTTAAACCCTTAAGACAAACCTATGACATAGAAAAATTCCTTGTAAAGATTTTTGTGAATACGAGCACATGTTGTGATATAGCCATCCTGTGATGACTATATCTAGTAGGATCCGCGTAAGCTAGAGGTGTGGGATTATCTAAATGATGAGACATTATGTAATTCTTAACACAACTTTTATTAAGAATAACTTAAATTACTTAATTCTAATTAACAACTTTCTTAAAGTGAGAGTTAACACCCAATTAAACCTTATATTCAAGTCAGATCGCGCAACTAGATCACTTATCTTAATTATAATAAATTAACTGACTAATCTAACTTCCTATACAAAATATTACCTTTTGTAGAGTCACCTTCCTTCATCGATTGAGGTAATACCTATTACGTAAATTTAGATGAGAAGATTCAGACTTTCTTAATCTTTATAATATTTTAATTGAGATGAACGTATCCTTCTTCCAGAGCTATAGGACGACTAACACTTGATCCGAATGATTCCACACTATGTTATCTCTAGACTTGCCGCTCTTTCTCATCAAACTTTCTATCCTTTTAAAGTATATCTCATTTACATATTCGATCCGTTTCTCTTCTTGGTATTGGGTTGGAAAGGTTTTGCCATTAATCGTGGCCGTCAAAGAACTTAGGAGTTATGTTAGAAGAAGGACGCGAGAGACGTCACAATGTGAGTGTTTTAAAATACTATATATAGGAACTAAGATTTGAACTCTTTATTTGTATTTAGGAAAAAAAAGAAACTATTTTTAAAATTAAATATAAATACTAGATTAAGTACTCATAAAATATTATTCTCATTTCTTCAGAAACAATAATTTTATCATTACCGATACTTTGACACTAAGCAGAAAAATTTATAGGCCTCTTAATTCCTTCTGAAATGTGAAGAAAAATGTGCATTGTATTTCAAAATTTTTGCTTTTATTTTTATTTATTAAAATGAAGGTTAATAATTCTTGAGCACAAAATCTTTTATCTAGGATTTAAAACGATATTTGTTCTTTTTCGTTTAAATTAAAGACGAAACATCTTTATAATTATTATATCACGAAACCCCTCAACAGAAACTCAACTTAAACTCAGTGGGGCAACAGCCCATGAGGGCCAGGGCCTACTGTTCCCATCCCAGTATACGTGAGCATTGGGTGTTGAGGTGCATGAGCAGATGTCCCGATCAGGAGGTCAGTCTGAAGCAAGAACCCCAGTGTCTAAGTCCCCAAGCAAGCTTGGAACTCATTTATCGACCCACTGCAGTAGGGATGAAAGGTTGAGTCAAACTTGCCCAGCCCAGGAATAAAATCCGTACCTGTGGTGTGGCAGCGTGATACGCTACCACTCGACCACTAGGCTTTGTATTTAAAAGTGTCATTTACATTGATTGCCATACGTTTACTAGTCCATTATTGAGTTCAACATTTTTTAACGATCAAACTTATAGATAATCCATCCAATCCTTCAAAAATCATATTTTATTTTCACTGTATGAACTTGCTCAGACAAATACAGACATACATCCATGCGTAATAAGCAATATGTGTTGAGTTGAATATTGATATATGAGATATTTTACACAATGAGATTATACTCATAAATCCGAATATTCACAAGATTCATTAATCTTTCGATTTAAAATTGTTAAAACGTGATTAAATTGTGCCAATTACAACTCACCTCTCCAATTTCTTTTTTACTAAAATATTAGCAACAAAAATTGTTATGTACAAAACAAATCCTGAATAATAACCTTATGAGTTTTTGAATCTGGTTATACTGAATTTTTATAAATCATAATAAATAAGTTTTGTTTCACATTTATTTCAAGAACTTTGTCTTGAAAATTAAAATAGCTGCTACAGTTATTCCAGTGAGATGATTTCTATCAATTAATCGAAAAAACATTGAAAATCTTATCTTGAACAGACTTACGTAGGATAGCAGGAGTTTGAAGCCCTTAGTTGCCTTTATAGTCTTTATAGAGTCATTTGGTTAAGCGTAGCGCACATTACAGCAGCGCGAACCTACAGGGACGTTGATATGTTTATTATAAATGTGTCCTGCTTATTTTTTTTTCTAAGTCTATGCATCATTTCCCTGTAGTTCGACTTTTTCAATCTCTTATCACACAATCACTTTGTTTGGACTTATTGTTATGCGAAAAGCATTAACTACAATCATGTCTAATTGTAAGGTGAAAAACATAAAATCTGTGAGAGTATTATTATTATTTATTTACTGTGTTGCCACATATTACAATGTAAGAAAAAATATAGCAAAATAACAATATGGAAAATATTTTAATTACAAATTAAGATACAGGGAATATCAAAAAGTTTGAAACCAGAGATAAAGATAGAGCATTTACCTCGGGAAAGATCTGTCTAACATGGAGTGTGACCACCGAGCACAAACATCAGAATGAGCTATAGTACTGTTTATGAAGGTGTCATTACATGCTTGTGGAGACAAATCCCATTCTTTCAAAAGCGTAACATTTAACTTCTGGGAAAGCGGGTCCTGGGAAGAGCCCCAGGTACGTTCAAAATTGATCTCTCCCCATTGATTATCCCAAATATTGTTAACAAAACTAAAATTAGGAGACCTCGAGGGTCAGTTTATACCACTAATATTCTTTTATACAAGGAATTCATTCAAAATTTGAGCTCTGTGTGGTTCAGCATTATTGCCCATAAAGAAGTAGGTGTCAGCTCATAGCACACCAAAACAACCTTGCATAGACTTCAAGGACCTCATTCCTACCGCACTGTGCTCTATCAGCACCCACATCGAAGACGTGCAATAGCCTAAAATTACGCTGACCCAGACAAAAATTTCTTTACCAACAAATCTGTCGATTACTTTTACGTAGGATGGATGAAAGTGTCCTCCATTTTCTTCCCACATGAAGACTCCACGAGCATCCCTCTGCATGATGAATCTTGATTTATCACTGTAGAGAACACGCAGTTATTTATGTGTTGCCTACACCTCATGTGCTTTGCTCTAAGATTACCAGTATTTCCAGTCGGATGCAGTCAAAAGGAAGTCAAACTTATCTTTCAGACAAAACAGCAAGGTCACAAGCAAGCTGAGGAACCGTTGTCCGCCCTTGCCGTCGAGTGCGTAATGCCAAGCAGCGATACTGAGCATGTGTTGTTGCTCCGTATAGTGGCCTTGATTGACTTTTCTGATGACAATTTTTCTTGTTTGGAATTGATTCAACAGCCGGAAGACCACATTTGGTGTAACATTACCGTAGAGTTTCTTGAGTTCGGAACATCTCAGCTTCATCTATGAAATCAGATCTTCATCTCAATAAATAATCTAAACGACTATGAGAATACATTTAAATTGCAAACCGAATGACTTATTTGTTTTAATATAATACTCACAAAACTGCAGACGAAAATTCCAGATACTTAAAAAAGCAGCACCAATCCATTAGTTTTGTAAGAATCTAACTCTAAACAACTTCTCTTCCTAAGCCGAAGTTTGATGTTGTACCATCCGTTCTTCAAATATAAATTACAAATTCGACCAATTTTATAGGTAATAATTTAGATTTATGTCAACAACCATGTTTGTCACCTTAATTTTGGACATGAGTGTAAATGACTTTACAATCCTTCACAAATCTACAATTGAATAAAAATTCCTCTCTGCAGTGAAATAAGAAAAGCTATAAGAAAGCTCAAGATTGACTTGGAATTATAAGTAGAGGTTGTAATGTTTCCGAAGCAGACTTTTACCTGATGGTATCATTATTAATAAATATCTCAATCCATTCACATATGTCATGTATAATGCATGTAAATGGAAATGGGACTAAAAAGTTTAAAATCTGAAGTACAGTACACATGTGTAATGCAAAGTTAAGGAAATTCAAGAAAGATGTTGGAGAATTCTTTATACTATAATAGATTATACAAAGCTTAAAATGTTTTTAGCCAAAGTGATTTATAGAACTGAAATTTATAGCCTGCTAAACACACTTCTTTTGAAAAAAGGTAAAAGTTTCCATATTAGAGTAAACAAATGTTAAAAAACAAGCAAACATAAGTGGAACAGATGGAAAACATAAACCATGGATTTCATAAAAAAGTGCGATTCGATGGGAACCTTCATGTGCGTCTTGGACTGATGTAAATCAAGATATGTTGTATTCTACATTTATAATACAAAGCGAAGTATCTCCTAAAATTAAGGTAAGATATTAAAAAAAAACATGTGTGCTTTTAAGAAAAATTGCTTTTTTTAATGTTAAAGCCATTTATTTCGAAAAAGAATGAAACTTAGAAAATTTGAGATAAATATAAAAAAGTTACAAGACGCTTTATTTTTTTTATTGCTAAAAGGCTTAGAAAACTATTTATAAGTTACCTTTCTGCACTACAGGACTTTAAAAATGCCGCATCTGGAATAATAACAGGTAATTAAGAATACCATGATAAACAGTCAATAACGTAGTAAACTTAATATTAGAGAAAAAAAATTATAGTAATATGAATGTAAGTAATTAACCAGACACTTTTTTAAATATGTTGTAACTTTTTTTAAAAAAAAAAAGGATTTTAAATAATGAATAGAAAAGATTTATATATATATATATATAAAATAAAAAAACTATAATTCATTTATAATAAAAGGGAAATCACTTGGATATTAATAAATTTTCTTAAGATTTTTAAAGTTCCATGCTTCTTCCGTGCATTCGAGCTTTCTTCTATCGAGCTAAGTTGCAACATTGAGTTAGAATAACTACACTCCGAAAACTGTCACTGCTAAATTGAATGATTTAATCAGTGAGATAGAGATTAATCATTAAGTGGAAAATATACTCACAATAGTACTGCTTGAATTATAGTTGTTTAGTGCTTAATTATAGCTGCTATTAGAAGTTAATAGAAGGTTTTTAGTGGGTTAGTTTCTTAGGTTATATCTCATTTAAAATATGAGTATCCATTATTTTTTAATATTCCTTTTAACTTGCCTACACATCGTGTAATCGGTTAATCGTAAAATAAATAAAATGGCTTTTTCGTGAATATCAATTTGTATTCCTATGTTTGGATCCCCCCTGAGAACCTCAACGATGACTACGAATAGTTCATGGACAGTCCATCGATGGTTTATTGAAAGGAGACCACTCAGGATGTCAATATGATCTTGAGGATTGCAGGCCCGACCTACGCGTTGCAATTCCGCTGTTTCCTTCAGAACCGAACGAAACGCTTGAACACATCATGCAACCATCCTATACAGCAGCGATACTCAACCTGCGGCCCAACGAGACTTTTTAAGTGGCCCGGTGAATGCCCATTGCTCTGAAAAATTAACTTATTTGAGAACAATATATTAAAAATTTGGTGTCAAGAAATCAAATATATCAAGTTTGCTTTTTGTTGTCGACGTCGTTCGAGTGCGAATTGATATTCTTTTTTTTTTATTTGTAATGGTTAAGGTTAATGATAACAGACAACAGTGGAGTATTGACAGTTTTATGGGTGGAACTAATTTTCAACTATATTTCATATCTTACAAGCGAAAAATATTTGAAGAAAATATATTGTTTCAAGACGATTTAGAGGTTGACTATTTTGTGGTGAAAAACAAATATGGATCAGTAATTGGTTGACTTGTCACAAAAGTGGGGTATTTAATAAATACCAATAAACAGGAATCATTCAATGAAATTTTTCCTCGAAGATCTCTTTTTCAAGAAATAATAAATAGGATTTTTTGAATAATCTTTGCAACAGCAACAAAGTGTTTCGTCAATGTGGTAATGTCACAGCGGTCACAAAGACATCTTATGAAGATTGTAATATTATTGGTAATCATATGAAACCGTTTACTGATGCAAAAATTATGAAGGAGTGTTTA
This sequence comes from Trichonephila inaurata madagascariensis, assembly GCA_019973955.1. Classification (NCBI taxonomy): domain Eukaryota; kingdom Metazoa; phylum Arthropoda; class Arachnida; order Araneae; family Nephilidae; genus Trichonephila; species Trichonephila inaurata. The sequence goes on from BMAV01015148.1 coordinate 33,011, forward strand.
TTAAATGCTTCAGTATTAGTGACAAAAATAAAAAAAAGTATATAAAAAAATGTACTTAAGAAAAGCAAACGAAGAGTTTCAAATGTTTGCGGCTTTTTTGAAATATCTGACATTTGTATGAAAGGTTGAAAAGGTTGCAGAAAAAAAGTTTGAGTACCCCTGCTATACGGTAATGCATTTTCGACAGTGGCTTCCAGTAATACTCTATAATATTCTGGCTCATTTTTGACACGGGTAACATAGATTTTAATCCATGACCACTGATAACATTTCAAAAGCATGTTTAGAGCGAAGGAAACGAAACTATGTAATTCCACACAACAACTAGCCTTCTAACTATATTGGCTGTTTTTAGCTTTCTGCACGTCGAGAATAATACCATTGAATTGCACACAAATCATATTTGCGCATGTCATTCTCCTGCGAGTTTCTAAGTTAAATTGTCACTATTTATTTTACAGCATTCGTATAACTTCTGTGATTCAAAATATGTTCCTGGTTCTAATCCTGCAAGTGTCCGTGAATAGCAAGTACCTCCTTTCGTGTATCTAAAGTTAACGCTGAGCATATGTTTAAGAATTTCGTCTAACAATGACAACAATCGATACACATTTTGATTGATTCGAATGATAAACCTTCTTGGTTTTATCCGATCTATTTGTTTTCGTCGCGTAAAATATGGCGTGATTATGCATGAATCTGTGGGGCATAATGATGTATATTCAAAGAGAGTGTATGGAATCACGTTAAAATCAAAGATCAATGCAGTAACATACGATTAGCTTCTTTTTAAAAATTACATTATCGTATTCATTTCCAATATACTGGAGAGAGAGAGAGAGAGAGAGAGAGAGAGAGCTCAAAAATGATTCCATCAATGAGATTTTCAAAATTTAATATTTTTTTTCTCACTCATTTCCCTTTTTGGATTTAATTGTACTCTTCTTTTTTTGTTGGCTGGTACACAAATTTTACGGTTATCAAGTTTATTCTTTATCCCCCAAAGTAATGTCATACTTTATGTTAAAGTCGAAACCACAATCTTATGTTCTAGTGTTGCGAAATGGTTCACAATATGTTGCTCTACGTTGACGTATTCAACACGGTGGAATGATTGGATATGTATATGTGAAGATATGTTAAGACATCTTTTTCCCAGAAGTCCTTTCATAACCTTTCACTACCTTACGGCCTTATAGTGATTGTGCCTTATTCACACATAACAAGTCAATTATTATAATATAAAACTCTTAAGAGATAATATAGCTCATGATGTGACAACTATCATGCTGACAAAAGGTTTCAACTTAATAATGCTCTTTCCCCGAAATGTATATGGTGATTTGTGAATATGTATTTCTCTCTATTTAATATTTTACACTCTAATTTTCCTTCCTAATCGAATGCATTTCTATACAAAAACATTGTGTGTGTGTGCCCCTTTTGTTCTTTATTATTAATGTATCCTTTAGAACTTATCATGTTAAAAAGAAAAAGAAAAAAAAACTTATCGTTGGCCTAATTATCAGACTGCTTAACTCCCTCTGGGAGGCTAATTTGATACAGTAGGGCTAGGCGTCCAGTTGTTGTTTATGTTCGCCAAGATAGGCGATAATATTACAATATGGTTTACTTTGAAATTTTTTATCGTGCGATATTGTTACAAATTTTGTGTATTGAACGCTTATATAAGTATAAATAATTTATATCTGGAAGTGTAAAATATTAATATTATTTTCTGTTGTATTTACTTTATGTTAAAATCTTGCCATCCCCTCTCCCTTCGAAATCTAGTTTTATTATGAAATTAAAAAAAAGTGATTACACTGATCGAAGGAATAAATTAAAAGCGGAGTACGCACTGAGGCAAGGCGTTGACAAAACAAAAGGAAAACGCTAGGCCGTCATCTTGGATTTCATGTAACCTGACAACAACCGTTGCTTGGTGCGATTAAGGAATCGCGCCAAAAGCGCTTGGCGCGTTGCACTCTTATATCAAATCAATTACACCGGTGGAGGTACTCAGTTTGATAATTAGGCCGACGATATGCAACATACTAATTATCTTTTTTATAGTCTTAGCACCTGCACAAATTAAGAATAAAAGCCAAATGCCGAGTTTAATACTGTTAAATATCTTTAAATATTAATGAAAATATGTAATATTTCTATCTGCGTAGATCGGATAATATTGAATAAAATCATTTTTATTTAGATTCTTTATGACACACGTGCTATATGCAGTTGTACTTTGAAACATATATTGAAGCGAGATATAAATGGTGCATTTTCTTTAAAATCCTTAATACGCAGTACACTCTTTTCTAACTAAAGTAAAATATTTTAAATTACTACAAGAAGTCCATAAGTAGATTTTTTAAAATCATTTAATGATATTATTTCATTAAAAAGTGAAACTCAACGCTGATATGTTATTTGAAAACAATGTAAATAATTCATTTAGCTATTCCTCCATTATTACAGAAGATATACATTCTAAATTAATTTTTAAAAAACCATTGAAGGTTAAAAAAATATATATTTTTTTTTTTTAAAAATAGCCTAGCCAAAAAAGTCTTTCCTGAAAAAAGTTTATACAAATCATTAGAATTTCGAAGGGGCACTGCTTCTTTTCAACAAAGAGATTTCAATGAGAAGTGATTGCGATGCTTTTCTATTCTCCCGAGAGCAGTATTAAGATCGAAAGAAATCTGAGGATTTTGCACAAGCTTCTTAAAAGCTATTTAAGAGTGAATAGTGAGCTTCCCGTCTTCATTTTCCTTCTAAGTTACTCCAAGGTCTTAGAGATTTATCTCCATTGGAAATTGGGAATTCTTTTTAGTATAAGGAACTTTAAACTATCAAATGTAGCACAAGTGCAGCGATTTAAAGGCTACATGGATGGATGTAGAAGCACATGGGTTTTTAAATGATCAATATTGTCTTATTTATCTTTAATCATTTCCTTATTTATCTTTCATCTCCATTTAAATCTTTCATTAGAGTTAGCCTAAGGGAATTTATGAAATATTCTACTTTTAATTAAAAAATTGTAAAAACAAATTGAATGGCTAAAAAATAAATTATAATATTTACGCTTACATAACATTTTGCTTTAAAAGAACGTTTACTTAAAAATATTAAAATTGCTTATTTCCTTTGGTATTCTTTTGAGACACCCTTACAGTATGACGGTCTGTCGATAAGATTCTATGCCCCGTAGGGTTGATCTAATTAACCTTAAGGCTTATATTTCAACTGGATAATGCCTAGGATCACATGACGGACCTTTCTATTATTTCTCTCTATTATTTTATATCTATTTTACATTTCCTTGGCCAACGGGATCACCAGATCTCTCACTAATAAAGTGTATTTAGCCCGATGAGTAAGAGTCTCCAGCTACCTCTGCACTTTGCCGAAAGAACTAGCCAATTGGAATGTGCCAGGAAGACACCCATCACTTCCAAAAAAGAATTCCAGCCAATTAATATCACATTATCGATCCCTGAAGCCAGAACAAAGATGGTCCAATTTATCTCTTATAGCTCTATTTAATGAATAAAACATTCAATTCCTATAAAAGTGCCAGTGTGTTTTTTAAATATATGTATATCTCATCATTCTATTTCCATCTTATTCGGTAGGGCCTTGAGATTGTACTATTTTTTGTGGGTAAAAGATCCACACATACATAGCCAATTCAACAACTGTTACTTAATTTAAGCCCAAAATTCTTGGTAAATATGCACCAAGAATGGAATATAACATGGAATTTATAACTAAAAAAGAATAATAATGATTCCCCATACTCTTACTCATTTTATGGTGTAGTATATTTAAATTAACATATTGAAAAAAATTCTTTAGTGTTATATTTAGTATTTTTCATCAAAACTGACTAATAAGGTTAGCATTTAAAAAAATATTATACATAAATATTCGCTATGTATTCTGCTTCTTAAATTTGAGAAGTACTTGTAATATCATAATTAAAAAATAAAAATAAATAAAAAGATAAAAGTATTCATTAGTTTCTGCTATTTTTCTTTTCGCTTTTTCTCTGCTTTTTATCCGTATTCATTAATTTATTTGGGTACATAAATGACATTTCAATTACGAGTATGATAAAAGCTTATTTTCTGTATCGCTTATTAACAGTATTAAAAATATTATTAAAAAAGAAAAAGGTATTAGTTTCCATTTGAATGAAAACATACACTGTTCTTCAAGCAGCACATTTACTTAAAAATCGCAAAGGAAATTTGATCCATTAAAATGAGAATGATAAGGACGAAATAATGGACTCTAATTTAGCGGAAGAATTCTTTGATTTTCCCTTATCACTGGCACATGTCCTCTTCTTAGAACTTGAGTAATTGCACTTTACGAGTCATCGAGTCATTTGGGCACGGATGATAGTTTTGTTTTCAAGAACTGCTTTTCCAATATTTTTTTCTGTTTAGTTTGTATTTCACAAAATGTAAGGATAAAACTATTTTGACATCTTATTTCAATGATGCTTTTATCGAAAGTTCAATCAACCGATTAAAGTGGTTTTATGAGAGCCTTGTTTAAATTTATATGATAAAGAGAAATGACGAAATAATAAGCAATAACGAATCCCAGATTGGATTCAAATTTAATTCATGGTACTTTATATTTAATAGAGGTTGTTTTTATCTTTAATTTATTTTTATGATTTGAGCAAATGAAATCGTATAGTTATTTGAAGTTCTGCATTGAAAATTTCATTTGTTTGTTCAATTTGGAGAGATGAAAGTTATTTTAAAATAATTTTTTATGATTAAATAATTATCATTTTTGCATGATTTAAATTTCATAGAAAGCATTCAATATTCTGTGTCCTATTAATACTCAATTGTCTAAATTTGATGGGATTCTTTTTTTTACAAAAATAGCTTCTTTAAAGAATTTATATATATATCTCTAAATTTTTAAATTAAAAACTTAAATACTTAAGACTTTAAAACTAAGAAACTTCATTTCATTCTTTTAAATTTTCCTAATCCATTTGACGATTTTTATAAGTCTCACAAAATATAATACAAAAGAAAAAAAAAAAAACTTAAATGTATTTGGATTGAAAATTTTTAAGTTTGATTTAACTTTTAGGTGATTAATTTTTATATCTTACAATTTTTAAGTCTTACAAGATATAATACACAAAAAAAAGTTATTTATTTCTCCAAGCGATTGAACTGATTAAATGATTGATGATTAATAATAATAAAATACCAGAATTGATATTCACTCATTTTTAAAATTTAATGTGAGAACAACACATTTCGAATTAAATATGAATGATACGAAGACTATATTCCTATGCTTTTTCTGAAAGTAATTCACTTATTTCGTGTATTTAGCAAGAATATAGTCTACGGCAGTGTTTCTCAAACTGTGGGGCGCGCCTTCCTTGGGGGGCGTGACAGCTCTACAAGGGGGGCGCGAGCATATTGAAAAGTCAAGAGCAAAATATTATTTAAAAAAAATTATTAATTTACTAAAAGTAAACAAACAAAATACATTCTGACATAAAAAAAAAAAAATAAAATACACATTCACACTGATGTATTGTATTTATAAATATATCAGTGCTACACAATGTATTTTATGTGATTAATGTAACAATTCTAAGTTAAAAACAAGTTTATTAATTACCAGTGACCACATGGGTTTGTCATATACATAATTTATAAAAAAATTAGCACTTATCTTGATAATTTTTGTACGGTATATAATTTACATCTTGATAATTTTTGTACGGTCAGTCATAAGTTACGCGATTCGCTTCCAATTGCCAACCGTTTTCCATGCAGGCACGCGTATGTGATGTAGTGGGGGAGGGGGGAGGAATAAAGGAACAGAAATAATCTGGAATAAGTAAATCCTTTGGAAATATTGTCATGGTCCTTTTATTGCATTCCTAAGTCTTGGAATAATTTTACGGATAGCGGTGCACAGAAAAGATCGTACTTCGGGAAGACGTATATATACGTCTGGAGAAATAAAGGCTTTGACTTAGCGAGATGTTCATATACTCTGCTGGTGCTTAAGAGGTTAAAGTCGTATCGTAGTTTAGCGTCAAAGTATAGTATTATTGAATTCAGTACATTATTATTGTATGAGAGGGGGGGGGGCGATTAAAATTATGATTGAAAATTGGGTCGCGAGTATTGCAACTTTGAGAAGCACTGGTCTACGGCAATTTAACACTATTATTATTGGAACGGAATAAAATATCGTTTCATTTAAAATTCATCTTACCAGAAAATGTAGTTTGTGTTAGCATATAATATATAATACATCATTTTAATCATCTTTAAGTTCTATTTTTAGTGTATTCAGGAGAATATTTTGTTTATAAAACGTGGAAAACGTCGATTTATAAAAACACTAATTTTAAATATCATGGTTAAATGCAATATCAGGGTATGTAGACTGAAATAGTTGTATGAGAATTCCCAAATTAGGATCACATCATAAAATTTTCTATTTAAATAAGAAGCCATATGTATCTTGATATCGTATGGGATAATTTATTTTTCATAAGAATAAGCAAACATAAGGAAATAAGCTGGGTGTAAAATTATTGTCTGCGAATATCTATTTTCAAATATCTTCAGATGTAGAAATTCTACTAAAACATAACATTAAAATTTTAAACATGCTGACTAGAATATTGGCATTTAGGGTTTATATTGTTATATTAGTGAGCAAAAGTTACTGTTCTTTACTCTTAATTTGATTGAATCCAATATGAATATACGTGTATAATTTACATCGATACAATTAGTATTAATATTGTACTTTAATTTATATCGTTAAAATATTAATTAGCTTTTTAAGTCATATAAAATACTAATTATGGTCCATAATACGTATAATATTCTGAAAACACATTTAAAACAATAATGGTAAATTTTTAACAATTTTATTAAATGAGTTTTTAAATAATAACAAATTAAAAAAAAACACAACATATCAAATGAAATATTTTTTTTTACTTCCAATGACGGATTTCAAGACAACTGCAAGCAAAACAAGAAACAGAGAAGAGGAACAAATAACAAGAAACAAGAGAAATACAAGTCAACACACAGTATAGTCTATAAATCACTCATATTATGTCTAGGCTCCCAATATCTTCTCCACATGGATCCAGAGTTGAGAGCATCAAATTATACATAACAGCGATGTTTAAGGGAATGTGGGTAGAGCATCGGACTCTTAGACCGGAGGGCCTGGGTTCGATGCCACCCAATACCCTCCAAGTACACACGGAGTACGTGCTCGTTAAATCAGTGGACCCGAAAGTTCTGTGGGTGGTCGCAGCAGAAACCACGGGTGCCGGGTGCTGGAGAATACATTTCTCTCCAGCTCCATGCCTAAATTTTGGAGGTGGAGATAGGTGGGGCTGCCATCTGTTGTGTAAAATCCAAACTTCCTCAGGCTGTGGCGACTTTCATTCCTTCCTTTTGGGAAGGATACGACAGTTACAACAGCGATATTTAAAAGAATATTAATTGGTTTTTAGATATTAGAATGAATACACAAATGCGAAGGTTCAATCCTTAAAATATGTATTAATCCAATTATCTCGCATTGATATTGGGGCAGAGTAGTGTTTATGATCACAGACTCGTGCCCGGCGTGTCATAAGTTCAATTCCTAGTGCCCCTGAAGACCCACCGTGAAGAGGAGCTGATGCGCATTTAATCTGTCGAGGTTAAAAGTTGTATTTGAGGTGTTGTAGTTTGGAAAAGAGGGTAGAGTGTTCATTGGGGCACATGATGTCCAAAGAGGTATTAATCCCTCATCTTCAAAAAGTATTGGTTTGACACTAACTCGGAAAAGAGTTGCCTACTCAGGTGCCGTCCTTGTCACTTGACTAAAGTTCAAAATTACGAGATTCGTCACCAAAAGCTTTTGTATTACTTAAAAATAAACACTCCCTTCATTTCGACTTTTTTTGTGTTAATGGAGCTTAAATTGAACTCGTATATATAAGCAATTGCAGAACACCTAGGTTTTCAAAAACACTAAAACGAAAAATAAAAATAAATCATACATATGTAGCAAACTCAGAATAGGTATACGTTTGCGGCATTATGTATACTTCACAAAAAGCGAGATAAATACATTTTTTTCTTAAGATATGTAACATTATTCATAAGCATTTGAATAAAAATGTATTTATAAAAATATATTTTACAAGGTGTTCTGCAGCGATAAATGGTTACTTAATAAATTCCTCATGCTTTTGATAAACGACCATAGAAATCATACACCCTTCACAGGAAAATAGATTTATATATATATAGTGAAACCTTTACTAAAAGATCGAGACAAATCTTTCTAACTAGTACAGAAAAGTATCTGCTTACGAAAAATAAGATTCCAGACAGTAAGATTGTAAAAAAAATAAGTCAAAATAAATGATGAACAAATTACTATACTAAGCCAAAGTCTCAGATTACAAAATAAAAATTACGAGTGAAGGTATAAAAAAAATAAGTGCAAAAGCTTCTAGGTTTAATCTGTTCATACACATGAATAAGTATATAATACGAATAAATATTTATAAACGAATATAAAAATCGCCCCTACAAGGATTATATCAGCAATGCGGAAAAATATTTTGAAACATTTTCTTATGATATAAGTATATTGATGTATATTACTAACAAAGCTTTAAAAAAAATTGAGCCTCTATGAAAAGAAAAATTCAGCGTTAATTAAAACTAGCTTCACACACAAATTCTTCTTATATAAGCAATACTTTCTCTTACTATGTTTTAGAAAATATATATTTCGTGTTATACAAACACAGATGGAAAAATATATTTTTATCGGAAACAGCCTTATGAAAACAAGTTATGAGAAAGGATTAAGTATACACTGCGAGTAAGATGGACTAGAAAAAAATGTTATTTTCTTTAATTAAAAGTAAAATTAATTTTTTACACTCCAGTGAAAATCTGAATTATTTCGTTTCAAATGAGAAACTGTTGATTAGAAGAAACTTCTCTCCCTTATTTCCTCAAAATTACTTTTTTGATACGAAACACACTCCTTATAAGCAAATCATGATATAATGTATCATATTTTTTTAAAAAACTCTTGAAATATGTTTAATTAAAAAGAATAAATATGCATTAGAATTCAAATTCTCTTTCGCTAACGTTTTACTGTTATTCTTAAACAATTTCGTAGATATTCGCAAAATATCTTGAATGCGCATTTACAATAATAATGTATTTATAACGATGTCATGGTATGTTTTTAATATACGATGCTATATTCAATAATTTAAAGTGGCCATAGTAGCATAGTGATTATGGCTGCATACATGTCTCCCAGAAGTGTTTTCTCTATATTAGTGGATACGAATTCTAGCGCCTGCTGAAAACATCGTATAGAGCAGGGGTGTCCAACCCAAATGACCTTGCGAGCAACTTAAAAAAAAAAACATTATAATCTCACGGGTCGCACATAAAAATATGTACCTTTATATCAGATTTGTAAGCAAAAAAAAAAAAAAATTTATTGGAGTGAAAATTTAAAACAGAATGAATTATTATTATTGTTTTCATTGTTTTTCATGTATACAGACATAGATAACATAATAATATTTATATAATATAATAATTCAAGCATCAAATAATGTTTAAAGTATTACAGTTGCCATTTTCTTGAAAATTACGGGGTTCCTATTGAATTGATCATTCGTTACCCATTGTTGAAATTTGATAGTGCTTTCATTCGCAAACGATCAAGTATACATTATCCTTTATCTTAACCGTCCTGAATATTCTTTTAAACTTTAAAAAAATATCTCTGACTGCTTCTTGCTTTTTGGGCACTCCAAACAGAAAAGGAAGAGGAGAAACGAAAGTCGTACACACAGAGAATCATGTACCATCCATAGTAAAGAATATGCATAATGCAATTCGAAATTTATTAAAAAAGTAAGTTACTGTAGTAAAATCAAACGTAACTGTTTAATAAAATATAAATCTATTTTAATCTAAAGGACATTTCTATTATCAAAAAGCATTTATTTTAAAACAAGAACAGGTAACAGGCAAATATAATGTACACACACACACACACACACACATATATATATAATGAAAAACTTTAAAAATCTGATATTTAAAAATTTTTTAAAAAGAGTCGGCGGGCTGCAACTTACGTACTGGTGGGCCCCATGCGGCTCGCGAGTCGCGTGTTGGACACCCCTGGTGTAGAGGACTAATTTCCGCTGAATTTCTTGAGTTTTATATATTACTTACATAAGTGTAGCGTGGAAGCTTGGCCAGGGACGTACACTTCAGGGGAATCAGGTATATTATTTATGCTTAAGAAACAAATTTTATATATAATTGTAAAACCATTCGTTATAATAAATTATATATATCTATTCCTCTCTTTCTTTGGCCAGAGTCTTCGTTTAGTCACTCTTATTGTAACAAATTCCCTTTCTAGGTAATCAGTCCGCCTGCGATTATGTCGACACCTATTTCCTGTTTGATTGGGCTTGGCTAAAACGATTTTCCATGCTGAATTTTTTGGTCACTTACTAACGTGGTTAGTATGTGAATTAAAATGCTTTGAAAACTGAACAGAAATTTGGAAGTCTATCTCCTTTTTAACATTTTCTAAGGCCGTAGTAAATATACTTACCACCAATTGCATTAATTCTTAAAGGTCCATAGTAAGCTATTTTATTATATTTTATTTGTGCTATCATCCATTTATAACTTCATAAAATTAAGAAAGTTATAAGCCCTTCCCACTTTGTTACCATTACCTTCCCCCTCATAGTAACAGGATTAGAAGCTTCCTCATTGATTTGGCAATTTCATGAAAAAAAAAATATTGTAATTCGTCATCTGTGAATAAAAAAAAGCTTTATGTAACATACAATTCTTTTTCCAGTTCGTAGAATTTACAAAATATATTTTATAAATATGAAACACAAAAGAAATAAAAAGCATTAATTTGCAATTTTTTAATAGCACCCAATGGTCAGTGGTAAATATACTTACTACCAAAAAGGTGGTGTTCGAAATCAAATTAATTTTATCCAATAAGCTTAAAGGGTTTCTGGATTAATGAATTTTTTCTTCTCATATTGTAACTATATCTGGGTCAAAACTTCAAAAACATTTTCTCATAGTTTAAAGCGCTCAATAAAGCTGAAATTCTCTATTGATGATTATTTTGTATGATGATAAACTAATTATAATTATCAAAAAAATAATTGATTAAAACTAATTATTTAAAGACTTACAGATACAGCAATGTAGGCATCAGTTTTTGGTGACTTGAAATAACAACTCAAACGCTTTTTTCATCTCATTTTAAAGATCACGATATAGCTGAAATTTTCTAAAACTGTTTTAGATGGTAATGTGATAATTTAATAATGAATAATACAAATTAATTGATAAAAACTATTTATTTAACGAGTGGTCTATATGCCCGTAGACCTCTCAGATGTATTCCATTTACTGCAATTCACTGTCGTCTACGGTTAGCCTAAAGTAGAGTGCATGTATTGTAAATACCACAACAGTGGCCTCATGTGAAGTTTTCCGAAAAGTCCAGGTTTAGCTTGCAGTCTGATTCTCGCCAGACTTTCATATGGAGCGCACTAGGTACTCGTTACCACCAAGAGAACATCATTGAACCGCACCGTTTCGGTAGTGCAAGATTGCTCGTTTTAGAGGGGGAATATTCTGGGTTTCCGAACTGACCTGCATGTACAAATTGGAACAATGGCAGGTCAACTCTATCGGGACGTCATTCTGAAACTACACGTACGTATTCTTTGAAGCGCCATGGGTGCAGAATTTGTGGTTAAGGATGACAACGCCCGTCCTCAACATGAAAACATCGTAAGCGAATGTCTTCAATGGGAGGATACACTATCTTGCCAAAAGTATATCCGGACACCCAGTGGTATGGACTTAGAGCGTCCTGAGGCACATAATTATATTATGTTGGTCCCTCTTTTGCATGGAGGACATCCTGCACACATTTGGGAAGACTTTCCACCAATTTTTGATAGGTTACCATAGGAATTGCCTTCCAGGCGTCCATCACAGCTGAAGTGAGTGCTTGCAGTGAGGATTGTCAATTTGGCTGGCTACGTAATCTGCTCTATAATTCGTCCCAAAGGTATTTTATGGGATTTATATCGGGGCTCTGAGACGGTCAGTCTAGTTTTTGAACACTCATTTCGTCAAACCACGTCTGTGAAAGCCTCGATGTGTGAATGGAGCAGTTATCCTTCTAGAAGAGAAATGGACCTTCTCCAAAATATTGCCATAGAGTTGGAAGTGCAGCATTGTCCAGAATGTCCACATACATTTCAGAGTACATGTTTCCAATCACAGGAACTAACGTACCCAGGCCAAACCACGAGAAACACCCCCACACCATTATGCTTCCACCACCAAACTTAACAGTCGGCACAATGCAGTCACTAAAGAAACGTTCGCCGGGCATCCGCCAAACCCAGAAGCGTCCATCCGACTGCCAGACTGTGACTGTAAAGCGAAATTCATAAATCCAATAAATGTCCACAGTCCAATGACGGTGAGCTGTACACCAGTGCAATCGATGCTTCGCATTCTGTGGAGTGATGTTTGGCTTGTGAGCGGCTGCATGACCATGGAATCCCAAGTTTTTTTAACTCTCGACGGACAGTCCTGCTGCTAACACTAATTCTTGATGAACTTTGGAACTCCTGAGAAATTTCCACCAACGAGGACTTGCGATTTTGTTACACTACCCTTTTCAGAGTTCTGAGGCTGCGTTCACCAAGTATTTTGGGCCCATCGGTTCGTTCTTCTGCCGTTTCACTGCCTCAACGTTTCCACTTCACAATTACATCACTCACAGTGGATTTAGAACTTTTGTAGAATGTCCTCAATCTCACGAACTGATTTCCCACAAAGGTATCATTCCACTATACTGCCACGATCAAACTCACTAAGCTTCTTTGACTTACTCATTGCCTCACAAACTCATAAATACAATCTGACAAATCACTAACAACACTTTTATAGCTTCCAATTACGTATCAAATTGCGTCACTCGCCAGAACCACTTTTTTAAGGAGTGTCCGTATACTTCTGGCCCGATAGTGCATCACACGTATGGAGTGGCCAGCATTCTCACTTGACTTGAATCCTGTAGAGCATGAGTGGGACATACTTGGCCTATGAGTTGCAGCCAGTCAACTGATTCCTACATGCCTACCTGAACTTCGAGAGTCATTGCTTGGTGAGTGGTGTAATATTCCTAGATCAGATCAATAATTTGATACTCAACATGCCTAGGCGTTGTATGGACTGTATTACATCGTCAGGGAGATATACTATGTATTAACCATCATACAAAATAAGTTTTTTTCCTGTAAATTGCTCAAGGGCTTAATAAATGTAATTTTTACTTAAGATATCATATATATAGCATCTTTTTTTGCTCTTTAGCTTTTTTTAATAAAAAGGCTGTACAAATAAGTCACATTTGTTTTGCTTCTGACTCTTTCTTTGCCTGAAATTATGTTATCTTTAATTTATGGATATGAGTGTACATAAAAACAACACCGTATGCAATGTTTTCACACAACTTTTATAAATTTATGTAGATATATTTGATAAAATATTATTTTGGTAAGATTTTATCTTAGATGTAAATTTGTGTAAAACAATTGTTACCAATTCGTGATATTTTTTTGTGATTAAGTTATATTTTTGATAAACACCATGATTGTAAAATCTTAATATAAACCTTAACAAACTATTCTAAATAGCCAAAAGAAAAAAAAAATAAGTTGCAAGCATATTTTTTCAAGAAAGAAGTCATCTGTAGTTTATTATTTTTGTACAAATTTTAATTCCTTATATCTAAATTACCAATTTATGCTCACTTATTTATAGAAGTTTGCCTCAGGTAAAATTTTCTTGCCTATAAATGAAGAAATTTTTAAAAATATATACTGTACATTCTTTAAGGTATCCGACTACGTTCGAAACCGAGATTTTTCAAAAGCATATAAATGGATAATATTTATGGTATTTAGTGTCAATTAGATTAGAAAATGTATATAAAATTGTTTTAAGAATATTATTACGATAAAAAATTATTTAAGTACAATTTTTTGACAAAAATGAACATAGAATGACCCATTTTCAAAACATTCTCCTTTTTTACGAAAAATGCTTCTATTATAATAATATTTTGTATGTATATAGTTCAGACCTCTGTACAAAGGCTCAACTAGAATTTTTGAAATATATAAATTAGAAGTCGGTTTATCCATGTTTTACGACAACAGAGGGGAAAAATTTTATGGAAAAAACGCCTATAATTATTTCAATTGGTTGTAACTTTGAAACTAATGTGATTTTTTCAAAATGCATAGTTGAGCCTCTGTTCAGAGGTCTGAGCTATATACAGGGAAAATATTATTATAATAGAAGCATTGTTCACAAAAGGAGAACATTTTGAAGAAAAGGTTATTCTAAGTTAATTTTTTGCCGAAATATTGTATTTAAAATTTTTTTATGTCAAAATTTCCTTAAAACATGTTTAGACATGTTTTCTGATCTAAGTGGCACTATCCATTTATGTTTTTTTTAAAATCACAGTTCCGAACGTAGTTGGAAACCTTAATTTTATAACTGCGTTTGATGTTCATCTAATAAGGGTTTTTTTCGTATCTTTATTTAAATTGTAGAACTCTACTAAATTCTTTATAAGATAACAGCAAAATACATTCATTTGGTTATGTTATTATTTTTTTAATTCAACAATTTCACTCAAAATTTAACTTCATGGAAGTAAGTAAATTATTTTCAGCCTTCATAGATGTTTCAGAAATGATACTAAATTGAGTTAATTCTTAATCGTTCTTGATATTTAAAACAGAAAAAAAAATCTTCTTTAAAAGTAAGAACAAGGTGTTTCCTTCTTCGAAAATTAATAAGGGCAGAAAAAGCTAAATTCCAAGGCTCTTTAAAAATCTTATTCAGGAAAATAGTGCTTCGATTTAAATGCAGTGAAAAATTGACACTAAGAAGCAATCAAGGTCACTTTAGATTTAAGTCGCAGTCTTTGGTCTGAGGATTATCACTGATTATGTTCCTCTTTTTAACAACACCTTGAAAGGAGGAAAAAAATAACCTTCATTAATCTTTTTAAATATCTTACCTTTCATATTGCTTTCGATTGAAAAATATGAAAAACAAAAACGTTTTTGACAAAAATAATTTCGATAATTAATGTCAAAACTGTACTTTTTTAACATCAAGATTATTAATTCAAAACGTAACTTAATTTGAAATTTTCAGAGGATTAACTCTAACGTGAAATTGCAAAATTAAGAAAAACTTTATTAAGGAAATTCATTTGTGAAAGGTATTTTTCATTGTTGCATTCCTTATAGTTTAAAGATATGGTTTTTCAATTCCTACTATTAGTTCATACGCTCCCTATATATATTTATATATATGTAAATTGTTCAAATTTTCAATCGTTGATAAAATACTTTTAATTCATCCACTCAAAGGCATACACATCATTTTTTAAAACATAGTAAGAGACACACTTGGTGTTAATACAGGTTTTTTAAAATATTAATTAATTAATTAATATGTAGATAGTAACAAGCAAAAATAATAGGAAAATAAAAGAAAAATGGCTCGTTCTGTTGCTGTAGCGCAATAGATAACACTTTGAAATTGTAATCCAAATGTTGTGCGTTAGAATCCGATCTGTGATGGCCTATTTTCTTAGAAAGTGATTTCTCCTTACTAGAATATTTTATTGAAAGAATTAAATTTAATTAACGAATAAATAGTAACAAACAAAAATAATCGTCCAACATCATATATAGAAAGAAAAATGGAAAATTGCAAGGAAAATCGCTTTCTGTTTTGTCACTTAATACTGTGATTGTGTCATATGGATATACATATTTATATTAATTGTAACTATTTAATAAAGTGTAACTAAAACTAAATTTTTCTTTGTTGACCTAATTAGGACTAATTTTTTTTATATTACTTGTTTTACATCTCCAGTTTGTTCGTGATCGCGGAATGATCCCATTCATGAGCATCATTTTGAAATCGTGGGTTCGCAGTAAGTTTTAATGTCACTGAAAACCGGTAATCATGGGATGACCCTTGTTAATTTTACGAAGATTCAAAAACCCATGTAGACTTGGTGTGGAAGTTTAGAGAATACAATGTCAGGTTTCGCTTTCATCATTTCAAAGAGGTACAAAGTTATGTGACCCATCACCAATGCTGCCATGCATTTTAAAATTTTCGTTTAGGTAAAAAAATCTTATTTAACTTTCTTCATTTATTACGCTTAAATCAGTTTATACGAATAATTATTGTACATAATTTAAGAATATTCTTTCAAAATATACTTCAACCCAATAAGCCATTTGAATAATATTTTTGTTAAAGATTAACATTTTGAACGAATTTGCAAATTTCAACATACTAGAAAAATTTACATTATTCGTGATTAAAACGGTGTATATTAGGTGTGTAGAATATTTCGAAGGTAATTAACGCTGAACTTAACGAGCAGGGAAAGATCTCCAAATTCAAAATTAGTAGTTGTTAATCTAGGTCGATTCTCGTGATTATTTACTATCCTTGCATAAAAAGTAAATTTTGTAATCAGATAATGAAAAATTTCTATAAATGAAAAATTTTAAATAATTACTATGCTTTAACATCGTATGTGCAGATGGATATAAAATAATGAAAACAAATTAGATTTATAAATAATTTTATTAGTATGTTGTAGGATCGCCTTAGGCATGTAATACAGATGGGAATCGATTCCTACCAGTGTTAAATAGTGTTAATTGTACCTTTTCTTCATGGCGATATTGTGAAAGTTCTGGAGAGATACCGGTGGAGAGGATGCCAATTCTATAGTGAAAGCATTAAAATAACCATAATGGTTAATCCTCCGTTAAGCTCGTGAATCTCTGAGATCATAGTAAAAATTATTTTAGTGTCGCGCCCACACAATGAGCGGAAAAGAAGCTCTTTTTCTTCTATATGTCTTCCTTCATTCGTACTAGGGCTCTATACTAAGGACGTTGCCTCTCGCCTCACATTTTGGCGGCAGGGGCTCTGGAACCTGGTAGATGTCGGCGCCGAACAACGTAATTTTTAATGTCTTTTGAATTTTTAGTTAATTTTGATATTTTTCTGAAACGTAGAGTGTAGGGTTCAGTTTCATACTAAAATAACTGAAAATTAGTATTTTGATACTTCTTAAAG
>BMAV01015149.1:0-21116 GCA_019973955.1 Trichonephila inaurata madagascariensis
AAAGGTTGTTATCTTGGATACAATTTGAAATTTGAAAAGCCATTCATGATAAGTTTCGTTCAATTCAACTCTTATTTGTAATTTATTTCTTATCTTTGTAACTTAAGTATTATATTTGAGAGATTTGAAGTGTTATTCAGTAAATGTTGGTTTAAAAGGTCAAAAAAATTTAAAACAGCTTCATAGAAATAATTTGAAAACTCTAGCCCACTTATGTTCTAGTTTTAAGTCTAGTTCTTTCAAATAACAAAACAGAGCTAGCTCTAAGAAACTGATAATTTAATTTTGTATTTCCTTTCCGGATTATTTCTACTTGTTTTAGCTCTTAAGTTAACTTTATTTTAAGTGAATCGTTAAAAAATATGCCTTTTTTTTTAAATTTCCAAAACCAAATTGGTTGTCAAGTTGTTTTTACCCGTTTAAAACCCGGAAACCCGTGTTTTTTAAAAGAATAAAGGGGAAAATTTTCATGATATTTTGTGTCATTTAGTTTGAACACACGCAAAAAATTCTTTTAAGGATTTTTTTTGAAAAAAAATTTATTTAAATGAAATATTTCGGCAAAATTAACTTAGAATAATTTTTTAAAAACTTTTGAAAAAATGTTTTATTAAAATTTTTTTTTCGATATACCCCTAGTTTTGACAGAGGCTAAATTTTATCTTTAAAAATTCACAATTTTTTCAGAGTTACAACCCATTGAAAAATTACCCGTTTTTTTCTTAAAATTTTTTTCCTTTGTTGCTGTAAAATATGGATAAACGATTCGTTATTTTTTTCAAAAATTTAGTTGAGTTTTTTGTAGAAAGGTCTGAGCTTATAAACAAAATATTATTGTAATAGAAACCTTTTTGAAAAAAAGAAAATATTTTAAAATTAATTTATGTTCATTTTTGTAAAAATATTTTTAAAAAATTTTTTTTTTGTATTACTATTTTTAAAACGATTTTTATACATTTTCAAATTTAAGTGACACTAAATATCATAAATATTATCCATTTATACGCTTTTTAAAAGTCACGGGTTTAGCAGTTGATTTTTCTCTATTGAATCTTCCGTCAAATCATATCATATCTTACATAATTTTATAAGGAAGATATTAAGAATGCAAATATTTCTGAATATTAATTCTGAATTTCTCATCGTCGTATATCTTGGACCAAATTAGGGAAACTTTTTCAGCAAAGTTTTTTGTAAAAAGGGTTTACACGGTAAAACAAAAAAGACAAATGGGTTTTTTTTTTTAAAATAAAAATAAAAAAAAACAAAACCCAAAATTTAGCCAAAAATATAAGAATGATTAATATAAAGAAAAACAAAAACAATCACAACTTGCCCCCTAAATAAGGAAACTGTTTACTTGTGCAGCACAGCAGCTGACCAACGCCCAGTGAAAGATAGAAAAACATGTCGAATATGGTGTTTGATCTTTGATAACAGCTACACAACTCTCCGATCGGTGTTTCATACAGTTGGCTAGTATCCGTATCAACCTCAGTGGCAACCGTTCCCACTATTGCATGAAAGCACTCTTGAGCTCGTCAATAACCTTTAGATCTGGTCTTCGCAATGCAATTGAGCGTTTAAGGACGTCCTATACGTAATCGATGGGATTAAGGTCAGGGGACATCGCAGTCCATTCCAATCGTTGAATATCCTCAGACTGGAGGTATTCTCTCCCCAACTGAACCCTGTTTGGGGCTTGTGTTATCGTCCATAAAGATGAAATTTGGTCCATTTGCTCCGATGAAAAGTCTGACATTAGGTGGAAGGATTTCGTCCATGTACTGCTGATGTACTGCCAGTATTCTTGGCTGTCAATATGCCTGGCAGATCATCTGACCACCTTGACCATAGTTGTTAGAGGACCGATATCTACTCCAGGGTACCCTCCAGATGCCAATACGACTCTAGTCACAATCCAGACTGAATGGTTGCTTATCAAAGAAGAGAACCTGCCCCAATCCTCCTTTTTTTAAAACAGGTTCCTGGCCATCAAGATTTTCCTTTTTTTGGTTTACAGTCAAAAGGGGTTTCGACTACAGGACACCTGGAATATGGGTCACCTGTATTAAGTCTCTTGGTGATTGTTATCCTTAAAATGGAAGTTCCTGTTGCATGATACAGGTTTCGGTGCCACTGACCTATCCCTTTCAGCTAGAAGTCTCAAATAACGGTATTGAACAGGCACTTGTTTTGTCCGGCACCCTGGACTACCGTTGCGTCTCTTTAACTGTTTCGGGGGATTTTTCGAGACCCGATCCCCTTCTGCAGGTATTCTCGAGTTTTCCAACGATCCGCCATCGTGTGGTATCGTCTATACGATGATCACTGGCCAAAATAACGATGTGTAAACAAAGATATTTAAAAAAATAATAACTGGACTAAGATACGATGTTTAGAATTCCAGTTTTAATGTAATTGAACAATTACTTTATAATTATAGTCTTATAGCAATAAAGCATATAGAACACTATGCTATTGAAAACAAATATTAATGCTTTGGAAGGATTTAACTTAATTTTATACTTTAACACACACAAAATATATATATATATATATATATATATATATATCTGTATTAAAACTGGTAAATTCAATTTTATCTAAAATATAAAAAAAATTAAGGATATAGATTGCTTTTTTGATAAAAATATATCGATTCACACATAATTTAAATAAACTGTTTGTGCCTTTTACGAAGTAGAAATTGAAATCCCTGTTGAAATTAAATAATTAAGGTTTCAGACTGTATCATCTAAAAGTATTAATACAAGTGAAATAAGTACTTCTCAATGTGTAAAATTCTTTTTCCTCTTTAAGTAAATATCATTCATTTTAATGGTTGAATATTCATTTAATAATACTGCGCATTCAATGGAATTGGATAATAATTGCGAAACAATGATTATAATTCCTCAATTTGATTATATCATTAAAAATTTTTAATAATTTTTCCATTTTAGTTTCATTAGCTCTGGCTTCTAAATTGCAAACGAATGCATAGGAATTCTTTGATTTAGTTACATAAGTATCACATTATTAGAAATTAAAAACAATGGAAAATATAATCAAAATACTCATACTAAGGCTCGAATGCAATAAAATTTCTTTAAAATATTATGAAATGTATTTCTATTTTATTAGTAGTATTGGTATTATATTAAAGAAGATTAATGAAATTATAGATTCTTTTATTAAAGGTGGGAGAAAAATTTTTTTGAATATAAATGCTGGCCACCGAAATGTAACACCAAGGAAGACAAGAAAAGCCAAAAAAAATTTGTACATAAATGTTTACCAAGTATCAAATGATTAAATTTATAGACCGTGAAGTGCGGTTCCTGCCAGAATCAGTGCCGAGTAGCCGCAATGTTGGGCCCCGCTGAATGCCTCGGCATTGTTTTAAAAAGACTTTGGATGTGTTCTTGGGGTACAGCAGAACAAGCAGCTTTCCTTGCCAAATTGATCTGGTGTGGCAGCGGGGGGGTGTAATCTGGCGCGTTACAACCATGGACCACGTCTATCGGCTAAAGATCCGGGGGCACCCGGGTCGGGGAATCAATGGGGTATTATAAAAACCCTTTTTAAACGGCCAAGTGTTGTCCTTTATCCTGGAAAATTTGGCCGTGGCCAAGCCCGGGTAAGGGACAACGACTCCAACCCCTGGGGGAGATGAGCTGGCTTTTTAAAAGACCAGCAAGCGTACTAGAGGAGTGCGAGATGAATCCAATACCGCCCTATCCTCCCCGGTGAAGGACCAGTGTGGCGGGCTAACGCAGATGTTCAGCATCCTTTTTCCAGGGTGCCCGATTCGAACCCACCCAGGTATTGCGACAGATGGGACTCGTCAGTAAAGACAACTTCATTTTATTCTGCCGCCCCATCCTTCTTTTATTTCACCATTGGCGGGGGAGACATTTCGGGCGTCAAATAACGAAGCAATGGGCGTCTTGCAGACGGATCACCCTGTAAACGGCGCGAATGACGCGCGACACTGAATGGGGCATTTCGATCAATGTGCTGTGTTTGATTCGATGTGACGAGCGATCCGTCACCCCATGTGCACAATTTGCCTGTCCTCACGTGAAGTGGCGCACTGAGGTGGATGTGATCGACCACGTCAGTTCGCCATACCTTCCAGCATTCAACGGTCACATATCCGCATTACAGTTGTTTGGTTTCGTCCAACACGACTACCGATTTCCCTGAAAGATTATCCACAATCTCGGTAGGCTACTATCCTTTCTTTGTCGAACTCGGATACTTGATCAAACGCTGACGCTGTTTTCTACGAGACATAACTGATCGTTTTTTGAAAAAAGAAAAACACAATTGCCGAACTTGAAATCGTCGAAATCTCCAAGCCTTAAATAGCGCTTTGAGGTTGCGCCACAGGCGCGCGTGATGTGTGTCTGGTCGGAAATTCTAATCATTTGTATATCTCACCTCCGCTATTGCATGTTGTAAATTTCATGTTAGTTTCATGCTTCCTTCAGGGTGTTGCATTTACGGTGGCCAGCAGTGTATATAAAGGATATTGATTTTTTTAAATGTACACATTGGTGCTCAAAACTTAACTAACAGTTTTTTTGACGTAACTCCCCGTGAGAAATCATCTGAGAGACACGAAATTCAGAAATGAACTACAGCATATTGTACCTTAACTCGGGAGCAGGCGCTCTCTTGATATTAACGTCAATGGTTGTACGAGGTGACTGAGTCACCCCAATCTTTTTTAATTATTTTTATTGTATCCGATAAAAATCGCAATTCCAGTGAATAATTTAACTTAGAGAAAGTATACTGAACTGCTTTCAAGGACTTTTCAATTTTTCATCGATAATTTGGAAAAAAATATCAATCAAACTGAACCAAGAAGTTTCAAATGTGCGTGACTTTAATAATGAACACAAATCTGACCCTTTATTTTAACATTACAGGAATATTATTGGCAGCAAAACTGTCATATTTTGTTCAAGTTATTGTAGTTTCATTGACCTTTGATGATCGACAAATAGCATGCTAAACTTTTTCTTGTTTGTGTCCTTTCGAGAGGGATAAGTGTGTCTTTTCCTACACTTATGGCTCCATATTTTTCTTCGTGGAGTTTTAGACAGCATTTAAAAATTTTCCTTTCAACTCACGTTTCATGTTCATCGCTTTTTCTCAAATTTACTTTCGTTATCATGATTAATATGTGTTAATTCAGCAGGTACTTCTCTTGCTTGATTAGTTTTAATTTCTTTTAATAAAGATCACAGATGCTTATTTCTTTTTCTTTATATTCCGCTCATTTCTATTTTTAAACCACAATTACAATAACCATTTTAACAACACAACTATCAAAACCACTAAGTTTTTCACAGGGGAAAAATGGAGCATGTTCATAGAAAATATTTTGGAACAAAAGTGGTCATGCGGGGAACTCAGTCAAGACAGGTACCTGAAGATTAAAAAAAAAAAACCTTTTCCACTCCTAAAAAAGAGGAAAAGATATGGGACAAATACATTTTACTTCCCATGAACACTATCATATAGGAGGCTATGTCAAGGTTATTGATAGCAAATAAACATTTTTCTGAGAATTAATGATTTCAGACTAAATTTTTGACTCAAAACTACTTTGGGTTAAGCGATGACAAAAACATTGTTGCCCTAATATGAATACAGTGAAAAAAGAAGCAATCATCCAAAAAAAAGGCTTTACTGAACTCCTATCATCATTACACATGATTCTCTGTTCAAGAGGAAGAACAATGAACGAATGTTTCTTATTATGGGATATGCCCTCCCCTTAGTCTAATGCAGTGATTCCCAAACTGTGTTCTGCTCAACCCTTTGGTTCCGTGAGACATACGCAGGAGTTCCACGAGTCATTTGAAAACTCGAGATGAAATAAACATGTTGTGACGTCTATCGCGTCTTTCTGCTAAACCTCGCTCCTATGTTCTTTGACGGCCACACGATTAATGGCAAAACTTTTCCAACCCAATACCAGAAGCTTCGGACGCCAACTAATTACTTTGATAAAAACAGAATGTTTCAAGTAGGAACAAGCGAAACTGAATTACTAATCCCAACGAAAGGCATTTTTTTTTAAAACATGAAGTCCTTGAAAGGAGATTAGGTTTTGGCATTTTCGAAGAACTTCGATGATATCTTTCAAAAACACATTGCACTTTTGATTTGTAATTTTTCAACAAAAAGGCTAAAATCTATAAAAGGTAAACAAAAGAAAACGCTAAATTAAAATTAATTATTATTTTTATGTTAAATTACGTAAAAATGTTAGTATTTTGAAATATTCAGACATTTTAATTTAAATGTTGATAAAGAGACATGATTCAATTTGATCTCAACCGCTTCGAAAAAATTTATTTCTTTAATTTTGCATGTTTTCGTGGTTTCTGCATAAATAATGATAACATATTTGTTTAAAATGGCAGAAACTCCTTTTAGTTGAACAAAACAAATCATAAACTATTATTATAAGGCAAACATTAATTAAGTCTAAAACAAATATATTATTAGAACGGCAAGGGTTTGCGTTTCTACCAAATTACACTGGCAAAATTTAAATTTGATATCCATTGTTCATGTCAATGTTAACCCCTTAAATGCCAATTAAAAGTTACTTCATTCGCTCCCCAGTGCCACCGTTTTTCATTTGGATACGTTGTAGGGGAAGGGGAGGCACAAATGAGCAAATATTTCTATGAAATATGAGTAAATCCTTTAAACACTGCCAAGGGTCATTTTATTGCATTCCCAAAGTCTTCGTAATATTTTACCATGATAGTAGGAAACAAAGGAAAATTGTACTTCCGAAGACATATGCGTATGGTACATATTATCTGGGACTTCAATAACTGCACCGCAGGGTTGGATACCATGGTGTTGCGCAGGGTTATGACTGCAAACGAATGAAGTTACGGTTTAAATATTAATTATTAAGTGTATGCGACATAGTGGTACGAAACAAGATTTTGCAATTATTGTCTTTGCGTAACAGATTTCGCGTGTTTACGTTGTCGTAAGTTTGAGGGTATTACTGTAAATTAGATTTAAAGTCTAGGGATTATGAAGTCTTAGGGGCGCTAAGCATTCAATAATACAAATATCTTTTTAATATTTATTCAGGTAAAAGTTTCTTCATGACGCTTTTCAAAGCTTTAGTTGTATTAACAAACGATAATTGTTTCCAAATCTAAAAAGAATATCAAAAATATGTATAAAAATAATACTACACCCAAATCTCTTTTTTTCACGATTTTGAAATAACATGGTTCAACAACATACTTTTTTTGCACGAATTTTTTGTTATACTACAGATCCTTCCCCCCTTTGTTTTAATTCTAATTTGCAGAGTGTAATTTAGAAAACTGTCGATTTCTTGAGTGATTTTGTCTACTTTTTGGTTTATTTTATAATCTTTTTTTTAAAAGAAATTTTACTATAAGAATTCAAATTGTACTTTGAGTATTTCGTTCTTCAATTAGTCGTATTTTTGTGTTGACTCAAGATGATGATGATTAGTTGCATGTAGGCGGTTTTGCCATGTAAAGTGTGTATTGAAGTCAAGTGTAATTCAAGCTGTTAACAGCTGTTTTAATTCACGGCGGTATTGAAATTTGCTTCAAGTATGGAAAAGCATTTTCGAACTCATGATCCTGACACAGAGCGTGCATTAAAATTACAAAGTTATTTTAAGTTTTGTGTAGCGTAATATCAAGAATTACGTAAACAACTTGAGAAACCAAACAACAACTACTAATAACAAACTTTGTAACATCAACAATAAAAATCTGAGCCCGTTAATAACGAACGAAATTCTTTATTTGAATCCAAACTGACAGTTGTAGTAGACACTACATGGTAAGGTAAAAAATTTCCCGGAAAGGGTCACTTACAAGTTTTTAAAAAGTAGAATGAGAAAAAAAAAATAGAATAATCCACAAAATAGAATAATAATAGAATATAAATAGAATAATAACAGAAAATAAAAATAGAATAATCCACAGAGTTGTTTCAACGTTCATATAATTGTTCAAAACACTCCTGTGGAATCCATTTTCTGAGAGGTCCTTTAGTTGCTTCATTGCATTTTCCCTCGACTTTTGTCCAAGAGAAGTTTCTTCTTCCTTGGTAATGTTTTTGCTTTCCATTCACTTGACTGACATATTGCTTGAGTGTTGTTAAGAAAGTACCATTGATCACATCACTTTACGATTTTCTTCAAGAAGCTGTCATCTTCATCAGCCGTGTTGACCCTGGGAATGTTCACTCCTATTTTATTTTTTTTTTTGGTCAAGGGATAACACTTTTAGAATTATGTGCAAGCAAACACGATGTTGTTCATTCTCAAATCATCATGAAAAGAGATGTGAACTTGCAAGTTCAAAGGCAATAGCATCAATGATTATTGGTCTATCCCAGTGGTTCCCAAACTTTTTAACCCATGGACTCATTTTTATTGTCAAAACTTACCCATGTGAATCCCTCTTTATAGTTAAAAATTACCCATGAACCCCTTTTTATAGTCAAAACTTGTTCAAGTACTTCTTTTCCAAGTCAAAACTTTCCCAAGCGAAAGAGCTACATAAATGCATAGTATAAAAATATTTAATTTAAAAAAACAACATTTTGTTGAAGAATTGCTTATTGAAATTATAACTTTTGTTTAAAATTAAATTAAAAAATTAACGACTTGTATGAACTTGATGAGATGTTAGGGGTGTATTTTTGTCCGTCTCAATGTTTGTGAGTAGCAACCACAAATCCCCCCGAGCACTACTTTTTAGTCGGTTTCTTTTTTTGTGTGTGTGTGATGAGGTTTTTTCTGGCACTGTGAATCCCCGTTCTACCAAATTGGAAGACGGGTTCTGTACAATAACCCATAATGCAGGATATAAAACTTCGATCTGTTTTTGCAACCAAAATGTGTGGTATCCTTGTTCAAACACTGGTTTAAGTCCCCCTAATTTGTGAATATCTAAATAAGATGCTCCTGTATTGGTATGGATTCATCTGTGTTTGGGATCCCAGTTAATCCACCCCGGGTTCAACACCCAGTGGGGAATATCAAGTAATTTTTTTCTTTTTTAAAATTTTCCAAAAAAATAAAAAAGGGATCAAAAAATTTTTATATTCTCCTCCAAGGGGTCGGGAAAAATTCCGCCTTTCCCAGAGTGCTTTTCTGCCTTCAAGAAAGTTTCCCCAAAGGGGGCCGAGGCATTTAAAAAAATAGACTCAAACGTTTTGAAAACCCCCACCTAAAAGAAAAAAAATTTGTGGGGCATTTTTGAAACTCCAAAGGGAAATTTTTAAGTGCAGACCACTAAGAGGGAAAACCCTTTGCCCCAACCCCCCTGACGTTTTTGAACCCTCCAAACCAGTTTTATATTTCCACGGAACCCCGAAAAATTCGGGGAATTTGCTAAAGAGTCATGTAATCAATAAGATGCTCCCATATTTGTATATATTCATCTTTGTTTCGGATCTCAGTTAGTTCACGTGCAAAAGCCTTCAACACCCATTCTGTAATTTCTTATTTAGTTACTGTTATTTATTAAAATTTCCATAAAAATAAAACTGGATCAACTTTTTAAAATTTTATACTAAACCTTGCGTGGACCTTCTGACGGTCTTTGGGGCCCCCTTTTTTAAATTTTTTTCGGGCCCGGTAATTTTGGGGGGCCCAGGATCCGTAAAATTTAACCATTTTTCCGCCCCATGATTTCTCGAATGCGCCCAACATTATCATCTGTGGCAAGAAGGGGGGCACCCAAGGGGTCATTCTCAACCCCCCTTCACGAAATTATGCCATTCGAACAAAGTCATTTTTTTCATGGCATCGTTTCCGTATACTTACTTCAGCATCTTGAGTGTCTCAGAATGGGATTTATCGAGAAAAACCAGAGTTTTATGTTTGTCCGCAGGTCCAAAAACGACATTTTAAAATTCGATGAATGAAATTTCGCTTTTTCCGAAATATTCTGCAGCTGGACAGTTTTTCCATGACCGCCCAAACCCCCGAAATAATTCCCCCTTTAACGTATAAGTGTCAATGATCAATCCGGGGAATTTTAAATCCAGTTGTACGTCACATCTACTAATGATAGCATATTTAATCTAGTTGTAATAAAACACGCCGCGTGTTTTCAAACCCAAAAATATTTTAGCTAGTTGTTATATCCTTAACTTTAGTTTGTTTTTAAAAGTCTTTTAGGTATTTTAGCCGGGTTTTTTTTTTGTATTAATTTGAATTTTTTTGTAATTAAAATGGGTTTTTTTTTATTTTTTTTATAAATGTGTAACAAAATTTCGTTACTTTTTTTTACACGATTCTTTTGGGAAAATTTGGTTTTTTTTTTCAATTTATACGATTTTTTAAAGTTGTGGAACATATCCATATACCATCCATTTACCATATGTCGCAAGTATTTTTTACGCGATTTTCTAAGAGCGTACCTACCATTTAAAACAAGTAACATATTTTTTATCCTCAATGAGGCTGCGTATAGATATTTTTATAAATAATTTATTAAATAATTACAATTAATATAAATATGTCTATACATATAACAGAATCACACTATTAAGTGGCAAAATAGAAAACGATTTTCCGTTTTCCTATCTATATAGGGTGTTGGACTATTATGTTTCTTGATTTATGTATTTATTAATGAATTAATATTAAAAAAAACTGTATTAACATCAAATGTCGTCCACTACTAGTTTAAAAAATGCATTTGAACTTGAATGGATGAATAGAAAGTATTTTATTATCGATTGAAAAGTTGAACAAGATATATATATATATATATATATATATATATATATATATATATCGGTAGAGTGTGAACTAATAGCAGGAATTGAAAAAAGAAATGGGTGTATTTTGAAAAATAAAAATTATTTAGTGAAAGTACTATAAATTGAATTGTAAAATATCAAATTCTTTACAAACAAAATTCTGTGCACATTTGTCACAAAACCCATTTGATGTAAGATACGTTATGAAATTTTTAAGTAATATAAAAGCTCTATATTTCCAATTTTATCAAAGAACACTTTTAGAGCGGAAAAAAAATTAAGAGCAGAGCATTGAACCCATTTTCAGTGTTCCTTAATGTGTTGCTATGGTAACCACTTTCCACGAACTGGTTAGGTTAAAGACGGTGGGAAGTCGCTTTCCGAAATGTAACTTTTATATTAGCTATTAAATAATAAAAATGTATCCATAAAATTAATATTAAAAAAAAAAGAAAACGTCAGAAATTCATATAATTTACAATAAAACCGTTTAAAGAATTATTTTAATGAGGTACATGAAAATAACTATAAATATTTATTTGAAAAGTGCTCTAAATAATGTAAATTCATATAAAAGTCACTGAGAGCAAATAAACTAAAAAGAAAAACATAATAATGTATTAGTATAATGAATATAAAATTCAACAATGAAATTATTCATTTAAAGAAAATTTTTTATTTCCATGATGAGTTCAGGGTAAATTTATTCGTAATTATCGCAACTAAATATGTAATTTTAATAATAATCATTCGAAATTCCAAACTGAAGGCTCAGAAATATATTTTCTTTTACTTAAGGTATCCGACTACGTTCGGAACCGTGATTTTGAAAAAGCGTGTAAATGGATAATATTTATGATATTTAACTTAGATTAGAATACCTGTATAAAGTTATTTTATAAGGACATTATGACAAAAAAAATTATTTAAATACAATATTTTGTCAAAAAATGAACTTTGAATAACCTTTTTTCCAAATGTTCTCTTTTTGTAAGAATTGCTTCTACTGTATTAATATTTTTCCTGTATTCAGCTCAGACCTCTGTACAGAGGCTCCACTAAATTTTGAAATAGGTAGGTTTATCCTTGTTTTATGACAACAGAAGGAGAAATTTTAAGAAAAATCGCCGATAGTATTTCAAATGGTTGTACCTCTGAAAATAATGAATTTTTCAAATCGTAGTTGACACTCTGTACAGAGGAGTCTGAGGTATATATACGAACAAAATATTATAATAATAGAAGCATTTTTCTGAAGGAGGGAAATTTGGGCATCTAAGTATAATTACTTAAAATGTTGGCCATTTAAATAATTTTTTTTGTCATAATGGCCTTAAAACCATTTTATACATGTATTCTAATCTAAATGACACTAAATATCATGAAAATTTATCTATTTATGCGCTTTTTTAAAATCATGGTTCGAACGTAGTCTCGGATACCTTAAAATCAATTGTCAGTGAAAATTTTGTTCAAGATATGCAGACGGATTTGTTTCAATTTAGCAACGCGATCAAAAGAAGTTCGATATGTGTTTGTTCTTTCATATTCCAAAACTGATATGTTTCTGAATTAGTTATCTTCTACTTTGTACTGGTGAAATATAATCTTTATATTAGTTGTTGTTTCTAATCGCAGATTGTGTGTGTGTGTCTAGCAATGCTAAACAACCTCAATGAAGCCAAAAAACTTATAGAAATTCTAAAAACAGAAGAGGGTCCGGAAGGACCTCGTTCTTTGTAAAATTCAAACAAGTCAAGATGTGGACAGGAGAGACCAGATCGGAAAAACACCAGTGGCACTTTGGAAATATTTTCAGACTCTGACGAAAAGTGAGAGCTTTTATAGGGTCGCTCACAAAGCGTGAGAAGGCAGTCTGGTATTTTCTAGGCATATGCCTGAGTGAACCTTCTGAAAGTACCAAGGATGTCTAGGAGGATTTCTTCCATGTTGATGTTTAATCTTCATAGGGGAGGATAATTCGCTGAACGTAAGAGATCCAGTAGGGCTCACTGTATCCTCAGTCGCTGTCCTGGCTACGAAATTGGCTTTCTCATTACCATCAGCCTAAATGGGGTTCTGATATTAGTAATGGTCTATTTGTAGACTTAAAATTACAAAAAAAAAAATTCCTTAACTCTTTAAGGTATGCGACTACGTTTGGAACGGTTATTTTAAAAAAGCGCATAAATGGATAATGTTCATGATATTTAGTGTCACTTAGATTAGAATACATGTATAAAATTGTCTTAAGGACCGTATGACAAAAAAAATTATTTAAGTACAATTAACTTAGAATAATTTTTTTTTCAAAATGTTATCCTGTGAAAAAGGCTTCTATCATAATAATACTTAGCCTGTATATAGCTCAGACCTCTGTACAGAGGCTCAACTATGATTTTTGAAAATTTCAAATTAGTTTCAGAGTTACAACCCATTGAAATAATGATCGGCGTTTTTTTCTTAAAATTTCTCTCCTCTGTTGTCGTAAAGCATGGATAAACCCACTTCTAAGTTATGTATTTCAAAAATTCTAGTTGAACCTCTGTAGAGAGGTCTGAGCTATAGACAGGCAAAATATTATTATAATAGAAGCATTTTTCACAAAAGGAGAACATTTTGAAAAAGGATTATTCTAAGTTAATTTTTTGCCAAAATATTGTATTTAAATAAATATTTTTTTGTCATAATATCCTTAAAACAATTTTATACATTAATCAGCTAGTGACTTACCATGAAATTATCCATTTATGCACATAAATATAGCTCCGAACGTAGTCATTCCTACTCTCTTTAACAGGCGAACAGCTAAAAATACACTTCTCTGTGACAAAGTACTTGATAAATGTAATGTTCTCATCACTCTATATAAGCATTATTTAGTCACGAAAAAATATCTAATTGTGAGGGATTTTTTCCTGGGTGGTGGCCTTCAGGCGTTATAGCCACTGCGCATTTAGGACATTTAACTTACTTTTTAGGACAGAAATAATGAATCATATTACAATAAACTTTCTTATGAAAAATTGACATTTATGCTGATAACTATTTCAATAACAATTAAATACAAAGTATAAGTGTAATTAAATAATAATAGAATAATGGTACATCAAAGAATAATTACTCAGAATATATATAGAATACTTAGAATGTACATTGAAATTGGTATATATCCATATATTATATTTTATTTAATTTTAGCATAAAAAGTTAGAAATAAAGTAATATTTTTAAGAATTTAAATTAGTTATTTCACAAATTTGATGAGCTATTTACTGTGAAACTGTATAATATGCAAACGTTTTCTCCGATCAGAAAAGCTGTAATGAAAGATTTTCGAACCCGAGAATCTTGTACCACATATTGTAAACAAAGTTTGTTTATATTTCCGTCCCCCAACATTTTTACGTGATTCTCGAGTAGAGGAAAAGCGAAAATTTCTAGATCATTTTTCTGTTGTATGTGGGCAGTGAATAGAACCTCTATCCACATATAAAAGCTTTCCAAAATCCTAAATAAAACCCTTTTCTTTTAATTGCAAATTTGCTTAATTCATTCTGATGAGAGAAAACTATACTTAAGACACATGTCGAAATTTTTTTCAAAGATCAGAAATTTTATTTATAGTGATAAAAATACAATTTGTAGATTTACACCGAGAAAGACTGTTTTTAACTACCCATCAGAGGACATGAAATACCAAAAAAGGTATCGTGCTGCCATCCGTATTAATTTTTATGCATTTTAGCTTCAATTAACGCATATAGATAGCCTAAATATCCAGCACCCTCTTTCAGAAATTTTTTTAATATGTGGTTAGACGTATTAGCACACTGCCCGTTAAAAGTTTAAAGAAGACATATTTTAGTTTAATCATTCTACTAAAGAATGTTTAAATAATCAGCACTGTATGCGTCTTCAGCTATTATGAATTTTATGTACAAACAGTATTTTTTAGAATGATTTAAAGTAATTTTTGATTATGAATTCTTTTTATTCAATGTCCCATAGCAATTGCCATAAAAACACGTAAACCATCTATCGCAGAGACCATTACCTTCAGAATAATCATCCCGGTTGTTGTAGAAAATCCTCAAAAAATGAATGACAGTGATTTAATGTGGCCATTCAAATGATGTTTCGAAATTATTTTTAAATAAAAAATTTTAGTTATTATTACATATTAAATCTCTTGATACTGTTACGTAGGTCAGGGTTCGAGAATTTTATGCTATCAGTCTCAAAGAACAAGACAGTTCTTCAAGAGCGATGGAAATTTATTGTCGAAAAACAATATTTGCAACAAAGTTTAAAGTACTCAAATTCGCTTCATAAATCCCAGAAGGACTTTACACCTTCTACGGCGTACAGACGCAACTATCAGTATCTAAAATACAAGTATATAAAAGATTATTCGCAAGCACCCGCTCGTCCTACGCAACAGCCGTAGTAATAACTAATCGCTGGTCGACTTTTCATTGTCAAATGAATACTACTCTTCAACGGTCAAAACAAGACTTACCCAGTTTTTGCGAAGGGCTCTCTATTTATAGTTTTTACGGAGTTTTCCACAAAAAATAAGGTTACGTCATAGATCGTGATATTAGTAGGTTTCTCCACAAAATTCCAGAAGAATCTATATCAGTGATACTCAACCTGCGGCCCACCGGGCCTATTTAAGTAGCCCGGTGATGGCCCAGTGCTCTGAAAAATTAATTTGTTTACGAAAATTTTGTGGGAAATTCTTTGTTAAGAAATCAAATTAATCAGTTCTGCTTTTTGCTCTCGATGTCGTATGGATGCGAATCGATATTTTTAGTGATAATAGCCAATAGTGGAGTAGCGACCTTTTTTTAATGGAACTAATTTTTATAACTGTCTTTCATATCTTGCCAAGGAAAAATATTCGAAGAAAATAGAGTGTTTCAAGACGATCGAGAAGTTAACTTTGTAATGAAAAACAAGCATAGGGTTCAGTAATTGTTTGATTTTTCACGAAAGTGTTGTATTTCAAAAATGTCAATATACTGGATTCATCCAATGTCACTTTTCCTCGAAGATCTCTTTCAAGAGGTGATAAATAGACTTTATTGAATAATCTTTACAACAGCAAAAAAGTGTTTTGTCAGTGGTATTGTCACAGCAATAACAAAGGTATCCTATGAAATTTGTTGTATTACTGGTAATCATATGAAACAGTTTACTGATGCAGAAATTGTGAAAGAGGGATTCTGAAATGCTTCCAATTTACAAAAAATTAGTGATAAAAATAAAAAAATATAAAAAAGATGATTAAAAAAAGCAAAATAAGAGTTTTTTAAAATTTTGATCCCTTTTTCCCTATTTTTTTAATATTTACATTTTTTGTAATTTCTCCCCTCTCCATTAATTGTTTATTTGGCCCTGAAATAGTTAACATATGTATGCGGCCCGGGAAAAAAAAAGGGTTCTCTCCCGATCTATATTTTGCGGAGTCACCAACATTCAAAAAAAGATGCCAACTATGCATCGCGAAATTTCCTTGGGTCGCCATTAAATGTAAAGGGAAAAGCGTTGCTTACGATATTACAATTTTAACAAAAAAAAATACAACATAAAATAATGTAAACTATTTACATCCAGATATATAATTTTACACTGTTTTTTAAATATTTTTTACACAAAACTTTGGGCAATACTTTTTGAAAAGAATGAAAAATTCCCAATAAAAAATTTTTATTTAAATTTGGGCATAATCTTGAACACATATTACTGACAATTAATAAAATTTCCCTGTTAAATTTAAATATTAAAATATATATATAATATATATATATATATATATATATATAATATATATATATATATATATATATATATATATATATATATATTTATATTTATATATTATATTATATTTTATATATATATATATATATTATTATATATATATTTTATTTTTTATATATATATTTTATATATATATATCTATTTATATATATATATATATTTTATATATATATATATTTTATATATATATATATATATAGGTGACAGTGAATTTGTTAAATCAGAAGTGCACTAATATATATGTTTTTAGTATTACTGCATTTATATGTAAAAAGTGTATATAATGAAAAAAACTTTTACTTTTAGTTTTATTCTATTAAATTGAATTAGATTCATTCCATCCTAAGTTTTCTTTAAATTTAGAGTAGATTTAAAAAGAAAATCAAAAACGTGTATGTCGAAAATTTCTAAAATATATTACTCTAATTTTAAAAACAATCTAGTTATTTATGTGCGGTTATATAATTGTAGCCTCAATTATAATACCCCTTATATTTGAATTTTGAAATATCAGTATTCTGGATAAATACTTGGAATTTATTCAAAGATAAAATCTCAAAAAAAAAACATGTATTAAAAAAGAAGAAGTATAGAAAAAAAATTGTAAAAAAGTTTTGTAATAATATCAGTACTAGTTAAAACTGCAATCACGGAAATTTGGATTAGAATATATGTAAGATAAAGCTTATACTTTTAGACAAAAATATCCTAGTTGTTTTACTGATAACAAATCCTTATCTTCAGATGTAGACAATAACATTAAAATAAGTTTGACCATTGTAAATTTTAAGTCATTAAATAAGTTGAATGAACTAATTGGATAATTTAGATAGCAAATCGAAGAATAACATCACACACAAATATCATAGAAAGAACGGATTTTCAATATCAGATGCAGACGATCTAATAAAAGTAGATAATACATAGAACCAAAAAACTAAGTGTGTTAGAATATAATGGAATGAAAAATAAAAGATTATTCGTTTCTTTTCTGCATACATTTATAAGAATATCCTGCTCTGTGCCCAATTTTTTTTTTTACAAAAAAGTAGGAGAATTACTTTCAAATAAATTTAAGGATTAAATATTTAAAAAATGTAAATTTAGGTATTGTTGTTTGATAGTGGCCTAGCTACGTCTAAATTTTTATTTTTTATGGATTATATTATTATTCAATTCCTAATATTAATATATATTAATATATATCTACTAATATATACTACTAGTAATATATATCTTGTTCAAATTTTCTATCTTTAATAAAATACATTTCAAGGCACTCAATTGAGCCAAAATTTTATATACACGATTAATTTGGATAAAAATACGGTAATTTAATTATAATTAATAAAAATTAATTGATTAAAACTAATTATTCAAAGTATTACTAACACAGTAACTTTGACATTATTTTTGGCTACTTAGCAGCGACCCTTTTGGTGACTTGTGTCAAAACATTAAAATGATTTTTTTTTTTTTGCATTTTAAAGCATTTATTTGAGCTGAAATTTTCTGTACACTAATGTTTTGGGTGACAATACGATAATTTAATTATAATTAATTAAAATAAATTGTTTGAAACTAATTATTGAAAGAATTACAGATACAGAGTTACATTGGCTTTTCATTTTTAGCGACTTGGGTCAAAACTTTAAAATTTGTAACAATGTGCTACTTTTGCTGAGTATAGATCAGCTTAGGAAGGTTATTTATCAGCTATTAAACCTACAGACTTAAATTTAACAAAAATGGGGGTGTTCAGCCGAGATGCAAAAAGTTGTTTTTCTTAATTTTCAATTCGTGTAAAATTAACTCAAGAAAAACTTTATTTTTCAATTTGTATCGTTTAATTTTTCAATTCACCCGTGTGAAGAATGGGTATACCAGCTAGCATTGTATAAAAATATAAAGAAGCCGAAAAATAGTTATATTATGATCAGTACAATGAACACGCAATTCAGAAAAAAGCTTATGCGTATGTAAATATCAGGAACAAAATGCAACAGACCATGTGAGTGCGCACAAAACGAGCTATCGGCGCGTGAAGCTTAAAATTATAATAAAAGAAAGAACGAATGCGCACTTCAAGACATTCACTAGGAGTGAAAATGTGGTCTTTCGTTAAATATAGCTAGAAGTACACGTGGAAGAATAATTGGAAAGCTGGAGGAGGAGCGTAGTTGGACTAGTGTAGCTGAAGGATTCGGAATCAACTAAAGTGTTTCTCGTGCTTCGAAAGCCTACCAAACCGTAGGTACAGCTCTTAGAAAGATTAGTGGTGACTTCTGTAGGAAACCAACTGCAATGAATTAACGCACCGTTTCTTAAACCTTTGGGCCCACCTCCCTTGGAGAGCGTGACAATTTTACTAAGGGGGCGCAAGCATATTGAAAAGTCAAAATCAAAAGATTATTTTTTAAAAAAAATTATTAATTTACTGAAAGTAAACAAACAAAAAACATTCTGACCTAAAATAAAATACACATTTACACTAAGTATTACACTTTTAAATATATCAGTGCTACACAATGTATTTTATATAATTAGTTTACCAATACTAAGTTAAGAACAAGTTTAATAATTACCAGTGATCCATGGGATTGTCATATATAAAATTATATAAAAAAATTAACACTTATCTTGAAAATCCGTACGGTTTATAATAAATCCCTTTACTGCCGATTAAAAGTTACTGGGAGAAACGGAAAAAATAAAAGCAATAAAAAAAGAGCCTCTGAAATGAGTAAATTCAACGCAAACACTGTCAAGGTCCTTTAATTCAATTCCAAAGCTTTCAGAATAATTTTATGGATAACAGTGCACAGAAAAGATCGTGCTTCTAAAAGACGCATATATACGTCTGGTAAAATTAGCGCACTTGAGTGAGACGTTTATATACGCCAGTGGTAATTAAGAGGTTAAAGTCGTATCGTAATTTTAGCATCAAAATATAGTATTATTGAATTCAATACATTGTTATTGTATGAGGGGGGCACGATGAAAATTATGATTGAATATTGGGTCGCGAATATTGAAACTTTGAGAAACACTGAATTAACGATATATCGTCCTGCAGGCTAAATAGACCCAATACCAGTCAAGCGTCATTGTTCAGTAACTGTGTACAGCAACATAGCGACAAGTGTCACGGTTTAAACTAGTCAAATATTTTCACAAAAAGGTGCCCTATTCGCCCACAGTCCTAAAAGGTGCATCCCTTTGAAAATTGGTCATCGGATAGCGCCGTTTAAAGTGGTGTAAGGATCACAAAAACTGGACATCTTATCAACTGAGTCGTGTCCTCTTTACAGAGGAGAATCGTTTCAGTGCCACAAGCCATTCTCAACAACAGCTGATTTGGAGAGAGGTCGAGACCCGGTTTGATCCCATTAAAGTCATGGAAATAGACCATTACGGTAATCGGAGTTGTCTTCTGGGGAGGCTTTTTGCTGAACTGGTGGACTGAGCTTTACGTTCTGAACAATGGTTTTGTAGCTGTATGTCGCTATTTTAAGGAGGGAATTCTTCTTCATGTGCATCTGTTCCGAGGTGATATTGACCTAGACTTTATTTTTATGGATGTCCATGCACGATCACACAGGACTTCTGATGTTCAGAAGCCATTGGAAAAGGAATATATCACTCGAATAGATTTGCCAACGTTCTCTCCTCATTTAAATCCCATAGAATGTGTGTGGGATGCTTTGGAGAGACGCCTTACATCCTCAAGAAAACACTCCCAAAAATTTAAAAGTGTTTTGAGGGAAAAGGCATTCTCTTACCCCCCAAAATTGTTGGGCAATATGATGCTGAGTACAGAGAGACGGTTCGAAGCAACAGTTAGAGCAGTGGTTCCCAAACCTTTCCCCTCATGGAACCCATAGAACTAGAAAGTGTTTTTGTGGAACCCCATTCCATACACATACTTCAAAGAATATATCTCAAAGTAATATTTAAAGTGCATCAACATGCTATGGAGACTTTAAATAAAGGCAATTAAAAAATATATCATTTATTATTAAAAAATTATAATCTAATTTTTAATATAATTTTACTCATTAATAATATTAATTTGTGATCCAAGTATCACTTATCCATGCATTATTTAATAACTTTGATGCATGCTTACTTTTTTCACACAAACTGTCGAAATCTTGGTCTATTCAGATTAAATGCAATCACATTACATAGACAGAGTTCA
Source organism: Trichonephila inaurata madagascariensis (assembly GCA_019973955.1). NCBI lineage: Eukaryota > Metazoa > Arthropoda > Arachnida > Araneae > Nephilidae > Trichonephila > Trichonephila inaurata. Next base: position 20,849 of record BMAV01015149.1, read on the forward strand.
ATTTGTTTTATAATTTGTTTTGTAGCCACTCATATTGAGAAATATATTTCGCTTAAACAAAATAATCTAATGGCAGTAAAATGTTTACAGCTGTATGAGAAAACCAGTGTATTTTGTATGAATTTTCAACCTAAAATTTTGATGCTGTTTTTGCTAAAGTTAGGTTATAATACCAAATCTGTTGATATGTTGATAAGTTGTTTCTTCTCCTTCATTATCGGTGTTTGTACCACAAATACAAAAAAAATTTTCAATAGAAAATTATTTA
>BMAV01015150.1:0-14916 GCA_019973955.1 Trichonephila inaurata madagascariensis
TCCCCTTTTTTACTTTAAATATTATTTTGAGATATATTCTCAGAAGTATGTGTAGGGAATGGGGTTCAACAAAAACACTTTTTAGTTCTAGGGCAGGGATGGCGAACTTTTACGAATCAACGTGCCATTTTTTCCAAAGAAGGTTTAATGAGAAAGGTTTCCACAAATAAATTTGACTAGTGATTTGGGAAAAATAATAAAACTAAGTACAAAACCAAAACTTTTTGTTTTACTACGAAAAAAACCCGTTTGGTTCGTATAGTTGTAATTGTTTAGTTATACGTACTTCAAATTATAAGTCACATTAGTGTGACTTCAATTTAAGTTGAATGACAAATTACTTATATTGGGTTTTTAAGAAAACTTTTAGAAAAATGATGCCGAATTGGGTTATCCCCGAAACGTTTCAACGTTGATTGTTTTGCTGTGGTTTATTTTTTTTGACAAAGGATTTGTGATTCCTTTCAAAATACCGTTTTACCGACAATTTTCTGCATCCCCCTGGTCCAAAACCCCAAAAAAACACACACCACTTTTTCATTTTTACAAAATCCCATTTTTTAGTTTCACCAAGTTTAAAATTTTTTCTTCACTTACATTTACTTATTGTTCGCTGAATTAGCCATGTTCAATAATTAATAAACTGTCGTAAATATAAAAAAAAAAGTTTAAAATACAGTTGTGTCGACGAATGACAAATTTTGCATCATAAGAATTTTAAGACGTAACTAAAAAGACAAAAAAAACCCCCTACCCCAAACCGATCATCGAGTTTTCAAACACTTCTAGTGAACTTTGTTATTTTGAAATAAAACAAACCTTTTTAAAGGGTCAAATATTGTGGGACGGCACCCCCAAACCCGTGCCTTTTTCCCATCCCTGTTTGGGGTTCCACAAAACACCTTCATGCTAGGAGTTCCATGAGGGGGAAAAAAGGTTTGGGGAACCACTGGGTTTTCCCGACTCATCTGCATCTGTTAAGTTTAATAATGCTCTGCATCCTTTTCGTCAAAATTTTTTTATTTTCAAAAAAAACAATTTTTTTTTTGGTTCCAGACAAAAAAAGATTTGGCTGGAAAAAATTTTTAACTTTCTTCAATAATAAAAAAATTTTTTCCGTTGAAATAATTCTTTTAAATTTGGGGTTTTTTTTGGGTTTAAAAAAGGGTTTTTTTTATTTCCCCTTTGCCAGGATAAAAACACGCAAACAACAAAAAACAAAAGGGTTTTTGCCTTCATTTTTAATGGGGATAGAAAAAATTTTAGAGTGAAATTCGTTCAATAGGTTGTTAGATGGAGTCCTACTGATTTTAAGGGAAAAGTCTTAGGAGGATAGACTGGTGACGTAAGACCCCGTGAAAATTAATGCTAAAAGTTTGGCCCACGACGGGAAATCAAGAATATGTGAACATTTGTGAAGTTAAAAAAGGCCTTAAAGAGGCCTTTTCTCTAAAAAGCGGACTAACTTCATACTAATGTATTTGTTCATTTATGTATATAAAGGCATTTTTTTTTTTTAAATGAGTGATTTTTGAACTTGTACCTATTAATTTGCACAGTATAGTACAGAGATTACCTTTTCAGAACCAACATGCCATTTTTTCTAAAGAAACATTTAATGGGGGAAAGACGTCCCCGAAAAAAAATTTTTGATTGTGATTTTTGTGAAAAAACAAAACTAAATACAAAAAAACAAAACTCGATTCATTACAAAAAATTACCTTTTTTACTGTATAGTTGTAAATGTTTTATTATAGTGTAATTCAAGTTAAGGGATCCCACCATTAACCTGATTTTTCAACAGCGTATAAATGAATAATGTTTATGATATTTATGGGTGCCATTAGATTAAAAATGTATATAAATTTTTTTTTAAGAATGGGTATTACAAAAAAAATTTTTTAAAATTAACTTTTTTGGGAAAAAATAAAACATAGAATGAACCATTTTCAAAAATTTCTTTTTTGGGAAAAAAATATTTTCTTTTTATAATAATTTTTCCCCATATATTCTCCCAGACCTGTACGAGGCCCCAGCAAAAATTTTTTGAAAATAAAATGGCAAGAAGTGGGTTTACCCAAAGGTTTACGAAAACAGGGGGGAGTTTTTTTAAAGGGAAAAAAAACCCCGATAATTTTTTCCCAAAGGGGTTTTGTAACCTGAAAATAATGTAAATTTTTTCAAAAAAAAAAGTTCTCCTGAAAGAGGTCTGAGCTATAAAAAAGGAAAAAATTTTTATTATTAGGCTTTTTTGTTCCAAAAGGGGAGAACTTTTTAAAAAAAAAGATTATTCAAATTTAAATTTTTCCAAAAATATTGTTTTTAAAATTTTTTTTTTTTGTCGTCCCAATTTTTATACTTATTCAATCAAGGACCCCTAAAATCATGAAAATTCTCCATTTATGCTTTTTTTAAAATCACGGTTCAGAACGTAGTGGGAAATACCAAAAAAAGTAACATTAGTGTGTTTTTCTGCTGTTGCAAAAATAAAGAAAAATTAATATTGGGATCGAAGATGTTTTTTCCCCCAAAAACGCATGCTAAATTTGGGCCCCCCCACCGCAAAACGGGTTTCTAATCGGTTTTTAATGTTTTTTCTCTAAAAATTTCCCCCCAGGCGTAGGTAGATAAAAAATATGGTTAAAATATGGTCCGACCTTTTTCTTTAAAAGCAAAGTGGAATCAAACCCATTTTTCCCAAAAATTTCTTTTTTTTTTCCCCAACCGTTTTACTTATATTGTTGTTAATACTTTGTTTCAACCCCAATTTCCCAACTCTCTTTTCCCCCTTTTTCCAACTTTTTTGGAATCCATTTTGGGGTTAACGGGAAATCAATCAGGTTGATTTAAAATTTTTTTCAATTTCCCCAACAATCGGGGGGGGAAAAAGCCCAGTTTATTAAATGAATTTAAAACGGATACAAAAAAAATTTGGGGCGTTTCCGAGCCCCCTTTTAAACCCAAAAAAAAAATTTTTCGCTAAATTTCCCTCACCGATCACTGCGTTTTTTCCCGAAATTACCCCCTTTGAGAGCTTTTTACAAATTAAAAGGGAACCCCGTTTTGATCGGCGGGTCCCATGACGAAAAGGGCCCCTTTTGGGAAAAAAAGTGAAGCCTTTTTAAAAGAAAAAAAGGAAAAAAAAGAAGATATTTTTTCTTTCGAAATGGGGAAAGTGCGCAAACCCCGGGAAAATTTGGGTTCCCTTAATTTAAAAGATTCCCCCGGTCAAACAAGTTCTGAGGAGTTTGTTTTTTTTTAAAACCTTAAACACGTTTTCTTTCTATACCGTATGAGTTTCGTATTTAAACCCCCTAACTTGCACCACCCAAACAATTTAAAATTTTTTAATTTTCTAGACACGAACATTTTTAAAAGGGGGCATGGAAGATTTACGCAAAATTTTTAATTTTAAAGGGCTTTTTAAAATTTTTTTTATTGCCTCCTATGTGTGTTACTATGTAAAAAAGATTTTTGTGCTCAAAAATTTTTAAAAGGCCCTTCCCTATAATTTTTAAATAAAAAAAAAATTTTGAAGTTTATTTTAAAATTGGTACTCCCCCTACAAAAATTTTACGTACATGCATGAAATTTGGTTTAGAAGTACGTCAAACTATGTGACAAAAATTGGTATGGGTTTTTGGGTAAGTTGGTTAAACCTTACAATACCCCTTTTTTTAATGCTTATTGAAAAAAATTCCTTTAAAAAACTATAAATTCTAAGTTCAGTGTTATTTTTTTTAAAAAAAAACGTATTGCTTTTTATTCCCAAAAATGCATACCAACTTTTGTTACGTGTACTATTGGCAATATGTAAAAAAAATTCAAAGCAGTACGCACAATAGAAAAAAAGCGCATTTTAAAGGAAAACAAACGAGTTATTTTATCTTTCTAAGATAAATAACTTTAAAGTTTTGATTTGCCATAGGGATGTGAATAAAAACGAACGTAAAAGCTATCATAATTCTGCGTTTCTTAAGTTTAGAGCTTTCAAATTTTGTGAGGTTATAGAAAAGTTTATAAACAATAATTTAGACTAAAAAAATTAGATTTGATTTTTTGACTGATTTTGGTCAATTGAATTGTACTGTGTCCCCTTAAATTTTTTTTTTACTCTATTCTATTAATTTTGCAGAAATATACAGTAATACCTCGAACTTGAGCGATAGGTGGGACAGAGTGATAACCTCATAAGTCAGGGTATAATTTCGCATATAAATACATATAAATAAGATGGCCAACCGTCCTCCTTTTATAAGTTCTGTCCTTGGCCGAAAAGTGTCCTCCTTTTCAATATTTTAAAACTGATATGTTAATCTTTATTTAGAGATGAACCAGACATGTTTAAAATATGTTGAAGAATGGTCTGAGAAACAAATATCACAGGAAATAACAGTTTTCGATGGTGTTTTTTGATTTCATCGCAAGTAAATTGACCAGATATAGAAAATTGTGTTGAGTTTTTATCGAAAGAAATGCCTGATATTAAAATCGATGAAAATGGTCTGTTTGAAGAAATTATAAGACTGAATGTATAGTTAAATTCTAATAAATTGGTAAACCAGTGTGCTGAAATTGATAAAAGATGGGTGGCAATACTTAACCATTTCAAAAATGTACACTTTCCATACGATAATTTAGTTATTCTTGTTGAATTTACGCTGTGCTACCCTGGAACTAATGCAGAAATTGAAAGAGTTTTTTCAGTTGGTAAGGATTTTTGGACAAGTGAGAAATCAAGATTGAATGATGATACTTTAGCAGTGGTACTTTCTGTAAAGCTCATTGTAAAAGATATTATTTGCTCCGAAATTTCCGATGTATTAGAAAATGATATATTGACAAAAAAAATATTCAATGGGAAAATACTCGTTAAGGTAAATAATTAAAAGGAATGCAAGCGTAATTTGCATATTTTTATTTGAATAAAAAATGTTTCATATATTTACGTTGTAACTTTTTCTTAAATTTTTCGCGCGTACCCGCTTCCTCCTTTTCTTTGTAGAAAAACTGGTCACCTTAATTTAAATGACTTTTAGTTGAGGGCGGAGACGAAAAAAAATTATTATTTCGAAAAATAATGTTTAAGGTTCCCATTTCTTAAGCGTGATTTTAAAAAGCACATAAATGGGTAATTTCTATGATATTTAGAGTCACTTAGATTAGAATACATGTATTAAATTGTTTTAAGGACATTGTGACAAAAAAAATTATTTAAATACAATATTTCGGCAAAAAATTAACTTAGAATAACCATTTTTCAAAATGTTATCCTTTTGTAAAAAATGCTTCTATTATAATAATATTTTGCCTGTCTATAGCTCAGACCTCTCTACAGAGGCTCAACTATGAATTTTGAAAAAATCACATTATTTCCAGAGTTACAACCATTTGAAATAATTATCGGCGTTTTTTTTCTTAAAATTTCTCCCCTCTGTTGTCGTAAAACATGGATAAACCCACTACTAAGTTATATATTTCAAAAATTCTAGTTGAGCCTCTGTACAGAGGTCTGAGCTATAGACAGGCAAAATATTATTATAATAGAAGCCTTTTTCATATAAGGAGAATATTTTAAAAATGGGTCATTCTATGTTCCTTTTTTATAAAAATATTGTACTTAAATAATTTTTTAATGTAATACTTACTATTCTTAAAACAATTTTATATACATTTTCTAATTCTAAGTGACACTGAATATCATAAATATTATCCATTTATACGCTTTTGCAAAATCACGATTCCGAACGTAGTCGAATACCTTAATAAGATGATACAAATATGAAATCGCAAGCCGAAGTTATTTTGATGTAGAAGGTTTCATCTAATCTAACAAAGTAGCCTTCCGAATCAATTGTCTGCTCTTGATTGTGGTATAATCCAGCAGTTCTTCAACGAAAACACTATTCCCTTCTAAATTTATTTGCTCGACAAAATCAGCAAATTCAATCATATTACCAATTTCACCATTTTTTTTTTAAATAGATGAATTAATGAGATTTGAAAACCGCGTAACTCCGGGTTTCCCGTAAGTCGAGGTATTACTATACTTTAATTTGTACAGCAGTCATTTTTTTTTCTTTCCATAAAAAAAAATTAATTCATTTTATTAAACTCCACTTCTATGTGAAAATATGTTAATGCAGATGACTACGAAAAGTAATATAAAAACACAATTCATTTTTAAACAGTGTAAAAATATTCAACAGGAAAATTCAATGCAGAGTATATCTCCTGTAGAAAAATCGTAAATTTAATTCAGTTCTTGGAGGCATTTTATGATCATCTGGTCCCCACAAATTCATTTTTGGAACTTAACAATGTTTTTATACAAGTTCTGTGCCACACTGTGATGTTTCAAAAGAAAATATTCAACACCTTATTCTAAAACTACATCGTTCGGGAAATAGGGTACTACCTCTGGTAACGTCTTCATCCGTTGCTCGTAGGTCAAAATTACGGAGCAGTAGCCCTCCGGTAACTTCTTAGCGCAGTGCTTCTCAAACTTTCAATATTTGCGACCCAATACTCAACCAAAATTTTCATCGCCCCCCCTTCATACAATAACAATGTATTGAATTCAATTATACTATAATTTGACACTAAAGCTACAGTACGACTTTAAACTCTTAGGTTCCACCGGCGTATATAAACGTTCAGCCAAATTGTTAATTACCCCGGACGTATATATACGTCTTTCCGAAGTACGATCTTTTCTGTGCACTGCTATTCATAAAATTGTTCCGAAGTCCCTGGAATGCAATAAAATGATCATGATAGTGCTTGCGAAGGATTTACTTATTTCAGAGAACTTGCTTATTTATTCCTTTTTTCTCCCCATACATCACATATGCGTGCCTACGGGGAAAATGGTGTCATAGGAGAGCGAATCGCGTAACTTTTAATAGGCAGTGAAGGGATTAATTATAAACCGAACAAATTATCAAGATAAGTGTTGACTTTCGTAAAAATTTTATGTATGGCAAGCCCATGGGGTCACTGGTAATTATTAAACTTGTCCTTAACTTAGTATTGTTAAATTAATTATAAAATACATTGTGCAGTACTAATAAATTTATGAGTATATTTATATGTGAATGCAAATTCGTATTTTATATATTATTATCTTAGAATGTATTTTGTTTGTTTACTTTCAGTAAATAATTAATTTATCATCCCCCCCCCCGAAGAGGTGCACCCCACAGTTTGAGAAACACTGTCTTAGTGGGAAAATAAATAACAAATGAATAAAGAAAGCATGTTTAACCAAGCTGCCTCAAAAGCAAAGTGTGAATGCTTACCCGAAAGTTTTAAGTCTACGCGCGCGAGTTACCGAATACTGCAGTTAAGTATGTCATCAAAATACGAATGCCTTTATGAATATATCGGTGAGATGAAAGATAAAATCGAGATTCAAGCAATTAAAAATAAACATACAGTAAAATATGTTTCATGCGAAAACGCTTAAGACGAAATATCGGTTAACACAAAACAATACAATGGTCCCGAGAAACTACTATGTATTTTCATGCATTTCTTTCTCTTAACACGAAATGAAAATTGCTTAGCACGAAAAAGAGCTTCCGTACGGGAATGAACAAAATAAGAAAACACCAGCCGTGCAGGCTCATCATCGGAAGAATCCGTTGCAGTAGATGATGACAATGCAAGTACAGCCCCGATTATGGCATTTGGAATGTTTTCAAAGCTCAAAAAATATCATTGACTAGCTGATATATCCGTTCTTCGCACGGGTGAATTGAAAAATTAAATAATATAGATTGAAGGATAAATAAGACTCTTTTTATAATGAGTTAATTTTACGTGAATTGCAAATAAAACAAACAAAAAAAAGCTTTTTGCTTTTTCAGCTCAACAAGAAAACAAACAAAAAAAAACATGTTTTTAAGTTTGTAGATCTAATAGCTGATCAAAAGGATTTTCTTTTATTTATAACTCCCCGCAGTAGCGTACACAGGAATTTTTCAAGGGTGGGTGTCCAGGGTCGGAAGTCCACCATTCTTGTAACACGCTCCTTTTGATTTTGTCGATGTTCGGGAACAAAAAACAGTAAAAAACTAATTATTGAATAAATAATTAGCATTAATTAATAGAATTAATCATTAATAACAAACATTTAATTAAATTTTACGTACTGTATACTTAGAATTATAATAAATCGGAAAAAAATCAAGGGCTTTGGGGGGCGGACCCTAGGACACCCTTGTGCGCACTGACTCTCCGTAATTGTCTTGTGGGTCGATTTTTGAAAACACCTTCCTAATCTGATCTCTTCTCAGCAAAAGTAACATATTGTTACGCATTTTGTGTAATGAACGCTTAAAATAGTGTAAATAATTTATATCTGGAAGTGTAATACGTGTATGAAATACTATACATAATCATAATGTAAATTTATGATTACAATTATAATGTAAATTTTATTAAAATAATTCAATTTTTTTTTTCATCTGCTCGCTAGAAGACCAATTTGTGCAATGTAATAAATGTCAAAGTCCAATGCATTATTTTTTTTTGTACAAAATGCGTTTCAAGGCCCTGCAAGTCAACTTTGACCCCAGGCATCGTTTTTGTTTGGACCACCTCTGTGTGCTTAGTTATCAATTCTAGTTACTAAAACACTAATTTTTTGATACTCCTTTCCATGTACTTGACAACTGAATTTGGCACACCCCAACATATGACGTACTGCTGTGGAAGATTTATTGACCCCACATTTTTTAGCAGAAGTCTGTGATCCATCGGGGGCCATCAGTTCCCCCGGGGCTCAATCCCTAGAAATTATTTTCTCTTGTGCAATACACTCGGGGTATTACATACCTCCTGATTCCCTGACCCCGATTCAAGGACGTAAAATGTTCTGACGAAATTAAATAACTATCACTTTTCTCTTGCGTCATATGTTCGGGATGGGCCATTTGCAAAAAATTATCAAGACATGTAGGAGTCGAATGATTGAAAAATCGTCTGCGTACCTCCCATTGAAATTCCCTCCTTTCGTGTGGACAGGACAACGAAACTCCGGAGGTGATCCGTCAGTCCAGGTGTCCTGTTAGATCCCCTGTGCCCCCATAGAATGCGGCTTTTGGGTCAGAGGCGAATAAAGACTCTCATTTTATGTTCGACTGTTATCTTTTGGGGTTAGATGATGGGGTGTACGATTATCGTTTGGTTGAATAAAGAATTTTCATTTCTTTGCCATCCCTTTTTTTCTTCCGTGTAGATAACGAGGCGGCTGTAATTATCCAAGAGGCTTTTTTAAGGTGTGTTACAGGAAGTTTTATCGCTGCTTTTTGTTTGGGGTTCGATTAATTTCAGTAGGAATATTTGGAAGATATAATCACTAAACTTGAATTAAATCTGGCACAGAGGTTTTACTTTTATCGAACATAATCATAATTTGAAAGCGCTGTTAAAATTAGCACGGAGGCGTACAGAAAATGAGATTAGAAGGATTAGTACTGCATATGAAAAGTTTAATTGATGTTTTTTGTGTCAATATGTTTGTGCTTATTAAACGTTTCTAAGTACCTCTGCGAAACACAGCCAATATATCTCGCAGTTTTGAGCAAAGATCAGCAGACGAGGTCACCACCTGATTTGGCATCGTACTCTCCCCGTCTATGTTTAGCCAATACGAGGATTTTATACGAATTTAATATTAAAACTATTCCAATATATAAAAAAAATAGATTTGACTTAATAAGTCCTCAGAATTAGGCGAATAGCGTAATTTTTCCATATTCTTTTGCAAAATATAAAAATATTTAAAATACCTAAGAAGAATTATTATACTAGCTTTTGTTTTCGTAATTGTAAAGGTAAAAAATAATTTTTAACGGGTCTCAGGACCCTTAAACTTCTAAAATTTCGATTTTTTGAAAAAAATATATGTTATAGCCCTATCTTTTCTAAATGTTTTGCAACCAAAATTTTAATGATACGATCAAAACTTCTTGAGTTATTAATAAAAAACTGAAGCATCCCAGGAGTAAACAAAACTGCCACGCCCATTTTTTTAACAGCTGTTTGACGGTATCCAAACTTAGCTTTTAGAAGAGCCACATTTAATATTTTTTTACTTTTAAAATAGGTAATTTAATTTCTTTTGAAACAGGTAGCATAGCTGCAACTCAACTCTCTATTTTGCAGTACTGTTTTTTCGCTGTTGATTTTTCTGCCGTTTCAATTTTTTTGTGATCTTTCCCAAAAATGGAAAATTGTGAGAAAAAGCGGTTGTAAAAGACCGAAAAAAAAGGGTTTTAAAGGTAAAAGTTCCTAAAAAAACAATATCTGGTGAAAGAAAGAAGAAAAAAAAAAAATTTTTTGAAAGAAAGCACCAAACGTATCCCTCCTATAAAGTTGCCAGTAAAAAATATTTTTTTAGATTCTGTGAACCTAATATTTCCACTTTTTTAAGGTTACCCTATAGATATAAATTTTTCTCGGCCAATTAGAAAAATATGTTTTTTTTTTGGAATGCCATGGCAAAATAAAATAAACAGAAAATCTAATGTAGGACTTTCATCATCTTTTTTTAACCAAATTGAAAAATGCAAAAACTGAATTCATGTGGGGCTCATTGGAGCAAAAAAAACATTCAAATTGAAGATCTGTCTTACCATGAGATGTTAGGCCAATTTTTTTATCGGCTTTAATACATTTTGCTATTATGTCTTCCAAAACCTGTATCTCAAAAGGCTAAGATATCAATTAAATCGAATTTTGGGAGACTTTGGCAAATGCTCGATGAGTGATGCTGCTTTAAAAAAAAATTCTCATGGCCCGCTGCATTGTTCGGGGGGGGAGGACTAAAAACTCGTGGACCACCCTTTTGGGTGTGTGCTTTAAATTTTGGGGAGTGGGGAAAAAGGTTCATATGGGGTTATTCCCTTCGGGGTGGCTTTTAAAAGGTAAATTTGGACCCAAATACAGTTTTTTTTCAGCGAAACCACCCTTTTGAAAAAAAAATCATAATGGGTCTGCTGGACAAATGGAAGTGAAGTGGGATGAATAAATTTTTTTTCCGTTCGAAATCAGGGGCCATATATAAACGTATATAAATGGGGGAAAAAAAAAGGGGAAAAATTTTAAAAAAAAAAAAAAAGGGGAATTTTAAAAAAGGGGACCAAAAAAAATTTTTTGGGTTTCCTTCTTGGGGGGAAAAAAACTTAAGGGGGTTCCCAATAAATAAAATTTTTGGGAAAAAAATTAAGTGGACAAGGCTTTGGGTTGGGGGGCCAAATAAAATATCTGCGAAAAAACCTGGTTTTTTTTTGTAAAGGCCCGCAAAATTTTGGTGTAAATATAAGTTTTTAAAACAATTCTTTTTAAACCAAAAATTTTCCGGGAAGCAGTTTCTGAAGCTATAAAACCACAAAACCCAAAAACTGTTGAAGGGGCTGGAGGTAAAAAAAAAAATGTTTTGAACTAAAATCGGAAAACCCCCAAAAAATATTGGACCGGCTTTACCATTCAAAATCTGCGTTTTACGATTTGCTTGAGGGGCCAAAACCAAATTTGAATTTTGAATGGGTTTGAAATAAACAAAAATAACGTTTTACCTAAAGATTCTGTAAAAAGCTTATGACACTTTAAGGCGAAAAAGAAATTTGGGAATAAAAAAAAAAGGTAACGGGAAAAAAAATATAAATTTAAGTTTTGGGGGGTTTGGCAAATTCAGGACTTTTATAAATGGGTAACCCCTTTTATTTTTTTATGTTTTTTTACACTTACATAAAAAATTTTTCCCTTTTAAAAAACCTCCTGTTTTTTTTTTTGAAATTACATGAAAATTTTTAAAATACATTTTATATGATTTATATTTTTTTTTTTCAAATAAATTACTGACAATTTTTCCTTTTTCAACTTTTCATTCTTTTTTCCAGAACTGAAATTTTTAAAATTAACTTTCACACCTAATTTCTTAAAATTTTTTTCTATTTATTTAAAATTTCTTTTACATCTTTAAAAACTTTCTATACAATTTATAAACTTTTTTTTAAAAAAAAATTCTGACATTTTTTAAACTTTAAAAAAATTTTGCCTTTTATTTTTAGAAAATACTTTTATTGTGAATTCCATATCAACAAAGGTATGTATCTTTTTTGAGTTCTTTGGAACTTTCAAAAAATTTACTTATCAAGTTTTTTGATCACTATTTAACTTTTTAAATTATTTGTCATTTTAACTTAAAAATTTGGGTTTCCCTGGGCCCAAATTTTTGAAAATTTTCCCCTTTTTTTTAAAAATTTTTGGAACTTAAAAATTGTTCTATGGTATACTACTATTTTAAAAAAATTATTAATGATTATATTTTTTTCCTTTTCCCCTTTTAAAAACTTTTTTTTCAAAAACATAAAATTAAAAGCCGTATAAAATTTAAAAAAAACCCTTTTCTATTCTTATAAAATTTCTCATACAATCTAAATTAAGCTGTTCTCAACATACACAAAATTTTAAAATATAGCTGAAAAAATTTCATGTTTACTAAAAAAAAATTTTTTTAAAATTTTTTAAAAAAATTATTTTTTTTAAAATTTTAAAAAAAATTAATTCTTAAAAAAAAAAAAAGGTTATTGGGGCCCGACTACTTTAAAACTTTTTGAAAGTTTGGTTTTTTAACTTTGAACCCCAGTAAATACTAGTTTTGAAATTTCTAAAAATTGCAATTTAAAATTCCTTAATTTTTAAATTTTTTTAAAAAAAATTTTAAAATTTTTTAAAAAATGTAATTGTATGATTATAAGTGGAGAAAATTTTAAACCCCTGTTGATGAAAAATTTTATGGATTCGAAAAGAATGTTTTTTTTCATTCCTCGATAAATTTAAAAGTCCCATATTAATTTTGTTAAATTTGATTACTCAGAATAAAAACTAGAAAACTAGATTGTTCTGACTAGGCTATACCCAAAAACTGACCATAGAAAAATTTTTTTAAAAAAATAAAAAATTTTAGCTATATTTCGATGTATTAATGTAAAAAAATTCTTTAAAAAAAAAATATGTATGACATGAAATATAATATTTTCTCTGAAAATTAATGAAAAAACCCTTGGTTTTTTGGGTAACTCGTTTGCAATATACAACATCAAAGTAAAATTTTGATTGAAGACAGGAAAAGGAAAAAATTTCAAAAAATGAAAAAAAAAAATGTGTCCACTCAGAGGGTGTGTTTGTGTGAAAAATTGTTATATTGACAAAAACAACTATGGTTTAATTTTAAAAATTTCCGTCAGCTTTTATCAAAAAAAAGTCAATTTATTTATCATGTTCCAGCCAGTGTTTAAATGATATGTCATAAGCCATTTTTTTTCCCTTTAAAAAAAATACATTATGAAAAAATAATATATATATATATATATATATATATAAAGAGAGAAGAGAGAGAGAGAAAGGGGGAGGGAAAAGAGAGAGATATCAAATATTATTATTATTATTAGTTTTTTTAAAAAATGGTTAAACAATTTTCCCCCTTCCCTTGAATGCGATTTTTTTAAAATTTAAATGAAATACTGAAAAAAAAAATAGTGTTTTAAAATATGGGATTGGACTAAAAAATATTTTTCAATATATATATATATATATATATATATATATATTAAAATCAAAAAAATGATTTGAGTGAACAAACATATCATCGGGTTAAAGTTTTTAATATAGGAACCAGATATTAATATAGATTCTCAGAATGACTTCGTGTTTTTTTAAAAGCTGAAAAAAATTAATTTTTGGGAGTTTCAAATATCATTGGGTTTTTTTTGCCCTAAAACTATGATTGTTTTTTAAAATTTTTATTTGGACATTGGCCAAAAACTTTTTTTGTCGGAATTATTAAAATTTAACTTTTTCGTGCACTTCTATACAAGTTCCCTTTTTCATCGGCAGAGATCAGGTGACTACCTCTGGGAAAGAAACGGGGTAAAATACTTGCGTTAATTGGGTGTTGCCAAATGGGCCCAAAGTGATACCGGGTTTCCCGGGGGAATTTCAGGGCTGCAAAAGGGGAAAAAACCTCGCAGCCAATTTAAAAAAAAATACAAGTTCCTTTTATAGTTTTATTTTTTTTATCTCTCTTTCTCTTTTTTTTTCTCTATCTCTTACTATCCCTCTCTTGTCTCTCTTTTATTCACTTTCTCTTACTCTCTCCCCACTTTCTTTTTTTTACGATTTTTCTCTTACTCTCTCTCTCTTTCTCTTTTACTCTCTTATATATATGTATATACTCTTTCTATTTTTTTCCCCTCTTTCTCTCTTTCTTTTCTCTTATTCTCCTTTTTTCTTTCTCTTTCTTACCCCCTCTCTCTTTCTTACTCTCTCTATCTTATTCTCTCTTTCTATATCTTTATCTTACCCTCTTTCTCTTCCTCTTATTCTCTCTTTTACTCTATCTTATTCCCTTTTTCTTATCTCTCTATTTACTCTTACTCTCTGATTCTATTTCTCTCTCTCTCTTAAACATCATAATATTTTATTCTCATTCTCTCTATCTCTCGATTTTTCTCTTTTTCTTTGTCGCTCTCTCTCGTTCTCTTTTTTTCTCTATCTCTCATTCTCTCTCTCGTTCTCTTTTCTTTCTCTCTCTCACTCTCTTTTTTTTCTCTCGTTCTTTTTTCTCTCTCTCTTTCTCTTTTCTCTCTCTCTTTATCTTTGTATATAATTACAATCATTATTATTTTTCCCCTGGAACTGTTCATTCATTAAAAAAGTTTATCCTTTTGATTCTTCCCCAAATTTTTTTTCACTTTTTGCAAAAAGGAAAAACAACAGGGTTTTGCTATCATATATTTCTCCCTTTTATTCCTACTAATTCAACTCTTAGTAGATATGTTTAACTTTATTTTACTTTCAATTTTTTGAAAAAAATTTTCTTCCTTTTTCTTTTTTCCCCTTTTA
>BMAV01015151.1:0-209680 GCA_019973955.1 Trichonephila inaurata madagascariensis
TAATAATAAATTGTTTATTAACACTTTGTTTCAGGATCTTAAGAATGGAACGGGCCTAGCCGAGAGTCAACTACAATGGGGACCTCGTCTTGTATTCGACTCAACCTTAATACGTGAGTGAATATTAACGTCACACTGTTCAGCTACACGAGGGCTTTTGGTGACGGACCACCTAACTTTGAACCATGAACAAGTGACGTGGACGACACCTGTGAGCTGGTACCCCCTCTCCTAACTGCCACACCACACGGGAGGACGTTTGAGCGCTCGACAGATTTAACGTGCATCGTTGCCCTACACGGCGGGTATTTAGTGGTACTGGGCTCGAACTCGTGACAAGGCCAGTCATGATCCGATACCTTGACCAATCGGCTACCACGGCCACTCAATCTTAGTGAGATAGCAACTGGAATAATTTCAACGATCAGATATTATTTCTGGTTGTATTATCCGAAAAACTGGGAATTTCAAACGATATGTCATCTAACTATAATGCATGGGATGACCGGCGTCCATCTACCGACCTAGGCCTGCTCATGCAGTCAAAAGGTGACAATCGGTCGAGCCAGGTTGTGTAGTTGTAAGTCCAGCACATTTATTTGTTACCGGTTATTGTTTGTATAAATATTTGACAACGTATACTGTGTACTGTCTACTTATATGGGTCATAGGTGGGGTCTACATTTGTGTAGAGGCCCAGGACCTCAAGAAGTCTTAAAGGCTCCCTGCTTTTCTTATACTTAACATATTTATAATTTACTTTTTC
The DNA here is from genome assembly GCA_019973955.1 of Trichonephila inaurata madagascariensis. Taxonomy (NCBI): domain Eukaryota; kingdom Metazoa; phylum Arthropoda; class Arachnida; order Araneae; family Nephilidae; genus Trichonephila; species Trichonephila inaurata. Next base: position 767 of record BMAV01015151.1, read on the forward strand.
GCTGACATTTAGTGTAGAAATAAGAAACTTAAAAGTATCAGAATTATTTAAATTTATTTTGATTCTTTGTATGCATGTCAAAGAAATTGGTGTTAAGGGAAGTAATAGTAATTTAACGCATTAGTAAATTAATTGCTAATTTTAATACTTAAGGAATTAAACCTTCCATTGACTTTTCTGAAAGATTTGCATCATCAGCAAGTAAGAAAGTTGAAATAATAAAATCACGTAAAACGTTAACGTGATTAAAAATTGCTAAAGTAGATTACGTAGTTTGTTTTAATTATTTTTCCTTATTCCGAAACAAATTTAGGAAATGATTTGGCAGATTCATGTTACAATTTTTTAAGCTATTAAGCATTCAAAAACAAAGCAGCTTATTTTCCTAATTAGTTTGAATAATTTAACGAAAACTTTTAATGATCTTTTATGGGCCATAATTACGCAAATTTTACAAAGAAACCGATAATCACAGCAATTCTGAAAAGATTTGTTAAGCTTATACTGAGAAAACATTTCTAAGAAAGAATTCCTATTACATATCGCGTAAGTTTTAATTTTTATTCCAGAGAATACTTGAGCATTAAAACATGAAACCCTGCTTATAAAAGAAAAGATAAATTTTATTAGACTTGTTCCATGAAACGAAGTGAATTAACACCACTAAAATAAGTACTTTTGTTAAAAAATTGAATATATATATATTTCCCAACTCTAAATCTTTAAAACCTTGAAGAATGAAATGATTCAAGTTGTAGATAAAAACAAGTAATATAAAAAATAAATAAAGTCAATTCCTACTTAGTTCAACAAAGGAAAATCTTATTTTAGTTAATTTTTATTAAATAATTACAATTAAAATATAAATATGCATATGCAGAATCACAACATTGAGTGGCAAAATAGAAAGCGATTTTCTTTACAAGTTACCATTTTTCTTTCTATATATGGTGTTAGACAAGTATTTTTGTTACTATTTACTCATTACTTAAATTTAACTATTCCAATAAAATAATATAGTGAAAAGAAATCACATTCACAGAAATTAAACCATCCCAGGTGGGATTCAGCCCATGGCCTTTCGATTAAAAATCCAACTTGTTATCCATTGCGCTACAGGAATACACCGTGCGATTTTCCTTTTTATATATGGTGTTGGACTCTTATTTTTGTTTGTTATTATTTATTAATTAATTAAATTTAATTAATGAATTAAAATAATTGAAAAAACTGTATTAACATCAAGTATCACCCTCTACAAGTACTTTATTAACGATTTAAAATTTGAACAAGATATATAAATAAATATTTATAGGAAGAGTGTGAACTAATAGCAGGAATTGAATAACAATAAAAACAATGAAACAAATATTAAAGAAGGAAAATAACTATAATGAAATCTTTAATATTCACCCAAAAAGTATTCTGAAATCGATTTGAAAAACTAACCCCATTATCCATAGTTCCGGTCTAAGCACAAAGAATTTTATTCGACTCTCAGTAATACAAGCTCAGTATTTACTGACCAATAAAACTCTAACAGCACGTGGCCATCCAGTGATAAATGTGGACACTATCGTTATTTCTTGGCTGGTCAGCTGTCCTAAACAGAAAATCGTAGTTCCGATTCAAGAGGCAGTTGCTAAAAACCATTACCAGGAATAAAAGGATAGCACCGTGGATTGACAGTGGCAAACACATCAATCAAAAATTTTCTCTTAGTGTATTTTATGATTCGAAAAAAAATGTAAAACAAAAAAATTATAGTTTAAAAAATCTAAAAGACACGCTTTTATGGTTAATCCACCTAAAATATGTAAAAAATATTGAAAGTAATATAAAGTAATTCTTAATATAAGAATAAAATGATTAACGAGATAATTAATGTCATTGTGGAAAAAGCGGGTGGAGTGTGCTTTGCACTACAATTTTAGACTAACTCAACATTTCAGAATAGAATTTGTAAGAAATTATAACAATTGATATCGAGCACCCCACGCTTTTATCACAATGACATTAATTTTCTCATTAATCATTTTATTCTTATATTAAGATTTATTTTTTTTTTTACTTTTTTAGTTCGTTAATCATAAAAGCGTGTTTTTAGTTTTAACTATAATTTTTTTTATTTCTATTTTCAAAAAAAAAAACTGTGCTATTGTTTATATTGTGATAAGAAATTTCAAATGCATCCTTCCCGTTTTCACTTATAAAGAACACTAATTTTTTGCTTGTTGTATTTGTATTAACATTGAGCGTTCTCGTTTCAGGGTTGTAACTTAATATTTTAGTCTCGAAAGGGGATATGTGTGGAATTAGCCACTAAATCTGGAAATGGGAAATCATTAATCCTGATGATCCTGATCAGGACAATGGAACATAATTTTTAAATTATTGTATTGTCATCAGTCCTTGATAAGTGTGCAAGGTTTGACCTTTTAAATTGGGTAAAAATTGAGTTCAAATATTCCGTTACATACAGATGAAGCTTATAAAAGCGTGCTGAAAATGGAGTAGTTGTAGTTAAAATAAATCTTATGTGAAAGAAACAACGAGGTGATTAAAAAATAAAAGTTTATTTTGATAAAAGCATTTAGAATAACAAATTATGAAATGTCTTGTGTAACTCTATATGGCGAAAAAATGTAACTCTAGATTGCTAAATGAAGTAGCTGTGATGCAAATAGAAATGAAATTAAATATCTAGAGTCTTCTATTTTATCTGTGCTTATGATAAAAGTTTATATTGGATAATTGCAAGGTGTTAGAATTGACAAGGAAGAGATAAATAGGATTAGATTTTTTCTAAAATGTATGAATTTCCTTATTTTATTCATCTTTATTTTAGTGCTTATTCCTTTAGAAATACTTCAGAAATAAATTGAGGGTTACGAACATTTGTTTTTCATTCATCACCTGAAATAGAATTTAACTATCTACAAATGAATGAGTTGAATTTTATATTTCAAAGTTTATGGAAGTTGTAAATTTATTAACGTTTAAGTATGTAATTCAAAAAACCATTGTTGATTGCTATACAAATAAATAAAACCATAAATAATAAGTAAAGTTATGAGAAAAAATTATAAATGAGGTTCTAAAGAGAATTTTGAAGAAAGATTTTAAATGTGATTTTAAAATTAATTTGGAGATACATATAAGAAGGATTTTTAAATAAGCTTTTAGAGGTAAGTTTACTAAATATTTCCAAAGTTTTACTTCAAAATAATTTTACGTTCAATAAAAATCATAAAAAGCATAAAAATTAGTTTGAAAAAAAAGCTAAGGAATCTCCATTTATTAATATATTAATAGATGTATTTGAAAATTTTCTTTTCTTAATGTATAGATATGAACAGGATTTTATGCATTGAGTAATCTCATTATTTTAAAAAAACTTACATGATATATAATAATAATTCTACAGCGTCAGCAAATTAACTTTATTATTATTTTGTATTTTACTATTTTTAGCAAATGAGTTTTCTAAATTTCTCTCTTCATCAAGTTATTCCAAAATTTCAAAAAAAAATTAATAATAAATTTCTAAGGTTTATATAAGAAATTTCTGTAATAACTTTTAAATAAAAAAAAATTCATAAATAAAACTTTGTGAAATTTATCATGTTCGGTAACTCTACTTAAAATTTGAAGCCATGAGCATTTTTAATAATTTCAAAATTTTCTTTCGATATCATTTCGAAATTATAGAAAATTTTATACAATTGATTTAATCCATTAAAATTTCCAATTATTTAAACAAAAACTTACAAAAATATCCAATAATATTAATAAATTTAGAGTATCGTAAATTCAAATATACTTTTTACAACTATCTTAAGTAAATAAATTGCAAGTCGAATTTTTCATTTTATTTTTGAAAATTATGCTAATGCAATGTGCATCAGGTGTCTTACTTGGGTAAATCTTTTAAATTAATTAAGTATACTACTTCCTACTAAAAATGTTGTACACACGCTTTCTACATGTTCACTAGCACCTAAGTTGCTTAGAAAGAGGGAAAGAAACTCTTCTATATGTAAATGTTATCGACCAACGAACTTAAGTTTTTCTCTAAGTAGAGAGTGTTAACCCTTTTTATCGCTATTGAATTTAAACTGATAATTTGGACCATAGCTATAAATCATAGTAATGTGGGGAAATATTCAAAAGTGTTCTATATTTTTCATAATTATTAACTGTAAAAATTGATTTGTAAAATGAATTTTTTTTTTAATTTTAATCACTCTCCTTTTGTATAAATTAAAAGTGTATTTTTCCTGTAATGAAAATGTGAAAAAATAAGCAATATATGCATGTTACAATTTAATGTGCCATGAATTATTAACATTTTAAAGTTAATATATTTTAAAAAATTTTGATTTCGTTTTAATTTGAAAACTTGCTGTAACTGCTTGAAGAAACAAAAAGGACATTTCTCTCTTAACAATTTTATAAAAATAAGATATATTCTGTAGAATGACAATGTTTATAATTAAATCTTATAATGTAACGTAATATATTTATCAATATATTATCTCATTGATATTTAAGACTCGTATACACACACACAGAGTATAATTTGTAGAAAACAAAATGAATATCATGAAATCGTATATAATTATTCGAACTAAAGCTGTATGTGAACGAAAAAAAAAATAAGTGTTACTTTATTATTACTTCCTATAATAATAGCATGTAACTTGGGTAAGGGATAGGAATGGAGAAATATATTACTTCATTAGAATTTATACATTAAGTACCTTCATATACATTACTGTCAAGAAAAGGCGTTAGATGTATTTTCTAAATCTATGAGGTTAATTCTTGAGTTCACTACGTCAATTAATGACTTTAATACGTTCTATAGATTTTACTCCTCTTTATTTTCTGAATTTTATGCAAATTGGTAGTTAACTATTGCAAGTTCGTTGTATAATTGTACCAGTTTTGGTTATATGTAAATCCAGCTGTTCAGTCATTAGTTGCCAAAAGTTAATAATTTGCATGTTCTATCACGAGGTATATGCATACGCAATATTATCCCTTTCGGATAATTTTTCTTAAACTTCGCTTTGTAAAATAAGTGCTTTTACATTCTTGTCTTCATAAATAAAGAATTGCTATAGTAAGTTTTAATATTTTCAAATTGAGTAATATAAATAGATTTTCTGAATAAAAGTACGATTAAGCTATTAATCTTATTTCGTGTGCATCTGTTGCTTGGATTCCGGACATTTTTATTGGAAAAATCACTTAGACTCTTTAATTTCATATCGAAATAAATGCATAGAGTGGATGAATACGAGGATGTTTCATGTAGAGAAATTAATCTTGTATATATATCTGCATTATTGTATCTATATATAACTATATTGAAAACCAGAATTTCTACCTAAGTTACATAACAGTTTTGCTAAAATAATCGAAATTTTAACTTTTTAAAACTGCTTTGACTTTTATGTCATGATTATCTCAGAATGAATTACAATTAGTTAAGGCTCTGGATTAAATATATATACCAGGGGTGGCGAACCTTTATGGATCAATGTGCCATTTTTTCTAAAGAAATTTTTAATGAGGTATAGATGTGCTTTCAAATAATTTTGATTTGTGATTAATAGGAAAATAATAAAACTAATACTAACTACTCAAAACTGTTTATTTACTACGAAAAAATATATTTTGCACTGTATAGTAGTAAATGTTTAAGTAGCAATAGTGTGACTTCTGTTGTTGCAGATTAGATGTCAGATAACTCCTATTAGGATTGTAGGATGTCAGATTATTTTTATTGATTGCAATGAAAATAGAATTCTTTCTATAAATCATAAATTTTCTTATTAGTATCTCAATGCAGTTCAAAAGCCATTTACATCACCTTAAACAGGCACATATGTTCCTCAACTCTATCAAAAGCACTCATAATGAGTGGCAGCTTGTATCGTGTCCATATTAATTCAAACTTTAGAACACAATAGGAAAACCTTGTTCAAATATGGACGTAGAGAGGCCTAAATACATTCTCCAAGCACTAAGTTTTCATGCATTTGCGGTTGATTGTGGAATTCTGTGTTTTTTCTCTCCATAAGAGTCACATTCATGGTGCATAAGCGATGCACTTTGAGAGATTATTATTGAATGGAATAATACCCTCTTCACATACAAATTCAGAAATTATAGAAAAGGAAATAGGAATCACTGTCTTCCGGAATGATTTTTGGACTCTTTTTTTCGAATGGTTATTTTGCTCTTAATTAATCAGCTCTAATCATTTCTCCATACACATGAACAAAACATATACATTAAGATAATTATGAATTTATTTCATTGTTTTTAATATTATCACTTATTAAGAAACCGCATATTGTTTCATGTGTTCTTGAAATTACGAGTATAACTATTTTAATTTCATTTAATACTTACTGATTCATTACCAAGTCTAAAAATCCTATAGATCTGAGAAAATGCAAAAATAAAATAGGATACTAAGAAATACATGATTTTATTAGAATTAAAGATGTCAACTTACCTTTATTTTTAAGAATTCACGACCTTCATTAAATTAAAACGCACATTTGTCTTGTATGTTAATAGTAAGTAACTTCTTAATGTAAATAAATTATTTAATTTTTTTTTCATTTGAACTGTTTTCGCTTATTAAAAAAGGTATTTTAAATTTATTAAATTTCATTTTCTGTTGGGAATGAAATAATGCTCAATTTCAATTTGTCATTTTTGTAAGCTGATTAAATTATATGAAATTTTCAAAAGCAAAACTCACTTCTTTATGCATTCCATTTATTTCCACTTAGTGAACACACAATATTTTTTCATCAAGAGTTACAGTTATCAGGATTAGAAAGTGAAGAAACACATGCAGTTTACCTTATTTCGAAAAATTGGTAGTTATACAGCTTACATTTCACAAAATTTTCCAATATGCTTTCTATAACTAACCATTACACATTATTTCTAATACATACAATATAAAAAGTGAAGAATAAGCAAAAAGCACAATTTACAATAAAGTATAGGGAATTACATTTTATACATACATATAAGAACACAGTACTACTGAAAATACTCAGAATTTTCTAATAAGTAGTATGTTTTAGACACCACCTGTTATACATATATATATATAAGCACGTATGTGTATGTATACATATTTAGCAGTAGTATTTACAGGCATACATATGTATCAACCCTCCAAGCGGTCTGCACGTAAAATTCCGCCATTCCAGAGATGCTTTTTCTGCCTTCAAGCAAGATTCCCAAAAGTGCGGCCGAGCCGCATTCTTAAAATTACGGCTCAACCGCTTGTGAGAACCCCACCTGAAAGCAAAAAAATATGTGCGGTGCATTTTTGAAGCATCTCCAGAATGGCAAGACATTAAGTGCAGACCGCTTAGAGGGTTAAATAAAAAGTAAATAAAAAATATTTTATGTATAAAAGCTTAGAAGCTTGCTTCATTGCATTTGGTGAAATATAAATCAGAAAAAAATGCGCTTTTTTAAACTTGTCAAAAATTTAAAAACATATATCTGAAAAGTTACAATATTAAATACATCAAAAAATAGACATAGACAATTTTTTTAATGATAGGATGAAGATTTCACAACAAGATACCTAATTGTTATCGCCATTCGGTTTTACTGTTCCATTTTTGACTGAAGAATAATACGATCATGAGGCTTGTAATGTATATTTTAAAACTCATTATAAGGAACCATTTATTGAGAAATTTAATTTAAGGAAATAGATTAAAAAGTTTTGTTAAAATGTTTATAATTAATGATTGTAAAGCCATATTCCAAGATTCGAATTTTTAATTCAATCTTGAAAAACTGAAGATATCATTTGGAAAGTTTTACATTATCATACGGGATAAGTTTACGAAAGGAATATGTGTGTAATTAATATTTACATATTATACATGTAATTATGTTATTAATCATATCCACAATTATTTATTTCCGAAAATTTCGGACAGAAAAATTGCTTTTGAATTTAATCTTTTTTTGGGGGCTCTCGCACAAACTTTATGACGGTTGTATTTTTTAACATAATATTTTCAAACACGATGCTTTAGAAATCTTTAAAATATTGATATTCCTCTATACAGTCCTTCCTTCCGTATTGAAATGGGTTTTTCTCTGGTCTTTAAAATTAAATTTCGGATATTTCGCTAATTTTATGCACTACTCTTCTTCATTAGTTAAGATTACGACACGCGCCTACGCTTTTAAATAGTTTTATTTTCCCCTTTCCATCTTTTGGAGTTTTATTTCGCAATTATATACTTGATCTCTGAATTTCACTAACTTACTGCTTTATTTAAGTAGTTGAGAAAAACTGTACTCGCAGTTTTCATATTACTGCTTTAAAATTTTTAAAATGGAAAATTATTCTACATATTCTCCTAGAATCATCTGATAAGGAGAAAGAAAATAAGAATACAGAACTGCAAACTCATTTCAGAAAAACAATCGCAATGACAATTAGTAAGTAAATTATATCAGCAAAGAGTCTGAACAATGTAAATTTGTTGAAGATTTATTTTAAAATGGGGATTTTTTATTTTAAAAAAGATAAAACCATGAAGGAAATATATAAGAGAATATGTGAAAAGCTAAAAATTTAAAAAGTTAAATATTATAAAAGTTCTTCATGGTATAAATAAAACATTTGTAAAATAAGTAGGAGATTAAATTAGATTCCTTTTGAAAATAAAAGTTGTAAACATGATTGAGGAAATTTTAAAATAGTCAAACCAACATAAAGATCAGATTTTTATTTTTATTTTGTGATACTATTTTAACTTTATATTAACTACATACATGTATAATTGTTTTTTTAACTTATTTTTTATTATAATAATAAAACATTTTTCATCCGAAATAGAGGAAATGAAGAAAACACAACAGGTTAAATTATTTTAAGTAATTATATGATTTTGTTATCTCTTTATGAGTAGTAGCATTCTAGTTATTAATAGAAACACTGTGAAAAGGCTAAGGTTAAATAATAAGTTCCTCCTGATAAACAGTTTAAAGTATTTTTGATTTATGGGTAAGTTTAAAAATGCAAGATAAATTTGACATTATGTATAAATACATTTGTAAATGTCAGAACAAGCAATTATTAGGTGTTTTCCTTTTACTTACTGTGACTGTTTAATATTTTAAAAAATCCGCACGCAGAATAACTTTTTAGGAGAAATTCAAGTTTTAATCACAGTAAACAAGTGCCTACAGTAAAAATAAAGTTAAAGTTTAAAAACGGATTCAGGAGCTGTAGAGAAAAATGTACCAGTCAAATTTTTAAAAAAGTAATTTAAAAATGTATATTCTGTGATTGATTATTTTTATCAAAAGAAAGTCTTATGTTTTTCTAACATTTTCAACAAATTTCGAGAAAAATTTCTTGAACTAAAACAATGAAAACGATTTTCTAGAATCTTTCAGTAGTTGCTTTTAAAGAAGATGTTTCGAGATTTTTTCCCCTAACTTTCGAAAAGTGTGTTCTCTACCAATTATATATTACAAAACTCTTAATTTAAGCTTTTCTTGTATTTCTAAAAATAAAGCATGCTATAATAAGGTATCCAAATATTTTCATGTTTAACTACACACTAAAACTTCAAAAAAAAGGGCTGAGAAACTTAATTCAATAATTAGTTTAATAATTATAATAATGATATTTAACAAATAATTTAATTTAAATGTATTATAGTCTAATTCGAAAGCCAATTCACTTAAATATAAAAAAGCCTTATTCTTGAATAGATCTGGATAAATTCAAACACTTAATACACTGTGCTTTTTTCTTTTATATAAAAAATATGCTAGTAAATAAAATGAAAATGTGCAGTGTTGTTCTACAAGATAGAATTAACTTACATGAAGAATAATCGATATATTATAAATTATTTACCTTTTTATTATTATATCAAAATTTTAAGAAAATTTCTCTTTAAATCATGTTCTGTGACGGAATAGAACTTTTAAGTACATCAATTAAAATCTCCACAAATTTCATACCTGATATGACATGTTCCTTAGAATTGATTATTAGAATAAAAAAAAACAAAAGAATGGAAAACCATTTACATGTACATGTATTAATTATTTAATTAAAAGTAATATAAACAACTGGTAAAAGTAAACACGCATATTTTGTATCTAAAATGTATATAAAAAGCTTTTACACAGAATTCGAATGATTATGTTTTTGACTTTGTTATAAAAGAAATTTTATAAAGAGATTTTAATCATCCTTACAGCTGCTTGACTTCTATGACATGTTTATAGAAAATTAATAACAATGTATATAGAGAATATTACATGTAATTATTTTATCATTATTTTTAATTTATTAATTCAAAATCATATAGACTTACTCCCCCTTTTCAAAGGATTTTAAAATAAAATAGTGTTATTTATCTATTAAGTTGTTAATATTTTTTCTGTAAGTAATTATATATAAGTCCAAAAAATATCAAATAAATTAATTATATTTACAAAGAAATTCAATCAAGAAACCTGAATATTTGTTTTTATGAAATATAATACAATATTAATATTTTTCACATTATGTACACTTCCTTAATGATAAATAATTTTTTAAAAAAAGATAAAATATAAATAATCACATATGATCCTAATACAAATATATTAACAATATATAAAATTGTTAAAAGGGCTGAATATACTTAGGTTAAAATCACATAAACATTTAAAAAGGAACCATTTCATATTTCAAAGTAGTCAACATTTAATAATTTTACATTGGAAAATTTAACTGACTTTAAATGGCATTTTTTCTTTGAAGTGCCATTAAAATTTCTATACACAATATTTCATCCAATAAATTAAAAAACAAGACATTCATATACATTTAGTGCAAGGTTTATATAAAATAGCAATAGATAATAGCAGTCATTATGATTAAGAGATTAATGCAACACTTAGTAAGCAATACATACAATTCACATCCTACGCAGAACATTTTAACAGTTGAATTAATACTATCATCATAATTTTATATAATGATATTTTCATTCAACTGCGTAAGTTTTAAGCTTCTGTTTGACTCAGTATTTACATGCATTCACATTTACAATACAACACAGTTTTCTTTCTTTTTCTTTCTAATTTAGATATGTTGGTTAAACATTTACCCATACATACATGAAGGAATTCGAAAAAAGTTTCAAAAAAGGGCTGTAAATGAGATGGTACATTCTAGGAAATTACATACATACATGCACATCTGAGATACACATTTAACTTAGTTCATTTCATAGTATTCAAGTATATAAATGAAGTATGCTACAAAAAATGAAAAATCAGTGCTCTTATTAAAGTTGGACTAAGTATTTAGGGAATTAAGTGTAATAATAATGTTTAATTAAATCATATACATTATTTTTTAGAGTATGTTAATGTTTTTCCCAAAATAACCACATTGAAATTGACGGAGAAGTGCAATGTACATTAATATTTACAAATACCGTGCTTTTCTCTCAAAGTAATTAAAATAGTTTGTGTTTAAAAACACAAAAACGTAGCCTTAATTGGTTTACTTCAAATAAATTTTATTTCTTTAATTTATTTAATTTATGCATGGAATATATTTATTTAACTTATTATATTTATATAAGACATTCCAGCTCCATTTAATAATTAAAGTTATGTTTACAGAATCTCATATTTGTTGAAAAATTGCTTTTGGAATAGAGAACGAAAACTTTTAAAAGTTTAAATGAATACGACAACGTATAACTTTATTTTAAAGTAAAAGTTTTCCAGAGTTGTTTTTGTATATTTTTTATATAAAAATGCAATTAATTTTTAAATTATGAGAAAGAAAGAATTAAAAGCTTGATTAAGATTTTAAACTTTTCAACTACCTAGTTTAATTTTTTTTTTTACTTCAATATATCTTTTGTCATTCTCCAATATGCATTATATTGGTTATTCAGACTTTTCAAACCATTCAGTACACAATGTTGGCATTTAAAATCTGTTATAACATTAATGTTCAGAATATTTTTTGAAAAGAACACATTTCAAAGAATAAGAATCCTTATAATTTAGCAAAAATATACTTGCATTAAATAAAATTAATTAATTTACATGTACAGAAATTCATACTCGTTTCTTAACTTATATAATAAAAAGTTTTCTTAAAAAAAATTTCAAAAAACATTACTGAAAGTTTTAAAATTCTTACAGATACATCTTCTGTAAAGCTGCTTGGTCCAAATTGATGGTTGTCAAAATCTGCTCTCCATAAAAATAAGAAAGAAAGTTAAAGAAAAACTTCTTCATTTGGAGATTTGGCCCGAGCAGGTATGTTTGATCTCATTGTTGTCTGAAATCTGTACTGTTGTTTCCTTATCTTGCAGCAAGAACACAATATTTGCCTGAATGCTCTTCTGAAATCTCGGCTCCAACAAGCGTAAATGACAGGATTCATTCCCGAATTAAGCCAACCCAACCAAGTAAAGATTGATGACACTATTTCATGTTCAGCAATACAGGAGGTTCCACAAATTCCCAGAAGGACATTGATGATGAAAAATGGAAGCCAGCATAAGATGAATACACCCATTACTATACCAAGAGTTTTAGCTGCTTTTCTTTCCTTAGTCAGTTTCCCAAGTTTCTTACTGAGGGAAAATGCCTTAACATGACGGCTTGCAAAACGCATCGGTATAGTATTTTCTGGAGATTTGGATGATGACGACGATTCACCTGTTGATGTAGTTGGTGTGGCAGAAATGACCAAATGTCTGTTATGCCTAGCATTGCTTTGATTGTCATCATGTTTGACTTGTTCATGTGCTCCGCCTCTATGGATTCTTAAAGTCATTGATCGACAAGGTTCATTGGTTGCTCTAATATGTTTCATACCTATTTTTAGACTCTTCGTTTGAGTCACTGCTGCTCTGTATATTTTATAATATGTGAATACCATTACCGCAAGAGGTCCATAGAAGGATATAACGGAAGAAAACACCAAATAACCGACATCATTGGTGAAAAGGCACTGGTTTTCAGGATACGGTTGAACTGATACTGCCCTCCACCATGCGATTGCGGGAAATGATATCAAAGCAGAACACAGCCACACTACAGCGACAATCGCTTTAGCTCTAGGAGGTGTCATTCTACTAGGGTAAGTCATTGGGTTAGTAATTGCCCAGTACCTATCAACGGAAATGGCACACAGGTTGAGAATTGAAGCAGTGCTAGCTAAAACATCCAGACTTCTCCATAAATCACACCACTCTCTTCCAAATAACCAGTATTTGTCCATTACTTCGTGAATGGCACTAAAGGGCATTACAACTGCTCCTACCAAGCAATCCGCCGTTGCTAAAGACGCAATAAAGTAATTTGTCACAGTGTGGAGATATTGCTGTTTGACTATTGCAACCATCACTAGCACATTTCCAAACACTGTTATGACACAAAAGAGGACTAAAACTACCGCTAAGGCTGTTTGATTTGCTGTAAGATGTATATCAAATACATCCTTGGTAGAATTAAGTACAATGAATTCAGTAGGCTGCATTGAAGGTGCTGAAATTATATTGTTGTTCTCAGATACGGCTGAATTATCAACGGCTACCTCATAGGATGACCCTATACTGGATTGTAAGTTTTTTATATAAAATTTTCCATATAACCGAAGACATAGTTGTGCTGATATTTATATTCATGTTTCTCAATTTATATAAAGTATTGGTGAAAATATTCGAAAATTTATATATTTTTGATTATCTGAGTAGTTTAAAAGTTTTTATTTTTTAAGAATATAAAACTATATTACTTAACAAAATTTGATCTTATTCCCTGTCAAATTTTAAGAACATGTTTTCACTAATAAAATAGAGAGTTTATCGAAGTATTAAAGGGATAGAAGATGATAAAAAGATCGTTTTATTAAAGTAGATTTCAAATTTTTCTGCTTAGAAATAAATAAATGATAGCCTAGGTAACGATAACTAATTGTTTTACGTCCTTCACAATTTACTTTCTACTGAAATTAAATCATTAAGTACTTCTTATGAAATTGTTATTAAGAAAAAGCAATTTTTGTATTATTAGCCAAGTCAAAAAATTAATAGAAATAATTAACTTTATCAAACTAACGTCAACTTTACAAATCTACATAAATCTACAACAACAGATGAACTGTCATTTAAAGAAAGCTAGGTACGAAAACTTTTCATTTAAGTAAATTTAATAATTAATTTTTGTTTGAAAAACTGGACTACTTTCTTTTAAAAAAATTAAATTGAGAAAACTGATATAAAAATTAATTTTTGGAAAATTTTATATTTGTGGTTAAACTTACAAGGAGTATCTGCTTTCGCCTACAGGTAGACCGAATGTCAACTATGCTACCACGCGGATGAAATATCCCCGTCTGACCCACGTGTTGGGATTGGAGATCTAACAACTTGCACGATCCATCCGGTCGATTTGATAATGCGCGATTACGCCACTGGCTCGCAAAATATCGCCAAACTCTGCAGCCAAGCCAGCCAGTAGCATATAACAAAAAAATCGAATAAATGGAGTGAGAAAACTGAAATAATGTGAAAAATTAGGGTCATTTAATTTTTTGTTTCAGAACAAATGGTTGCTGACAGTATTTTTCAGTTTTGTCAAGGAAATAAAATAGTACATCTTCAGAAAGAGAGATTGAAAATAATAGTTTAATAGAAAAATAAATCCCAAAATATAGTTCTTTTCAGAATATTTGTCTTATATATATATTTTCTACCTTTTGAAACATTACACAAATATGAATAATTATATTAAAATAAGTGATAATTTGCTTTAAAAGTAATTCAAAGATAAATTTAAAAGATTTTTTTTACGGATATCAAATTTTTTGGGAAGAATATCGCACACTGAAGAAAGTACATTACACACAAAAAGTGCTACTTGTTACTTTCTATAGAGTAAGGATTAAGCCTTTATAACATTTTGTTTTACCATATTTAAATCAAATGTTCTCGAAATTTCACTTAAGAATTTTGAAAGAAAATGTAATGAATATATAAGGAAACGAAAGTTGACAAACTTCTTAGGTAATAATAAATCCAAATTATTTACATAAATGGGGCTGAAAAATAAATTTAAAGATTGATAAAAGTTATTGTATAATGAGATATTTTTTTGTTTCTGATATTTTTAAGTTTTTCGAAGCAGAAACTTTTGTATTTTTATCTATTTATAATGCATCAATGAACAATCAAAAGTAATTTTTCATTAACTGCCATAGGCGTATATATCCGTTTCACGCAGTCAGTGCGTTGAGTGCCTCGGGCGTATATATACGTCATTCCGAAACACGATTATTTTCTTTGCACTGTTATCTGTAAAACTATTCGGAAGGGATTAGAATGCAATAAAATGACCTTGACAGCGTTTGCGAAACTTTTACTTTCTTCAGAGAAAAATTTGCATATTTGTGCCTTTTCTTCTGCTCCCCCATACATCACATACGCACAACTGTGTGGAAAACGGTGGCACTGGGGAATGAATCATGAAATTTTTAATCGTCAGTCATGGGGTTAATACATCAATTTCCAGTTTTTTCCAATGAAGCACTTTTTCCATAATATTTATACACTTTTTTTCCTAACCATCATTTTATGTTAAAAATGTAATAAACAGTACAGCAGTTCCGCAATTTTTGTCTTTATTATACACAATTTCCGTCAAAATAGGGACTAATTACAATCATGATTTTTAATAAGGCTAAGAATGCAAATTTTTTTTGATGATTAGTTTCAGTTGTATTAGATTATACACATAAAATTAATTTAAAAATATAATTACAAGAAAAATTTATTTAAATGAAATTTTTCGGTATCAAAGGAAGACAGAATTGCACATTTTCAAAACATTCTCCTTTCATGGAAAGTGTTTCCAATCTAACAATATTTTGCTTAAGGTATCCGATGATATTTTTTTGAAAAAATGGAGATATGGGGATTTTTTTGTGATTTTTAGATTTGTTTAGTATATTTTAAGGAAAAAATTCTAAAATTGAAAACAGAAAAAAATTTATAGCTATAAAAATGGGAAAAAACTGGTGAAAATGTACAAAAAATTACATAAACGGGGCCCATTCTGTACAAAACCTTTATGAATATATACTCAATTTTTCAATTTTGATTTGTTTCTTTGTTATTCATGTTTGAAATGACCTTAAGGATAAGAGATATTTTAATTTTACAAAAACTAGAGCACTTTATCTTAGTGAATATATGAAATTGCTTAAAAAAACAATGATTATATTTACATAAAGGACTGTAAATCTTGAAATAAAATAGGGATTGATAAATCTGAAAATCAAAACAATTCCACTGCTCTACAAAACATACACAAAAAATTGCAGCATTTTTTTTCAAAACATTTTGAGCAATCTCTGTCCCCGTTTGAGTTTTTCGAAAAAAAAAACACAATTCGAGTAAAACGCATTTTAAATTTTGGCATCTTGTGTAAAGTTATGGTATCTGCTTTTACTAAAAGACATGTAGTTTTTGTTCTAGTGAATGAAAAATAAAACACTTGGTATTTTTATTAAGTTAATAAGAAGGCCTATAAAATAAAATCATAAAAAATTTGATCAATTTTGAAAAAAATCGTAATTTTGCTTAGTCGGATACCTTAAGGTATCCGACTACGTTCGGAACCGTGATTTTGCAAAATCGTATAAATGCATAATATTTATGATATTTGTCACACTTTTAGTGTCACTTATATTAGAAAATGTATATAAAATTGTTTTAAGAATAGTATTACAATAAAAAATTATTTAAATAGAATATTTCAGCAAAAAATGAACTCAGAATAACCTTTTTTCAAAATGTTCTCCTTTTGTGAAAATTGCTTCGATTATAATAATATTTTGCCTGTATATAGCTCAAACTTTTGTACAGAGGCTCAACTATGATTTTTGAAAAATTCATATTATTTTCAGTTACAACCATTTTAAATAATTATCGGCGTTTTTTTTCTTAAAATTTCTCCGCTCTGTTGTCGTATATATAATGCATGGATAAACCCACTTCTACAGTAAATATTTCAAAGTTCTAGTTGAGCCTCTGTAGAGAGGTCTGAGCTATACACAGGCAAAATATTATTATAATAGAAGCAATTTTTACAAAAGGAGAATATTTTAAAATTGGGTCATTCTATGTTCATTTTTTGTCAAAATATTGTACTTAAATAATTTTTTATTGTAATACTATTCTTAAAACAATTTTATATACATTTTCTAATTTAAGTGACACTAAATATCATAAATATTATCCATTTATACGCTTTTGCAAAATAGTGGTTCCGATCGTAGTCGTATACCTTAAATATAGCCAAGACTTCTCTACAGAGCCTGAACTAAGACTTTTGAATAACTCTCATTACTTTTCAAGTTACTATCAACTATTCTTCTTGTTAAAAATTTTCTAGTATGATATATTAAAATATAAACAAATCCACTTTTAAATAATATATTTCAAAATTTCTAGCTCAGGCTCTATATAGAAGTCTTAGCTCTATATATAGGCAAAATATTATTATTATAGAAGCATTTTTCTGAGAAGGAGAACTTTTTAAAAATATGACATTCTTTCTAAATTTTTTGCCAAAAAAATTACACATAAATATTTCTTTTTATTGTAATAATGTTCTTAAAACAGTTTTATATGTATAATATGTCCTACTTCAGGGAATATTGAATATCAAAGAAAAATGTTCATTTATACGCTTTCTCCAAATCATGGTTCCGAACGTAGGCAGCCACCTTAAAGAGAATAATTTTCACTTAAACATTTTATTCTTGATGATTCTTATTCTTGATTTCCCATTTACGTATATCGATTGTACTTTTTGCAATGCATATGTGTGCTAATTATACTTTTAAATGTTACTTTTTAAAAGGCATGCTTAAAATCACGCGTAAAAATTAAAATAATTTTAAAAAAATATTTAAGTGTTGAAAAATTCATTGGAATTACGATTAGTAAAGATGATGATGAAGAAAGAGAAATAAATTTATTTGAATTTAAAAAAGAGAAATTTGAACGTTAACAATGTTTAAAAAATAAACTCTATTAAATCGACTGAGAGTTGGACTTTAAAAAAAATTACTGAAAAATTCATAAAACGAGAACATATAATTTCCATATTAGGAAAGATAAATATTCTAAATATATATAAAAAAAAATCAAAAGTTTAATAATTTTTGAAACCAAAGTGGTTTCGCTGAAAAGGTGTTTAACAGAGAAAATATGGAAACAAAGCATCAAAATGGTATTTCCATCACAGATGAATTTTCATTGAGCTTTCAAACATCAATATAATTAACCCGGGTGCACTCGATGCTAACGTTAGTGTCGCACGGAGTGACAGAGTCACTCCAATCCTTTTTTTATAATTACTTTTATTGTACACAATAAAAATTGTAATTCTAATAAATAATTTAACTAAGAGGTATAGTATACTTAAAGTATACTTACCTACTTTTAAGGACTTTTCAATTTGACAATTTGTGAAAACACCATATTAAACTGAACTAAAACGTTTCAAATGTGCATGCCTTTAATAAAGGACACAAAAATCGCAGACACATTTCGTTAACGTTACAAGAATGATATTTGCAGGCAAAACTGTAGTAGTTTGTTTAAATTATTCTAGTTTTATTGACCTTTTATGATCGGCAAATAGCATGCAGAATTGTTCTCGTTTGTGTCTTTTTGACAGGGCGCAGTGTGTCTTGTGTGCACATGTGGCTTTATATCTTTCATGATAGGTTTTTTTAGGCAGCATTTGAAAACCTTCCTATCAACTCAAATATTCCATGTTCATCGCTTTTCTCAGATTTACTTTCGATATCATGATTAATATCCATTATTTCATCCAGATCTTCCCTTGCTTGATTAGTTTCAACTTCATCACAGATAAGAAGATTGAGAGACATAGAGAGCTAGAGACATAGAGATTACAGATGCCCATTTTTTTCTTTATATTCGATTTGCTTACATTTATAAACCATAATGAGTCACAGAACACAGCAATCAAAACCACCAAGTCTTTTACAGGAAAAAGCTGTAGTTTGTTCATTGATAATATTTTCTAACAAAAGTCACGTGGGAAACTCAGTCACCCTAAGTACCTTAAGATTGTTAATTAGATTTGCAACTCCCAAAAAAAGGGAGATGTGATAAATACAATTTAGTTTCCATGAAGACTGTCATATAGGAGAATACTGACAAGGTCTCATTGGTAACAGTTAAACAGTTTTCCTACAGAATTAAAGATTTCGTGAGCCTGAGGTGACTTAGTGCCCTGCACAACCGCTCCCGGGTTAACAAAATTGCTAAGTGCTGAGTTAAGTACATGAATACAATGACATGAAAATAAACTTTAGAAAAATGAGATTGGAAATACCTTTCTCAACATTTCTGATTAACCCGCGGTCACTCGCGCCTGTTTTTGCTACCGTCGTTACTCGCGGGGTGTAGAGAACACCCCAAACTTTTAACACGTGTATTTAATAATGAAAATAAAATTAAGTCATTTTAATACATATACCAGTACAAGATGTTTTTTTGTATTATGCAAATAAAATTATTAAATTTATTCCATACAAATGAGACTAACATTAATTTAAACTAAACATACAAAATTTTCATTTTAAAACACATAATTTTATATTTTTTCATAAACCAGTATATATATATATATAACGTATATACCAGTAACAAAAATACTTTATAATTAATGAGATAATGATTGTAGAAAGTAGAAAAATAATATTTTAATCATTTTCAAACATTCAGAGCAGACTGAATACATATGCTCAACTTCTCGTGTGAGTTCTCAGGCCCCTAGATAAACTTTTGAAGGTCATTACATTCCAATCGTTCGAGAAAGGACTGCATCAGGCCTGAAGGTTCAATGACCTAAAATGTGCAGCTACAGAAAAAATTGTAGTTCTGCGCATTCTTTTTAGAATCCTGGGAGGATTTTCTTGTTGCTGGGGTGTACAGAACACCCCGCGCGAGTGATCGCTGAGTTAAACTCTAATAATTTGACAAAATTACACATCAGACTTCATGGAAACCTATATAATTTATATCTAAGTATTATGAGATCTTTATCTCTCTCGCTCTTTTATATATATACAAATAAACCACTGTGTGTGAGAAATATAATATATAAACTTATAAAGTACACTATAAATATGTGAGAAGAAATGAATTAAATATATAAAGATTATTACGAAGCGTTATACAAATTTACTACGAGCGTGTTTTCTAGTGACAAAATTCGATGTAAATAAGTATGATGTAATATAATTTTTAGTACTAAACAGTTGTATTAGTATTTCTTTACCTATGCATATATTTGTGTTAAATGTGTGTGTGCATAACTTCAAACTGTAATCAATCAGTGTTTTGGGAAAAAATATTTATTTTGATTTTTGTTTTAAATATATTTGTTGTTGGTATTTCTGATGCCTCTGATTACCCCAAAGCTTGCAGATCAGCATTGGAAATATAGGTAAGGGAACATATTTTTTGGTCTGACGATTTAAATCAGTAGCTCTTAAACAATGGTCTGTGGATCCCTGGGGGTTATTCAGCGCCTTTCTAATGGGTTTCACGGTCTTTCATTTAATTTTAAAATTTCCTTCTTTTAAAGGTTCGAAGGCCTTGCGTAAATTGATGTGTGTCCTAGACTGATCACTATAAATTGCCCCCCTCTTCCAAAAAAACTTTACTTGAAGAAATATTTCAATCAAATATATTAATGAAGGTTTTTGTTTTTTGTTTTTTTGCAACTTCATAGCCATTATTAAAACGTTATTTTTTTAATTAAATGCTTACTGTTTTCTTAAAGGAGGAAAAAACAAGTGTTATAATAGTCTGTACTAGTTGCAGTGGCAGTCTTAGGATTATTGAGGACAATTTAAATCATTCAGGTTGTGTTGGGAGTCGGGGAGATTTGTTCGAAATCTTCGGGTCCACGATGTGAAACTAATACATAAAGGGGCATCATGGCGATAGAAGTTTAAGAACAGCTGATATCTGACTACGTTAAGCAGGTGGCATTAGAAACAACAACAGAACAACTGATTTACAGCACTCGAGAGTCGAAGTCTGACTTTGCTTCGTACTGGCTCTTAATTTTTGAATCTCTGCCATATGTGGATGGACTACATCTGAGCTTACATTGCACTCAACTCATCCACTGCACTCTAATGCAAGCGACATTGAACCTTGACAGATTTAACGGGCGTCATTCCTTCTACATGTCAAGTCATTAGTGGAATCAGAGTTCGTTTCTTCAGCTCGATTGAAAATTCCCCATTCATAGTCTTGATACCGTGGTCTTCAGGTCATATGCAATATTAACAAGTAATATAAAAAAATAGTTTTTAAGTCAATTTCTACTTAGATCAACAACGAAAAATTTTATTTTAGCTACTTTTTATTAAATAGTTACAATTAATATAAATATGTATATACATAGGACTGAGTCACAACATTAAGTGGTAATTAGTTTTTTTAATTATCATGAAAGTATCGTATTGTCCTTTTAATTTCAGTCCAACTGAATGCTTTAACACGTGAGAAAAACCTCTTCAAGTTTTGACACAAGTCGCCAAAAGGGTCGCTAAGTCGCCAACGTGGCTGTATTTGTAATTCTTTAAATAATTAGTTTTAATCAATTAATTTTTATTAATTATAATTAAATTATTGTATTGTCATCCAAAATGATCCTGTATATAAAATTTCAGCTCAATTCAGCGCTTTAAAATGTATTTTATTAACGATTGAAAATTCCACCAAGATAAATAAATATAAATATACAAATATATAAATAAATAAATATATAGACAGTGCGAGCGAATTGAAAAAAAAAGATATATAGTTAGTGAGCAATTAATTTCATTTCTATTTGTTGATTGATTGATAATGTATTAATTTTACACTTAGAAGCAAAACGAGGTCAATTAGTGACGGATCTCATAATTTTAAACCATGATAAAGTGACGAGATCAACACATATGCTGGTACTGCACTATTCTGATCAATTCGATAATAAGTTCAATATTTTTCTATACATCTTTTGATCACATTAATTAAATACTATGTGTTTAAAAGCAACTCAAAATTATTTGAAGTAATTAAAATGTGATTATGAACAAAACATTAAATGTTTTTTTAAAAAAAGATGATTTAAATAACGTAAATTCAGGTTTCAAGATATAAATTATACTATTCGTGAATGAAAATGTGGCTTACGTTAGCACAATATTAAATTCACGACACCAATGAACCTCTTTCAAAATACAATGCAGTCGTTAACGTCTTTTATTAAAATAAAATTCATATACATTCGAAATAATTATTTTCAAATGAGTTTTTCCATTCATAAGTTCCTTCAGTTATTCCATTTGTTTTCTACTATAACAGTTATTTATAGATAGAAATGTTCTACCTTTTATTATTTACTATCTAGAAGCTATTTTAGCATTATGTTTAATGGTACTCTTCAAATAAAAAAAAATGTTGCTTGTACTTTCAATTTCGTTTTATCTCTCTAATAATTTAGTGATAAAGAGTTCTGTTATTGAAACACTATGCCATCAATTTTGTTTTATTTCATTTGTATTTGTTATCACGAAATAATTAATATCATAATTTATAGGAACAATTCCTTTTCCTTTTGATTTTTGCACAAGTAAGGAAACTTCCTCTTCATACATTATTAATGCTTAAGAAACCAGCACTAATCTTCTGTTAGTTGAGATACCAATGAGTGAGTCGTTCAGAAGGAGAAATGAGCCTAATTATGAAGGGAAAAAATTACCTTAATCTCTAATAGAAAAATGTCTCTTTAACGATATAATTTTGCGTCAAATTTTTTCCGCTGTAGGGAATCTCTTTCTCTTTATTAGATTAAAAGCCTACTCTACGTTCAAAGAGGCTATTACAATCAGTTCACAGTAGAACTGCTTCTCATACATCATTTTAACCTTATTCGAATTATAATATGCTTAAATTACATTTAATATAGCTGTTTATTAAAGGCTTATTTCTTCATGAGTAGAATCAAAAAATTTAGCCAGCTTGAACTTCCTACGTATATTTGCAAACTATTTGAATTATAGTTTTCTAAGCTTTTTCAAAACTAGATTGTGCAAGGAAGTCATTTTGATCTCTTTTTAATTTCAGTTAGAAAAACAATTACATATAAAATGCATGATTTTTTAGAATTTTTTAGAATATATTTTTTTTCAAGTGAAGTATTTTTTTATTGTTAATATTTACTAATAACCTGTAAATAAAATGTTTGTAAATAATATAAAAAAATATCAAAAGTTAACTTTAAACAAATTAACCTTACACATTAATCATTCTTTTACAATGCAGTCATTTTGACTGCTGTTGGGCAACATAGGTATATTCTAAATTTCATTCTTTCTAGAGTTAATGCCTGATTATATTTTGATACATTTTTAATGGTATACAGAAATTTGAAAACTGCAACTGTACACTCATTTCTTTTCTAGAATTTACAAATGTAAAATTATCATACGATAAAGTCACATAATTTCGGTAAAATATGAGTCCCTCCATGATCTTGAATAAAATGTTTTCCATGAAATCTAAACCTATGCTTAGTTTGCTATCTAAAAACTTTCCAAATCATTGGATGTGTTAAGTTTGTCGCTGTCCTTCGACCGCGGGTGTGAAAGGGTTCGAGTAAGAATCAGACATTTCTCAATTTAAACAATTTTATTTCCTTTTTCCACTTATTAGACTTTATCAAAACCTGAGAATGCACTCTAATAACTAAACCTGAGGAGCAATCAAACTTATTAATCTAACGGTAATATAAATAAAGTACTTATATATATATATACTCTACTGAGCGCTCTTGCTTCAATACTTGTTTAATCCTTTCTTCTTGAATTAACAATACTTAGTCCGACCATCGGTCGCTAACACTATACTTTCTTCTTATACTCATTTTTCAACCATCATCCCGCCTACTCCATTACTAGCACTTGAATAGAAGCTCGCATTTACATAAAACCAAGTCATCTCTATAGAAAAAGGTTTTCAACTAAAATCACAGTTAAAAAAGAGTATTTTACCCAAGAGGATTAGTAGAAGCGCAAATAGAACCCATTACAAGATAAATGTTTTTAATTTTTAATATTGCTGCATTTTCCACATATTCCTTTATAAAAAAAACTACTAAATATTCCTATTAAAATAATGCTCTGTACATTACTTCTCAAATCCTCATATCACTTCTATTTTTTGCTACAGCTATTTTACGCTATACATTACGATATTTCTTTACTTTGTAAAATACCTAATAAAATGGAAAGCATATTTTCAAAATTATTTATAGAACTGCTTATTTTGACAAGTTTTGCTTAAATAGTTACAAAAATATTATTTCGTTTCAGATGATAGATAACTTTATTATTTTAAACAAAGGATACTTATAACTTCAAAATGTGATTGCTTCTTATATTATTAATTTTTTTCTCCGTTTGAGCTATTCAGAAATTTCTCCTTGACAAATATTGATAGAAAAATATGTATTTTTTTATTTTTCAAGCATGATACAGAACTCTATATTTTAAAATTATTCTTTACTCATACCTAGCCACCTGAATATCATACGTATTTAAATACTAATTCAATCATTTCTTAATTTTCTTTGCCAATTTAGTAAAGAATTTAAAAGAGAGAGAACAACCAGAGTTATATTTGAAAAATTACATATTCCTATACATAACTCATCCATAAAACATATTCACACATCCTCTACTTCTGACCATTCTTGACATACTTTAAAGAAACTTATTAATACAGATTAGGTAAATATAAACATTATTACTAAATTCAACTATTCCTGTTTTAATGTTGCTTTTTCCGAAATGTCTAAATTTGAGATATTACTGATGCAAATGCATAATTGTTTATGAAAGATTTTTATAACTATGTTTCAATTGTTCTGTTTGGTCATCTTATCTATCATTGGCTTTTATGGAAAAAAAACTACCCCATTTCATAGGCAAGGCAGGAATAATTGGCATTTAAATTTATTGACTGTATAGGAATCAAAATACAAGAGAAATCACACAAGTTACCTTAAAATAACCAACCATCTTTCGTAGAATTAAATCAAAACAATACAACAACCAATTTCGGAGAACAATTGCAGCTGTCTTTCAAAGACACAGCTAAGCAAAAATAAATCTAAGCTATATATAGAATATAGAGTTAAATATTCTTGAGGGTAGACATAGGAAAAAGTTGTGATTTTTATTGTCATCTCCTGAGCTATGAAAGACATGGGAAAAATTCTTACCTAGACTTATTTAATATCAGTTTGAAATAACAGTGACATGTAATAGAAATCTTTGTCTAACAAAAAAATTTTATGTTACTCGGTAAAATAAATAGGAATTAGATAAAAATATAGCTTTCGGAAATACGAAGAAGACGACAATTTACAGAATGATATTAACACAGGGGTGGCAAAAAGTCCTGAACACACTGATTTTATTTTTGCCTAATTTTTGTGTTAAAACTTAATTTTAAGTCATGAGATTATCGTAATATCTTAAATATTTGTATTTATTCTAATGTAATGCTTATTCTGGTTTCAAATTAATTACTAGTTTTTCAATACGACAAGTATTTTTTCAACTACAAGCTGCCTGAACACAAGAATATGAAGAATGTACAGAATAACACAATTTTGAAAAATATATACGTAGTAGCATGACACAAAACCTTTCAAGTACGACACGTTTAGCATGCATTTTGAAAACTACACGATTGTTACATGTTTGAGCTTTAATAATTTATGGGCTAGAGTCATTTTCTTTTATTACGGCTGTACATCTCTTTTGGCATGGAATACACTAATTTCACAAGAAGCTCTTTTATAACCACATGTGTGATTGAAAGAAAACATCAAAGCTTCAATTAACTCAAGTATCTTTTGGCAGTCTTTCCTTTGAAATATCATAGCCAATTTTATGCTGTAGATCAATGCTTCTCAACCCCCAGGGGGGCGTGATAACCTTAGGAGGGGGCGCGAACATATTGAAAAGTAGAAAACAAAAGATTATTTCAAAAAATTATTAATTTATTGAAAATAAACAAACAAAATACATTCTGACATAATGAAATAATTTACGCTGATATAACACACTTATAAATGTATCAGTACAATACAATGTACTTTATAATTAATTTAACAATACTAAGTTAAGGACAAATTTAATAATCATCAATGACCGCACAAGCTTATCATATAAAAATTATATGAAAAAATAAACACTTATCTTGATAATTTGAACAGTTTATATTTAATCCCTTAAATGTGGATTAAAAGTTACGAAACTCACTCCACAATGCCATGGATATGCACGTGTGCACACGTATGTGGTGTATTGGGGGAGGAGAAAGGGAATAAATAAGAAATCATCTGGAATAAGTAAATCCTTCGCAAACACTGTTAAGGTCATTTTATTGCATTCCAAAGCCTTCGGAATAATTTTATGGATAACAGTGAACAGAAAAAATCGTATTTTGGAATGACGTATATATACGTGCAGAACAATTTACGCACTGGCTGAGCGTGAAGTTTATATACGCCAGCCGTGGAGAGGTTAAAGTCGTATTCTAGCTTTGGTGTCAAAGTATAGTACTATCGAATTCAATACATGGTTATTGTATGGAGGGGGGCGTGATGAAAATTGTGATTGAGTATTGGGTCACAAGTATTGAAAGTTTGAGAAGCACTGCCCTAGATTGATTATCGAATTGAGATCTGAAGATTCTCTTAGTCAGCTCATTCTATATTCCCAGTACTGCCTTCGAACCATTTCTGGACTACATTTTCACAGTGATATGAAGCATTATTGTCCTCAAAAATCCATGACTGATCCCACTGTTGGATAACAATTTATTTTGTGTTATTCTAAATTATTTTACAGTATTCCCTGCTTCTCATGAGGTGAAGTCTTCTAACAACACGAGAAAACATGCAGTCCCATATCATCCCTTGCGTTGGATACTTTATTGTGGGAGTCAGACACAGAGGGCTGAATTCTTTATGAGTATCTTGTCTTATATAGGCACTATTTTACTCCTTAATATTCTTAAAAGCCCGTAATGAATGATTCTTTGCCCACACCAACCAGTCAGTAAGGGTTTGACACGAGCTATTTGAAACCTCGTAATCCTATTTCTAGCAGTTTTCCTCTCACAATTCGTAGGTGTATATTCAAAATACATTATTTCAAAATTTGTGGTGAATTAAGCCATTTACTTAAAATTTAACCATTTACAATATCTGGCCTTCACGTAAATGTGTTTTTCTCGAGAATCACCCAGATCGCTTCCTGTTCTTAATAAATATGTTTCAGAATATTTTTGCAATGTCCTCACGATGGTAGAAAGTCCACGTGGTTCCTTCAGTATTAATTTGGCGCATATAATAACCTTGTTACATCAAAAGTATTATTTTGTGTTTTCCACAGTATAACGCGGAAAGGAAAATTTTTACTCATAATCCCTATATTATCCACCCATGCACTTCAAATTGCACAATAGACCACTGCTTTTGATACACTAAAACATTACACACATTCTTTTTTCAACCCTTCATCACTACTTGCTATCTAATTAGTTGGAATAATGGAGCATTTCATTGATTAAAAAACAATAACATTGTTACAATTGCCTTGAGATTGTTTTATCAAGTTCTTTTATTTTGAAATATTGATGACACTACTTATATTACATAAATTCTACGAATGGATTTTAAAGCAGTACAAAAAATGCATTAGAGCAAACAGCAATAGTTAAGGTAGTACGATAATTTCATTATGAAAAATAAAAGCAAACATAAGAGCTATACAAAAAAATTGAGTGTGTTCATGATTTTTTGCCACCACTGTACATTTAATTTAATATTTTTTTTACTTAAATATGTTAAATATAATGAAAGAGATTTAAAAATTTTAAACATTTACAGTATTAATTAAATTCAATTTCTGAATTTCTTCCCATGAATATATCTGAAATTCCAAATAAATAGTGGTAATTAACAAAAATTATTTTTTTATAAAGTTAAAAAATAAATCTTTTTATTCGTATCTATTTTTTTTCTTACTAAGTTGAAAAAATTCGAAAGTTTTGACAGAAAAAAACAAACTGTGATATTTTACCTATTACAAAATATTCCGTAAAATAATTAACATTGTACATGTTGATTAAGAATTAGTGTGAGAAATTTTAAAAGCATATAATTATTAATGGTAAATTTTAATCGCTTCACTGCCAGTTAAATTTTAAAAAGGAAACGTTTAAATTACCAAATCTGGTTATTTTTATTAATGCGAAGAAATTATGGCTCCGAAATTAGATCCTCAAACTCAAAACGAAATTTCACAGCCTTTGAAGACTGGTTGCTCAAATTCTGTTATAAATAAAGCGTTTAAAAATCAAAAGAGATATTTCTCTAATAGATTCCTATTAAAATTTTGAAAAGAAATAAAATTTGGATGACAATCAAAAGCATCAGGAGAAAAAGGTAGACAAAAAGTCCCTGGTGAAAAAGAAAATAATGAAGCCTAAAAGACTTATCGCTGTAGAAAATCCTGTAACTCAAAGAACTTTAACAAAGAAACTACAGGTATCGCCATCGAAGATTTGTCGTCAAGTAAAAAAAAAATGGTTATAAAGAAGTGAATAAATCAGTTGGTCATCAAATGTCTGCTAAAACCGTAGAAAAACGAAGAAAACGTTCTTGGCCTCTTTATTTAATGTTACCCAAAGGTAGATACAACACATGGATAACATTGGATGAAGTACTGCTCCATCTGTCATTTACAATTGGCAAAACGATGAATTACATGCAATTTTTGCTTATTAAGGAAAAGTTATGACGGATTTGGAATATTAGTACATTGTAATCCTGTGTTTAGTTTGATCCGTACTTTAAACAAAAAGGAGGATGGTTGTAAAAACTAAAACTCCTCTTAATCCGCTAAAATTCGTTTAACTTTGCTAAAAGCAGTCTTCAGCCTATGAAGTTTGTTATAAACTGGTCTTTCTTCCTTATTATGGTACATATTTTTATTCATTACTTGTCGTCATTTTCTCATGATTATTGGCAATGAAACGCTACAATTTATGATATTCTTTATTCTGTATAAATATTATATATATATATACTTTTATACCTAGATATTCTACTCAGATGGCGTATCAATAGCTCTTAAAAACAACATATTCTAAGTATTTTGTTTTAAATCTAAGTATTGCAGTATACACAAATACAATTGCCCTCCTAGTATTAATCTTTTAAGTGTAGTATTTAACTTAATACACTTGGTTTGTAATTATTTTAGTACAAATAATTTTATGCTTATTGCTATACTACTATTCGGGCTGTAATATTATAGCTTTAAATATGTATTTGGAACCAAAATATGACAAAAACTTGTTTATTGTATACACAGATTAATTAGAATCTATGCATTTTTAATGCAACTTTAGGTAAGTTAACATTTTCTAGTAATGGATTGAGATTTTCTTTCCATTATTTTCAATAGGAGTTCGTCCAGTATTATAAACTAAAAGGGGAAGATTCACTAGCTTCAAATCTGGTTAAACCCCACTTTTTTATAAATTATTAAAAGCTGTCCTGAGTCAACATTGTTTAAAATATTGCAGCATCCATACTTTCAAATTGCAATATTTGTTTGTTTTATTTAGTTTTTGGTGCTCAAACCTTTTCTTCTCTCTAGTAAAGATTAAGAAAGAGTAGAAGTATAGATTAAGTAGAGATAAGAGAAAACTATATATATATCCCTTTAAGATCCGAATTATTTTTCTCTTTAAATATTAAATTCTTCTGATTATTAATACAATATAGACCCCAATGACATTGGGAAAAATAATAAAAAAATTCCCGCTCCCACCCTGGAATGTAGACGGTACCCGCACGATCGTGCGAGTTAGGCGTTATCTGTGTAACAGGTCACCCATGAAATTTTACGAGTTATACATTTTTAGATCTGATAGAAGAAACAATCTTAATTCATCTAAAATTGTTACAAATAAGAAATTATTGATGAAAATTAACTCTTTTATTAGTTATTATTTATTTACTGCAAACCTTTTGTATTTGACAAGTATAAATAACCATTGCATTTTTCACAACATGTTTTCGAACTGCTTTCGTGGTTTTCAAATCTGCACTTGAGAGGCCTTGAAATGTCATCAACACATCAAAAGCGGCTATGCATGTCAAGCATTTTATTCTGGAATGGCCAGGATAAAAGCCATGACATTTATAGCAGGTGGATTATAACGCTTCGATCTTTTTGCGAGTGGAATTACAACACTGTTTATCTTCCTCATCAGTTAAAATACTTTTGTTAAGTAGGTGGAGAGGCCGATAGCGTTTCAACTATCTCTAACTTAAATTTTAAGGGATCTATTTTGAATTTTAGTAGAATTTTATTGTCAATTGCATCTTGTTTGCACAGAAACCAAGAATTTGAAACAGCTAAATCAATGTAATGAATGTGTTCAAGAGAATTTTATCGTAAAGAATGATCCAAAATTGTCTTTTCATTTCAAATATTATCATGTGTTTCTTCATCGCTCTCATATGAACTTGATTCTCCTTCCAGTATACAAGATTTATATGTTTTGTTCGCAGCATTGTCATCATCCGAGAGATCACTAAGTTCTGATCTAAGTTTAATCAGATTTGTTCATCAATTGAAAAAATTCTTCTGTGAGAATTCTTCTCCTTTTAGACACCTGAAAAAGTTTTTGGTTAAAAGTTAAATAGTATTCCATGAAAAATAGTAAAATGTATCAGAACATTTTCTTATTTAAAAATATATATGTTTAATATATATATTGTCACTAGAATACATATCCAGCATAAATATGTAAATTTTATCTCGTTTCATTATTTCTATACCTTTAAAATTCATCATTATTTAATAATATTCAAAGAGCAGCTCTATAATGATACATGATAAGCCTGTGTAAAAATTTCTTTTATTAAATTAAGCTTAATAGTGATAACACTAGCTTAAAATTAATGGTTTAGGGAGTTACAAAAGAGACATAGATGTTATTAACTTTACCAGCATCAGAAAATTGTTAGAATCTTAAAATTATAGACTTAAATCGATTTTTATTATTTAAGAAACTCATAATTAGTACTTTAAACATTTTCCCCCTAAACTCTCTTCACCTTTTAAATTATGTAATCTTAAAAGGTAACCAGTATTTCCATATTTTTTTTTCCTTTAAAGGTGGAGAGTTGCTTCATTGATTTTACATTAGCTATCTAATATTCGCATCCTGAATGACCATGAGCAGATTTTTCAGAAGGAAAACAGCAATTCTGTTCGGATACGTTGAGCCAATTTTTTGAGGTGCACATCCATTTTGTTTATCTTTTTCGAAGATAAGAAATCGTGTTCCATGGTAGGTATTGGTGACTAATGTATTTCGATTTGAACGTGTAGTGTAATATTTCTAATGTTTTCGTAATCTTCCTTGTGAGATCTACCAGAAATGTTTAGAATCTCATGCAAATTAAGGTAATTGCAATAAATTTTATATGTAGATGACCTTGTAGATATTTTACAAATACAATCATTTAAAATTAAAGAGCAATTTAATTAATTTTGTCAAAAAAAATCCTAAATCCTTTGAAATTTAATCGATTTTTTTTTATTGTTTATCCAACTTATACAAACTTTTCAAACTACATGTTTGTTTCACCTATGTTTATAAAAGCAAACATACTCATATAACTTAAATTATCTTCTCTTCTAGGTTCAATAAAGCAACTATGTTTGTTTTCGAATTCGTAGCTTCTATGTTTTTTTTTATACGAACTGTTTATTGTAAATGTGGTAGAGTTTTTCCCTTTTATTATATATTAAATTTTACGTCAAGCTTTTGTTGAATAAATCACTCAGATGTAATTAAAAAAATTGTTTTCTCTTATGAGAATGTTCGGCTCTGGTGTTATAAATCCGAACTGAATGAAAGTCTATGAAATAGACATTGTGCGTATCATATTTTTAATCTAATAGAAATAATATATGATTCTCGCGTAATTTTTTTGCTAATTAAGTCGCTTAGTAAAATAATTAAATAGTTACATAGTTAATCGTTAGGAAAAGAATTATATTTTTGATAGTTGTAACTTAAAGCATAATTACTCAAACTATATATATTAACCGAAAAAAATGAAAAACAATGACAAGAAAGAAAAAACCAATATGAACGTTCTTTCCTATTTGCAGTAAATTAAATATTTACAATGTAATTTTCCTGGCATATAGACCTTCCATTGTAATTCAATGCATTATTTCTAAAATAAAAATGTAATATTTAACCTATTATATTAAAAAAGAAATAGCTTGAGGTAATAATATAATTAGCCATGACCTAACAATAAATCACTGTATTCACGGTGTTTTGGTTTCGAAAAAAAGCTTTAATATTTAAGTTTGCATATTAAAATGTCTGTCTGCAATGTTTCTTCCACTGATTTTTTTTTTCAATTTCTTTTCTTCTAAATGCATTTTCAATTTGAACTAATAACATCATGCCTTACACCGTCATTTCTGAAAAACAACAACACCATGAATTAATAAATGCGAAAATTAATTTAAACATACGGAAAATGAATTACAGGTTAGAATATACAATCGATAACAATTGCACACGTGAGTTCGAGTTACACCCTTAAATTTCAAAGTGACCAGTGTGCAAAAAACACAATAAATGGGCTTTGAAATGTATGTATCGTCATTTGATTGCTATACATTATTAATTGCAAGTCAATATGTCTTTCAAAAATTCAAAGTGTCGTACGACCAGCTAAATTCAAACAAATGGGCGTGATCACGCTTTTTGAGGGTGGACATTCGTATCGTGAAATCACGGTTCACATGGAGTATAACATGGTAAACCAGACAAATTCCAATTTTGGCAATGATTTCTAATCAATGATTTTCTTCAGAATCATGTCCGGGTCACCACTTCGGTGACAAGCTGTTGACCTTGGCAGAAGTGTTTATTTGAGCCCCAACCTATTGGTCCTAAGCACACTCATTAGACGACTGGAACTACAGGGTATCTCTATTTGGGCTGGTCGTTAAGCCTTTTTTATTTCAGTCTTGTGTTATTCGCAACTTGCTGGAGAAGGAATTACTTCACTACAATACGTACATTTCAACACATCTTTACATTAATTTTTATGTATGACCCACTTGGAAATTTAAAGTATGTCTCTTGGCCAACCTGTGTGTGTGATTGCTTTGCAAATATCATTTGTATATCTCAGCCAGTTTTTTTTTCATACTTCCCACAAGTTCCATTTAATTTGAATAGTTCCTTCATCGTTTTGCAATTGTCATACTTATATAATGTATAAATAGATATATCACCATTCTTATTATAAGTTTTATGAAAATTAATTACGCTGTTTCAATTTTGTCTACAGAATTTTTTACGTGCATATGTAAGAAATTATTAAATGAAAGTTATTCACCTTTTTATATGAATATTATTTAAAATAAAACTTAAAATATTTATATCCACAAAACAATTTTTTGTAATAATTGTATTATTTTTGACATGTTGAGTTATTTATCTTTATAACTGTGTGATATATATATTATTAAGCCAAATTTAACCCTTTGATGTAAGCAAAAATGTTTTGGAGTTATTCATTAAGTGTTTTACTCCTTTATTCATCAGTCTTTTTTTCTTAAAATCTCGAAAGTTTCCATGTTCTTATTTAGGTTTTAATTCGCTGTTAATTACTAATATTTGAAATTTTGTGTCATAGGTCATCAATTTTTCCTTTGGTATACATATTACATTGAGTGCTCTTCATGAATTTTTATAAAATGTAACGTTAATTCCTTCAAACGTAGAACCATATTTAGAACCCTATTGCTGCCATCTAGCATTGTTAAGATAGAAATACGCGCGCTTTCTCTCTTTACTTTCACTTTCGGTGGATTATGGGAGATAACTGGTCTATAATTTTCTTGTCAACAAACTTGTGTGATATTTCTTTTAAGATAAAAAAAAAGAAAGTTCATGAATTATGAGACTATATTTTTCAAGTTTTTTCTCACTGACACATACTTTTATATCTCTATCAACAGATTTCCTTTAGTAAATTCGTATAAATTTCTGTTTAGTAAAAAAATATTATCCCTCGTCATTGAGAGTCGTGTATCACGTAAAGTTGGGTAAGTAAACTTTTAAGCAAATCGATGGGTTTTGATTTGTTAAAAATTAGGTATGTTAGCTTTTATGCGGACCTTTTTCTTTAAATGTACGACAACATTTTTACAAACAATGCACTATTTTTTAAATCCACCTTAATAATGACATATAAATAGTAGTTTTGTAACAAAAAAAGAATGCAGGTGTTAAATCGTGATTTTTTGTTAATATTTCTTAAAGTTGAAATAAATGGGAACTCAGTATTATATTCACTTAAAGCAGATTGTTGAAACTCGCTTCCAAAACTAGTCAAATATTTTAAGACTTGTGATATC
The DNA here is from genome assembly GCA_019973955.1 of Trichonephila inaurata madagascariensis. Taxonomy (NCBI): domain Eukaryota; kingdom Metazoa; phylum Arthropoda; class Arachnida; order Araneae; family Nephilidae; genus Trichonephila; species Trichonephila inaurata. The sequence goes on from BMAV01015151.1 coordinate 35,478, forward strand.
TTAAAAGATCGATTAGATGTCGTTTAAATTATGTAATTCAAAAATTATTCTTGTACTGCATCTCATCAATATTTAATGGATAAACTTTTGCAGCCTAATTTTGTTTTTTCATGCTATTTCTTAAAACACATGTTGAGGACGTGCTCTACATATGGATAAATACAATTAAAAAGTAAATTTTTAAAAATAATAATATATAAAGCAATACATTCAAGAATGTTTTATTGATTAGTAGATATGGATTTAATATTATTGTAAGTTGTTATTTTAGAAGATGTATTGATAAAATTTTTCATATAAGCCGGTTCCAACATTCAGATCACATCAAATGTTAGATTTTTTATTCCTAGTTAATAGACGTATTGCCTTTCAAGCTCTCTCGTCAAACCTCTATTTTTATAATAATTGAATTTGATTGTAAAATTTTTGAAAATAAAAATATCGTTTAAACAATGAAATAACAAATTGAAGAAGTTGTGAAATTTTTTGAAAAGCTGCAATTTTAATATAGTTATTTTAAAATGTATATTTTACCTCCTGCAAACATAAAATTTTACTTTTTCCAGGTTTAAATTAAAATGTAATCTCACATTTGCTCTTTCGGTTTCCTAGTACATCTAGAATTTCTTACACTTCCTAGAATGTTTAGAATACGAATATAGAATAAAAAACAAATAATTTTCGATAGGGTTTCGTTGTTGCTCATGTCACCTGTCTGACATAGTCAGATCGAGGCCCACGAAATTCATCGTGGCAATGGGCTAGAAGTACGCCTGTCATTGGCCTTAGCCTTGAGCACCATACAGGTGACAGTACGAGTTAGGTCGGTGAAATTCCCGAAGGGACGATAGATGGCGACACCACCTACCTCCACCTACACAATTTATGCATGGAACTGAATTGGAGGGAAATTTTCTCCAGTTCCCTGTACTCGTGATTCAGCCCACAAGACTTTCGGACCCACTGATTTAACGAGCACGTCCTCCGCGTGTACTCGGAGGGTATTTGGCGGTACGGGCATCGAACCCAAGCTTTCCGGTCCAGAACCACTAGGCTACCCACGGCCTTATAGGGTTTAGTAATTCATAGTACTAACTTCGAGGTAAGACGAAATGCAACAAATATATTTGCATGGGATTATATGAGGGCAAAAGACACTTTGAAATAAAAACTCAAGAAAAAAATACTATAAAAAACAAACGGCTTACAATATTCGTACAAATTATTGTAATTTAATCTTTAAAGTATTTTATACGTTTTTAATTACATTTTCCAATACTAAATTCTAAAGAACAACTGCAACAGTTATTAATATATTTTTTTAATCTTAAGGTAACTGCCTACCTTCGGACCCAATTTTTTTATAAAAACAAATTTTTGGAACAAATTTAGTCTTTTTAGGAAGAAAAATAAAAAATATGTATATACATAAAAATTTTTAAATAAATATTGTACTTTTAGAAAAATTGGTTGCTTTCAAGGAAATTTTACCAAATTCTTACTAAAACGGGTAACACTGTATAAAAATTTCTAATACATTTTATCATAATTTTCTTTATACACAACATACACATATTATGGTACTCTTCAAATGAACCAAAATCTAAGAGAAATATTAAAATACAAAAAAATTACAGACAGTTATACATAATAATAAGAAAAGTTTGATATTTTTTAAGTTTTTTCTTTATAAAAACTACCCTAAATGAAAAAATATTTGACCTACAACAAAACTTATAGTTCACTTTATGCAAAATAGTATAATAAACATTCCCACAAAATATCAAAATGTTATCTGGTTTGGTTCTTAAGATATCATGTATCTGGTAAAGAGTTTCTTTCGAAAAATAATTTTGAGAAAAACTCATTTAAAGTTTTATCTTGCAGCACTTTTGCATAGAGTGATGTCTTATAAAATTACTATAACTTTATTTCTATTTCGCGTAAAGGAAAAAGAAAAACTTTTTTGGAAAGAAAAATGTTCAAACTATAAGACGTTGAAATAAAAAAAAAAAATGCCTTATGTAGACGAAAAACGACATTTTCAAGGTAGGCAGTCACCTTAAAACATTTTTCTTCATGTCTTACAAATTAATCTTGAACAAAATTTAGTATGCAGATTTCAGTGACCTCAATTTTTAATTTTAATCTCCTATTCCTCTTTGTTCATTACTTTCACATGTAATTGAAACATTATAGTCTGGTATATTTCTTTTAATTCTGGTATATTTAAATCATAATTAAATTTCTTTCATTTTAATACTTTTATTTTCTCTTCTATTACTTAATAAAGAAATTCATATTTTCTTCCACAATTAATTTTGAGGAAACCAAGAAGATTTGTGGAATAAAAATATATATGTAAGTATATAGTATATACATATATGTAAATATTTGTATGAAACATTATAGACTTCATTTAAGTTATTTCATTTTTAGGAGTCGATTTCTGGTTGTTGTAGTGGCACACAATTCAGGAGGAAACATTTTGTTAATTAGAAGTCCTCATTTATTTAGTTACGTAAAAAAGCACTGGCATAAATATAAAACAAGCAGAAATACTAAAAACATAAAAGGCGCTGTTTACAGAAGCATTCTTTGTTCGGTCTCGAGATCTCAACCCTTTATAGTTTTTGTTAACCGGAAGCTTTTAAAATCATAAGTTTTCCGATATAAAGACTTTTCTGATTGGTCCGAGTACACAGGTGATACACGATTGCATCATCCTGTTTTAAAAATAATAACGTTTCATTTTTCGGGGAGATTTTTAAGGTGGGGTTACTTCCCTTTAGGTGGGTAAAATAAAAAAGTATAGTGAATTAAAATTCTTAGAGAAAATTTAAATGAATTATTACATGTATATAATATATAAGGTTGACTAGAGTCACAAAACTTTGTTTAAACCTGCAGTCTTGGTTTCTAAGGCCAAGAGTTTGATATTTGTACTACTGTGGCTAATATTTCTTACTGTCTCGACCGGTTATACTTCGGTTTATAACTATTTGTGTATATTATTATGGATTACATATACATACATATATATTAGATATATTCTGCGTTTCCTTTTAGCATGTGATTTTTGAAAATTTACGCTTTTTTATACGTTTTGTAGGATATTCATTTGTTTACATTCAATAACAATAAATGCTAGATTTTATGTTTCAAATTGTCCAGCAGTAATGTGATTAAAGCATTTTAAATTTTTATTCATGTTTTATCATGCATTTTACTCGAAGTTCTTTGTATGTAACTTAATATGTCATGAACTTAATCATTTCATTCTATTCTCTTTTGTCAATACAAATGTTTAACACGATAAAGGAGAAATCGTTCTTTTTTTCTCATTTAAGCATAGTAACTTAAGTCATTTAAGCACTAAGCTCTGTAAGCATAGAACATGTTGCTTTCAAAACCCTTTTAATGTAAATTTATAAGCTAGCTAGAAGAACTTATGTTAGTGAATAATAGTTCAAATGAAAAATTGCATCCGTGGAACCTTCTTTTTAAATGGATCTAGTTGTTTGAAGTGTAATAAATCAGAAAGAATGGGTTTAAACATGCAAAGCCCTGCTACATTATTCTCAAATTTTGAATTTCCGTTCTAATTTTTTCCATCATTATTCCATTGATTTTCTTATATTCAGATGTACTTTGTATCATTTGAACTTTAGTTAAAACAGTTGAGTGTATGCTTTAAACATGTAAGCTCATGTTTTTGGGGAAGGGGGGATAATGATTGCTTCATTAAATTCCATGAAATAATTTGTGGAATATATTCATTTCTGATTTGCTAATTCGGAGTCGTCTTTATTCTTAAGGACTAAGAAAAGAAAGAATTCTAAAACTCTCACTATTTATATATATATATATATCTGACTATATATATATATATCTTGTTCAAATTTTCAATAGTTAATAAAATACTTTCTATTCATCCATTCAAGTTCAAATACATTTTTTAAACTTGTAATGGATGACACTTGATTTTAATACAGTTTTATCAAATATTGATTTATTAATTCTATTTAATTAATGAATAAATAGTAACAAACAAAAATAATAGTCCAACACTTTATATAAAAAGGAAAATAGTTTGCTGTGTCCCTGTAGTGCAATGGACTTCTAATCCAAAGGCCATGGGTTCCAATCCTACATGGGATGGACTAATTTCTGAGAATGTGATTTCTTTTTCACTATACCATTTTATTAGAAAAATTTAATTTAATTAATGAATAAATAGCAACAAACAAACAACAACAACAAAAAAATAGTCCGACACCCTATATAGAAAAGAAAATTGAAAATTGCATTTAAAATCACTTTCTATTTTGTCACTTAATATTGTGATTCTGTCATATGTATATATAAATTTATATTAATTGTAATTATTTAAAAAAATAATAACTAAAATAAAATTTTTCTTGGTTGACCTAAGTAGGAATTGACTTCAATTTTTTTATATTACTTATTATTCATTTAAGTGAAATAAGTAAAAACAAAGAATTACTTTAACGTACTATGCTTTTTCTCGCTTTTAACAATGTCTACAAAGAGTGAATGCAAAACAAAAGTTTACTAAGTTCGATAGATCAGACGCAAGACTCAAATACTTCTACCTTCATGAAAGCATTGTCTTTTTCCAGAGAACTTTTACTTCTCTTTGAGCGTAAGAAACATTTTAGTGTATATTTACGAGTGACTGTGCATTTTCCTTGAATTCAGTATTCAGCACATTCTGTGACAGTTTTATAAAATACGCCGTGAAAATAAAATATTTGTTATATTACTTTATTTCAAGCATTCAGTTCAGAAGAACAGAATATAAATGTAGAAGTCACACATGCAGAAATATAAATAAGAAAAAATAAATATTTGAGTAATCGGAATACATTGCTCTTAATAATTTCCTTTAGAGCAAATTGGGTAATACGTATAGTGTCTAAACAAGATAATATTATGCATATAAATTATAATTAACTTATATATTAACCAAATATGGTTTCCCAAATCAGCATTCAATATTTTTTTATAACATTGTTCTCATAAACAAGCCGAAGAAATTATTTTAAATAAAGAACCATCATGATTCATTACGAAAAAGTTTTAAGGAACTCATTTGCAAATTCGTCAGTCAAAGAGCAAATTTAAAAACATTTCCTTAAAACATTTCGAAATATATCATTTTAATAAAAAAAAAATGTATTGATTTCATTAAAAGAAATAATTTCAAGAATGAATTGAATTTAAACCATGAATCTGGAAGACATTCACATCATTACCTCCTTAGTTGGTCAATTTTTTTTAATCCAAAATGTTTCGGAAAAAAGGCACATTTTTTATTGTATACAGTGGTACCTCGACATACGAGTTTAATTCGTTCCGCAACCTTGCTCGTATCTTGAATTACTCGTATCTCGAAGCAAATTTCCCCATACAAAACAATTGAACTACCATTAATCCGTTCCAACCTCCAAAATGTCACCCCAGTTATTTTTTGTTACGTGGTTTTGGAATAATAAAACGTATTTATAAATATCAAATATTTGATTGCACGAAAACAAAAAAGAAGAATGTAAGAAATAAATTAGATATCCTCACTGGTTTTGCCTTTTTCCTAAATTTTTTCTCGCTTTCACCTGTAGGCCGTTTAGAAAAAACATTGTCAAGGAGGTTTGTTTCTTCCTCCTTCTCAGAATGTTCGGAAATAGAGTTAGGCAAGTGTCATTAAAGGGTCAGATGCACGACCTGTTGCAACTTTTTCTGGGTGTTTTTCCACGAACTGTGAAACTCTCTCCACATTCCTAAGATCTCCTTTATCTCACTTGTAGAAATAACCTCCTCCTCTGACTCCTCAAAACCAATTTCTTGCATAACCTCAGTATGCTGCTGTGACTGTAACTCTTGTATCTCCTCAGTCGTCAGTTCCTGGGTGTGCTCCTCGATGAGCTCGTTCACATCTCTCTTCCACCTCTAGACCCATGGATTTCCCCAGAGATACAATCTCCTCCTCTACTGAAACACCGGGTTCCAATTCTTCATAGATCCTTTCAGCTACAGCTTCAGGCCACAGCTTTTTCCATGCAGAGGTCAAGGTCCTCGTTGTAACTCCCAACCAGGCCTGATCGATAATTTGTAGGCAAATCGCTATATTAAAGTGGTCCTTCCAGAACTCTCGAAGGGTGAGGTTTGTGCGAACCGAGCCGAACCGGACTCGTATCTCGAATTTCGCTCGTAACTAAAAGCAAAAAATCACTTGCTCGTCGGCTCGTATCTCGAAAAACTCGTATGTTGGGGCACTCGTATGTCGAGGTACCACTGTATAACTAAACACTATACTGATAACAGAATAAGAAATTGGAAGAATTTTATATTACTTTCAAATTTAAAGGTTTTATACCATTTTTTTTTAGAAGTTACGAACTCTGTAATATTTGCTTTTTGTGAGTACACTCTGCATGCTATGAAGAATTTTCTTATAAATCTTATAAAAAAACTTTATGTTCATACATTTTCAAGTGGTTGAGGACTTTGTGTGTGTGTCTGTTCCTCTGAAGAATAATCCAAATAATAAGCAAGGCAGATCTGAACCTGTATACAAATTTAATTCATCCTTTCACAAAAAAGTATTTTTTGTTGTTGTTGTTTTTGTTATACGTAATTTAAAAAATCGCCGGTTTGAATGCAAACGCATTGTATACATTAGAACACAAATTTTAAAGATCTAAATTCCTGCATTTATCAAAGAAAAATTCTTGTTTTCACCATAAAAAAATACCGGATGTAAAACATTTCAGTACTATAGTCAAACTGCATCACCTTTTCAAAACATTAGCAATAAATAATGTCACCACATTAAAATTAAAAATACACGCAAATCAAAGAAAGAAAGAAAATATCCGTGCCCGTACGATGTACGAACAAACCGGTTGAGGCCAACTTTGAAACAACTTAACCGGTTTGCAAACCAGTTAAGGGATTAACTTGTTTTATCTTAAAATGATAAATTTTAAGACTACGTTTATTCAGAAAAAAATGAGTAGTTAAAGTATATAATTCATAATATGAATCAAAAGACGTGCTGTAAACATGACGCGTGCATTTTGTGCAAAATATTTTGACCTTGCAAAAAATATAAATCCAATTTTTGTTTCATTACGTGACTCAAACTCACACAATTTATTTTCTTCACTACTATCCATCAAAACTCAACTCAAGTAAAAAGTAATTAACTTAAAGCTGATGGATTTAGTATCGATAAAAACTTAAGATAAAGTACTAAGGGCAAAATAGTCTTCGCAAAGAAGGTTTTAAGCTTCTAGATGATTAAATAAGGAAAATATTTCACGCTCTCTTTAAAATATTTAATTCAAAGTTTATTGTGTTTTCTTCGGGATTTGTATTAGAAGGGATTAATGAAGCAAAAGTTAATGAGAATTTCTACATTTGTATAAAAACAAAAAATAAATCTTAAAAATCTTAAATATTTCTGAATTAATAAAAAAAAAATTTTTTTAATTTAAAATTTTGAAAAAAAAACTGCTTTGAATGTTCATTTATGGAAAAGACATATATGTTACCTTATTATTAATTAAAAGTATAGAAAGGCCTGCTTTACTCTTTGAAATAATTTAAGTTAAGAGGAATAAGTTGCTGATGTATAATATTTAGATTTTTATCATTTTAATAGTACCAATGGATATTCTAAATCATTAGCATATTATTTTAATAGCGATTAAGAAATTTAATTGCAGTTATTCACGTATAAATATCAGTGAGACCGGTATAATTGCACTGAAAAGATTACTACAATTTCTTTTTTTATGATACAATTTTAATATGTTTAATGAGAGAAGATGAGCTGTATTTCCTTCAGAATCGTTTAAAATGCCTTTGATGTACAAACTAGTGAATTTTCTCTTCAGAATATTAAAAGATACATGTGTATTAATACTTTATATCATTACATTTTTCGTTTCTAATTATCTAATGACAAATCTATATGCCTTCAATGCAGTTTCCTGAAGTTCTTTATTGATAAGTTTACAATTTTTGAATTTGATTAAAATTTTTCTTTTTTCCTTATTTTTATATGGTGGAGCAAACCTAGATTTGTATTCTGTACCACTTATATATTCAGAAAAACTAACTTAAAAGAGTTATTTCTATACTGGCATGTTTTAAAGGAACGTTTGCGCCTTTTTATTATCAAGAGAGTGTAATACGTTAACATAATCACTTAAAAGTTGTATTGATGTTGTATGATAGGTTTTCATTGTTAAAGGCGAGTACATAATTGTAAATCAGCGTTTATTTTCCTGGACAATGTTTTGAATCTTTAATCATGTACAGAGTAATGATATCTATATTCTTCAAGATACTTACTACATAGTTTATGAGTTATTTACCACAATTTTGCGGTATTGAATATAAACATGGAATATTTAAATCCTGATTTATATGCATTGATTATCTTTTGAATCTTTAATCGAGATCTGATATTCACAATATTTAAGAGATTTATCAATTATTTACGATAATTTTAAAGCACGTTCAACAATATCTTCAGGGTTTCCCTTACTTTCATCTTAAAGGATTTTAAAAATCGAAGAATGGAAATTTCTCCGAGTACAGTTTTAGAATAAGAAATGTGTACATTTCCCAAGGCTTTCTCTTTTCCATATACAGTTTCCCTATAAAAACAATTATAAAGTACAAAATCAGATTGTCAAGCACCCACTACCGGAGTTTTCCCTGGTACCTCTTGACTTTTGAAGAATTTTAATGCTTTTAGAAGTTTTCAAAACTGGAGAAAGAAGGGGAAAAATCCATTGCTTCAAAATTAGTTCTGTTAAGATCATACTTCAGTGTTTTGTTGTTGTGTGTTTACTGAATTATTTATTGTTTACTAAAATGTGAATCATGTTTACATTCCTCGCTAAAAGTTTTCTGAAATGTTTACTAAATTTTAAAATGTATAAAGTAATCCTTTAAAAAAGACAAATTAGAACCTTCGATGTCTTAAGTCTAACTTATGCTTTAAAAATGATTGTGGTTTGTAATTTTGATTCATGGTTCTAAATTTTAAAGGTAACATGATGATTTATTGATTTTCAGAATCTACCTAAAATCTTACAACCAAAAATTAATAAATAAATTAATTTTAACAGTTTTTGCATTAATTTTGCAAATAATTTTCATTTTTCTCTTATATTAAAAAATCAATCTTTAAAAGCCTATGTTTTGATCAAGCAAATTTTTTCTTGTACCAGTACGGACGTTTCAGTTTGCTAATTAATTTTGAAAGAATAGTGAGATGACTCTCGCAGAATAATTACTGTAAATTTATTTAAATCTAGAAAGCTGGAACTTTCCAAGTGAGTGATATATAATATACATAAATGCTCAATAAGAAATTAACTATAAAATAAATATATTTCAGAAAACTTATGAAAAATATCCCAAGTTTTTACGTTGATCCAATCTGGTTAAACGAGTACAAAAAATTAAAAGAAAGCAAGATTATATTGTGACTCAAGAGTTGATATGGAATATAATAAAACATTCATAAAATTTTACAAATATACTATTGAGTATTTGAAGTCTTGTAACGAACAAAAATTTAAACGTGATGAATGTATTAGAGAACTGTTGTTAGAGATTTTGAAAACGCATGCCAAACTTGAAAGTGATTTTCTTCCAACGGTGTGAATTTTCACCAATTTAACGAATCAGTAGATATACCTGTTTTTCGTACGATGAAACTGAGAAGCATAACAACGAGTTAGAAGAATAAAAACAAACAAACTTAATGAGATCAAATTACTGTAAACATTACTGTAAATTAGATTTCCTCCTACGTAAATGATGAGAATTTAATAAGAATTGAGAAGTTATATTAAAGTACAACGATACTCATGTCCAAAATTAAAGTCACAAACATGTTTTCCGCCATTATTTTAAAATGCCTCCGTTTAAAACTGATAGAATTTGTATTTGATATATTTTGAAGAATGGGAAGTACAATATCAACCTTTAGTTTAGGAAAGGATGTTATTTAGCGTTAGTTCTTTCAGAAGTACTGGATTCCGACCTTTCAAGCATAGGGGAATTTTGCCTCCAGTTTTATGTATATTGCATTAAGACAAACAAGTTAGTCTGTTTGCAGTGAGAAAAAAAATGGCTTCTCATATTCATTTAGATGATTCCTTAAGATGGAGAGTCATTGGCAGTCTTGAAGTTGGCTAGTCTCAAGCGAAAGTGGCTCGATGGTTACAAGTGGCTCGAAAGTGGTATCTCTGTTATCAAATGAATTCCAAACAAGTGGAACTGTCATCTGGAAGGTCGGTCAAGGTCACCACAGAGCATCAACGTTTGTACAGGATCACTACTTGGCATTAAGCGTGCGGCAACAAATGCGGACAACGGTTCAACAGCTTTCTCGTGACCTTGATGCTATGTATGGAAGCAGAATTTCCAGGCAAACAATCTCAGTCGCCTGGCAGAGTCTAGCCTTCACACTTAGCGTCCAATATCGTGCGTGTTCTTTTCAGTGATGAGTCGAAATATACTAGACAAGGAATTCTCGTCGAGTCTTCACCTGGTGAGAAAATAGAGCTCGCTTTCATCCCACCTACGTAAGAAAAGTTGACAGATTTTATGGTAAAGGAATACTTTTGTGTGTTTGCATATTATTGAGCATTTATATACCACTACACGTTTTCGATGTGGGTACTGTCAGTTCACAGCACTATAGTAATAAGATCCTGGAAGCCTAAGTGGTTTCTGGGTGTTATGGGCCAGCACTATATTTTTGTTGAAGATAATGCGCGTCCTTACAGAACTCACATTGTTGATGAATGTCATGAAGTAGCGGACATTCGCCAAATGGATTGACCCTCGAGGTCTCAGGATCACAATTCTATTGACTATGTTTGGGATGATCTAGGAAAAGCCATTTCTCAGCTTAGCTCCCTCCTGGGACCCTCCAGGAATTAAAAATCCCACTTCTGGAAAAATGGGCTTTGTTGCCCCAAATACTTACTACATCTTCATAAACAGTATAAGAACTTGTTGTGAGGGGTGTACAGCAGTTCATAGGGGACACATTCATATTAAACAGACTTTTCTCGAGGTAAATGCTTTATCTCTGATTCATGATTTCACACTTTTGATATGACGTATCTCAATTCGCAATTGAAATCTTTTCCGCATTTTTAGGTTCCTATATTTTTTCTGATATTGCATTATGTCTCTGTGACAAATTTCGTAGCAATATAGAAAATAGTTTATCAGTTTTTGCAGATTTTATATTTCTGACCTTAATTTTGGACATGAGTGTATATATGTGTTTCATAAATATTTGGTAAAAATCATCAAGATAGATCTTTCATTACTTCTTTCGTGGACAGTTTTAATATATATTTCTTGTTATTTAATTTCAAATAGTACTTAATTTTTCTCTGAATCCTACAATTTACATAATGAACATCCATTACATAGCAAACACACTAAAAGAACCAAATCTTTTTAAAAACTTAAGGAATAGAAACAAATATGTAAAAACGCAGCTCCCACATTTTTATCTGTGATATGAGTAAGTTTTTCCAAAACTGAGAAACCAATCATTAAAAAATAGGACGTCAAATTTTTGATGGTCAAAATTCACGCTCCCATTACTTTTTTATTTCAATTATTTCTTATTATAATAAAACCATCTAAATTCAATAATTATTTAAAACTAGTTACCTCTTTTTTATAGTTTTTTTCCATTTTACAAAATTCCAGATCGACTTTCTACATTTTTTTTTCTTATTTAAGTCAATGATGGAGTATAGATTTGAAAACAATATATATACAGGTTTGCTTATATATATTTCAACCAAATTTCTTATTAATAAGATATGATATTCTGCGGGTCTCAGTATAGGTGCAATTACAAAATCAATTCTTAATACTTACCTTTACTTATTTTAAATTATCATAAGAACTCTGCAAGTTGTGATTTTTTTTAAAAAAGAATAACTTCCCCACACCATTTTTATACTGATTATAATCCTGAAACTTAAATTTAATAAAATTCAAGAGCTTATTGCTCTGATTCAATTCAAAACTGACTAATTATTACTTAGTAATCCTACACAATCAAAACAAATTACTTCAAATATAATTGTGAACTTAAAATATCTTGTAGGATTATGCGCAAAAAAGAGCATTTTATTATTTAAGCATTTTGAAAATATCTAAAAAAAAAAAGCAAATGACGTAAAATTACAACAAATATAACATAAGCTTATTAAATGTGTTTGTCAATAGTAATATGAATATCGAGGATTTTTTTAAGAAAAGATGGATTTACTTTTTATTATTGCCATAATGAATAAATTTTTCGAAAAATAAACTTCAAACTGAAGTAAAATTTATATCAATATATATTTTCAATCTTTAATTTTTATATTTCGTTTATTCAATTCCTCTCAACAACACCTTCATTTAATAACCAATGCTAATATTTTATACATGCACTATGAGTTATTAAATTTGCGCCAAACATGATATTTTAAATTTTTAAGTAAATATATTTAAGCGGTAAATAATGTACATATTATTAATGATTATTTACTGTATTCTATAAATACACTGATATAAAATGGCAGTTATGATGCTATTATATCATTAGATATAAAATTTTTTTAAAATTTGCTCCATTCAATAAATTTTATTATACTTAAATTGTTTTAAATTTGCTGGTTAGTAATATTTATTTCTAGAGAAAGGTTTATGAAATGTATTGCTTCAATATTTAGTTAAACGAAGTATTTGTTAGTATAAAGAAGAACATCGGAATTATAATATTTTTTGAAATTTTATATTAACTTCTTATATCATTTTTTTAAAAAAATATCTAGTGAAATATTTAGCGAAAAATGTTATTTTAATAAATGCTATCGACTAACCGATAAACGTTGTACAATAATTGGAATGTTTTAAAAAAATCTTAATATCGCCGATATATAGAGCCATAAAAACACAAAACCCAGATCCGGTCTGTAAAAAATCGATATATTCATGCACCGTTAAATCAAATTTTCTTTGGAAACGGTCACCACGAATCAATTTCGTAACCAATTTTCTCTGTTTAAGCTCTCGGCAGATTTCGTTTCCAATTCTTTGAAACGTTCACCACCTAGCGAAGGAAACTTCTCAGATATTATTAATGAAGAAAGTCTTTCTTCTTCACAACTCAACCAAGCATTCCATGGAAATCTACACTTTAATTAAAATCCAAACCTGAATTGCAAATGTGGAAAAAAAGGTGCTGTTAACGATGAGGTTTTCTCTTTGTTGATAAATAATCGTTAAACGCCAGCTACTTATGTCGACAGAATGTTCCTGCGTATTTAATATAATCCAGAATTTATAAAGATAATTTTCTCAAATTGATTTGCTCACGGTATCAATAAAACTAATAGCTAAATATACTGTGCATCAAAAAAGGGCAAACGCAAACCCATTGTTTTGTTTAACTTTAGTGGGAGGCCTTTTTCCGTTTGACTTTTATAGAATGAGATAAGTTTGTATGTATAACTTTGTTAGTACATGAACGTTATTGCACACTATGCTACGGCATTTGCCTTTCGGGAAATTTGTCACGCTCATTTCTTTGAGTCATGTTGTAAATCAGACTCTGGGTTGAAAGTCTGTGTATTTGCAATTCGAGTAGTTGCGACAACTTTTTCAATTCCTACTATTAGTTCACAATCTCCCTATATATATCTTGTTCAAATTTTCAATCGTTAATAAAATATATTTTAAAGCGCTCAATTAAGCTGAAATTTTATAAACACGATTATTTTGGATGACAATACAGTAATTTAATTATAATTGATTAAAACTAATTATTCAAAGAATTACAGATATAACCACGTTGGCATCATTTTTGGTGACTTAGAGACCATTTTGGGGACTTGTGTCAAAACATTAAAAGGTTTTTTCCTCACATTTTAATGCACTCATTGGAGATGAAATTTTCTATATACAATTGTTTTGGGTTACAATACAATAATTTAATTATAATTAATGAAAATTAGTTGACTGAAACTAATTATTTAAAGAATTATATATACAATCACGTTGGCTTCATTTTTAGCGACTTGGATCAAAACTTTAAAAAAAAAATCTTCCATTTTAAAGCATTTAGTTGAACTGAAATTTTATACACACAATTATTTTGGATGACAATATGATACTTTAATAATAATTAATAAAAATTAATTGCCACTTAATATTGAGATTCTGTCATACGTATATACATATTTATATTAATTGTAATTATTTGATACAATGTAACTTAATATAAAATTTTTCTTGGTTGACCTAAGTAGGAATTAACTTTAATTTTTTTTATATATATTTACTTGCTTTAAAAAAATAAAGATATGAGAATTCTTTTGTAGTTTTTTAGATTGATTTAGAAAACTTTAAGAAAAATAAGCTAAAAGTAAGAAGTGAAAAAAAATTATTATTACTAAAATGGAAACAAATTGGTAAAAGTTTACAAAAAATTCAAAAAAGAGGCCGGTTCTGAACAAAAGTTCAATTTTTCAGCTTTGGTATGGTGCTTTGATATTCATTTTTTAAATGACCTTCAGGATAAGAGATATTTAAATTTTAACTAGAACACTTTATCATAGTTATTATATGAAACTGTTTTAAAAAAGAGTGATTTTATTCACATAAGGGACTGTAAATTTCGTAATAAAACAGTGATTGATAAATCTGAAGGTTAAAACACTTCTACTATTATTCAGAACACACACAAAAAATTTCAGTTGATTATTTTCAAAACTTTTTGAGCAACTGCTGTCCCCGTTTAAGCATTTTCAAAAAAACACATTTCGAATAAAACGCATTTTCAAATATGACATCTTGTTTAAAGTAGTGGCACCTACCTTTACTAAAACACTTGTAGTTTTTGTTCTAGTGAATGGTAAATAATAAACACACACTTAGTATTTTTATAAAGCTAATAAGATGTCCTATAAAGTAAAATCATAAAAAAATTGTCCATTAATGGAAAAGTTCACGATTTTTGGGTAGTCGGATACCTTAACACTTAAAGCATGATATTTTGTTTTGAAATATAAAAATGTTTTCTTATAGGAATGTGGTCACATAGGTTACGAATATAATAAAATAAATCCAGGCAATAATATTGAGTATTTATTTTAAAAAGAGGTTGTGTGTAGACATTTGGCAATATACAATATTTCCTAAAATTCTGGCTTATTTCCGATAAACTTTTCAAATGCAATATCAAACAATGGTAGCTATCTGGAGAACAGATGCTGCGCTATTTTTTCACCAAATAACCACTCTTTATAGGAAACTCGGAAATAGAAAATATCTCTCCAAGTAACACACTAAACTTTATCATCCAACAACTTTTTCATTAAAAAAAAAAAGAATATAACATACACCCCTAAAGTAATGTCAAGTTTTTAGTGGCGTACAGAAGAGGAGGGTTAGGGAGTTCAAACCCCCCATAAACCAACAAATTCTTTATTTTCTCGTTAGAGATTACCCCACGTAGCTTACATCAGCGTGTTTTTTAGAATGTAGCCCCCTCATAAGAGAAGTCTGTGTATGGCACTACATGTTTTTTTTTACCCATAACTTATTGTCTATGGCTATCAACGCGCATTCGGAAACACACACACACTCCGATTTTTTTTAATAGAATTAAGTGGAACTGGAAGGCAGACAATTTACAAAAATATGCATTTAAATGTTAAAGAACAGAGTTTTTTAAAATAAAAGACGTAATTATAATGTCTGAAATCAAGGACGTGTCTGAAAATTTTAAATGTGTATATGTTCTTCTTATATATACTTGTGAGATTGGTAAAATATATGTCATTCATTACTGTGAATTGTTGCTAATGGTTCTAATAATGGATGCTAGTTTAAATTGCCATAAGTTATACAGCATGCAAATTTAATTTATAATTGATGCATATAGACGCTTGCATATCTCTCACCGTAAAATTGTGCTGCAAAACCTTCTTCAACATGTCACAATCAGTAACAGACAGGAAAAAAATAGCATAGTGTCTGGCCTGACGGTAAATTCGCTTTCAGACTAGACATCTAACGCATTGCATGGCGTGTTGCTGCTTACAGGTTGATGGTTCATATCAAACATAAAAGCCAAGGTCAACATCTCGCGCCAAAATTATCTTAGAATACTTCTAGCGTGAAGAGTGATTTTTCTTTAGAAATTAGAAGTTGCAAATCCGTAGTTTATATAATTAAAATAAATTTTATTACGTAATGATTTAGCCATAATTTTCTGTTGACATTACATTGATCAGAATGTTTGTGCTAAAAAGTTATCGAATTGCTCAAATTTTGATCTTTCTTTTTTTATTTAGGCTTTTCAAAAAACAACCAAAAGGTTGGGCATTATTAAAAGATCAGTCTTCATTAATAAAACATTGCACAAATATATTAATAAAATACATTATTACTCGTATTATAATTTATTACTTTTTAATTAAGTTTAGAAATACAAAAATTTTTAAGGGATCCGACTACTTTTCTTAACCGTGTTTTTCAAAATATAAATGGATAGTTTCGTGATTTTAGTCACATAGATTAGAATACATTTATACAATTGTTTTGGACATTTTGAAAAAAAAAATTTTTTAAATAAATATTTTAAAAATTAGTTTAGAAAAATTTTTAAAAAAAATTTCCCCTTTTTGTAAAAAGTTTTGTTGAAATAATATTTGCTCATATGCTCGCCCTCCTACAGGGGCTCAACTAAATTTTTTGAAACATATAATTAGAAGGGGTTTATGGATATTTTACGACAAAAGGGGGAACAGTTTTAAGAAAAAGGGGGGAACATTTTTTAAAAAAAAACGCCGAAATTATTTCAATTGTTTGTAACTTGTAAAATTTTCAAAAATCATAGGAGCCTCTGAAAGGGTCTGAGCATATACAGGCAAAAATTTTTATAATAGAAGCATTTTTCTCAAAAGGAGAACATTTTGAAAAAAAATTATTCTAATTTTAAATTTTTTTGCCAAAATATTGTTTTAAATAAATGTTTTTGTCAAAATGTCCTTAAAACAATTGTATACATGTATTCTAATCTAAGTGACACTAAATATCATGAAAATTATCCATTTATGTGCTTTTTTAAAATCACTGTTCCGAACGTAGTCGGATACCTTAAATACAGGTTTGGACGTGGGAACTTCCAATTTTGAAAATATAACATAACACACTACGTATTTCATTCGACTTTATTGCTATTTTCCGACTATCACACAACATTGGAAATTTGAATTTATACAATTTTAAGCACAATGTCTGTTAAATTTCCCTCCCATTATTAATACACTGATGGAGTCAATTTCGAAATCTCTGAATCACTTTTTTAAATATATCTACCAGGATGTTGTCAATTTCGGTTCGGTTGTGGTTCCGTAGGTCTTCCAGGATCTTGGAGCAATGTTTGTAAACCAGGAACTTGAGATAAGCCCACATGAAGTAATCGGAAGGGAATAAATTGAGTGAGTGTACTGACCAGTTTACGTCCCCTAATACAGAGATCAGTCATACGGGAAAGCTGCTCTTAAAACACCCATGGAAACCCTGGAGGTGGGGGCTGTGGCCCAATCTTGTTGTAATCATGCGTTGTCAAGATTCCTTTCTTGGAGAGCGGGTAAGAAAAATTGTTGGATCATTGTCACATACCAGTTTGAATCAACACACAAACTCGTGTCAGAGTTTCAGGTTTTCTGAGCTCCTTTCCTTTCTTTGGAGACATTCCCCGTTTCTCGGAAGGCAATCATCCACATTAAAAAAACATTTCTCATCAGGAACATTACCTCGTAGAGGAATATTGAAGTGACGACGAAAGGCACGTTGCACTGTAAACACCGACCGACTGTTAGAGAAATATGTCTCCACGGCAAAAGTTCACTGCTGACTCGACCACAACATGTTTGAGACAGATGGGCGAGAACACAAATATTTCACTCCATCCCATCCACCAAATTCCTCTCCACGCCCCTCCCCTCTCTACGAACACCACTGTAACATGTTCAAAACAGGAAATTCCCGCTACCCACCCTGTATTTTTCAGATTTTGGATTGCATGCCTTTCAAAATATTACTATTCTCGTACTTAAATTTTATATCCAGAACAGTTAACAGAGATAGCATTTCAAAATCTCGAGAACTCATTATCGAAAAGAAAAGATATAACACATATAAAGGAGAAAAAGGCTAAGTCTTAGTGAACAAGTTGGCAATATTTGCTTTAACCTTGAAACTTCCACTTTTCCTTTGATCCCATTTACCATTCCTGTGCTAAATCTGGCTCGAATACAACATTTTTACAATAGTTATGTCGGTTTATAACCTCGCTAAACATGATTTGCTCTCCGTCAGGGAATGTGAAGAAATGTAAAAGGAAGAATGTAAAAGGTGTATAATCGGTGGATATTCACAAGGAAATTGTTTCATTCTACGGGAACAAAATGATTCGATAAGATGTAATGAAATATTGTCATGATTCTCTTGGAAGTAAGAAGGATGTTCATCAAGAACAAAGAACAGGACTCCTCTCTATGGCATCTGATACTGTATTAAAAGAACTTTGAAACCGTTTCATCCTAATTCGTAATTCACATTAAAGTAATTGAATAAAATCATACCGCAAAAACTCCTATGATAACTCCTTATGAACAAGGGATTGTAGTTTTAGGGTACATGAATCTGGTTGGGGGATATTGGAACACTAATATGTTAACGAAGGATTACAAAAGGAAAAGAACGCTCATTGATATCAACGTCCTCAAACTATATGCAATAGCAGGTGATGAATTTTTCAATCATATTGTGACTGGCAACGATACACACATTGGGTTATTACTCCACACCTAAATTTAAGCAACCGTCAATGAAAGGGAGCCATGAACACTTTCTAATCGAGAATTTCAATATTAGCAAAAAAAGTTCTAGTTTCATTTTTATGGAACAAAGAAGCATTATTCTGACACAATCAACACTCTAGACAGCCCCACAGTCAATGAAGTTGTATATTACCAAATTTTGAAATATCTTTGGGTGCGATTCAAAACACTGACCAGTATAGTCATTATATATGCTTCAAGACCACTCTCGGGATCATATAGCGATTCAAATCAAAGCGTTTATCAAAAGCTTCAAGCTGGAACTTTTGGTCCACCTGCCTTACAATCCGTGTCTTGTATCCAGTGGCTTCTATTTCTTTTTTTTATCGATAACAAATATCTTGTAAAATAAAACTTCCACAATCAGGATCAAGAAGGAACCGCTATTTCGATAACAAATGGTACTTTTTTATATACGTAGGATAGAGAAAAACACTTGTCACAGAATCGATATATGCTTGGAATACGACAACTGCATAAAAAAAAAATAAAGTATCGACTAATAAGTCTTATAATGGACATTTTATCATTTAAAAAGTTCAATGAATACGAGGCAATGTATCTACTTTTCGAAAACACCTCTCTCAAAAAGAGTAATTTATTATAAAACAAATAACTGATTGTTCTTTCTAAATGCTAATACTTGTACTCTTATTGTTTGAAATAAGTCAAAAAAAGTAGTAGTTTAAGTTAAGAAATTGTTTTCTTTTAATGATATTATATTTTAAACAAATGAAAGGGGGGGACTAAAGAACAAATAGTGAGATGTTTGCTTAAGCTATTCATTCTAACTCTAGATATATTATGTATTAAGTTATATTTGCTTTCAAATATTTGAGCCGACAGTCTTAATAAATAGCGCATCTGTGTAAGTTGTTATTCATTTATTCACAACTATGTTACGGTTTTCTTTTATTGATTAATCAATCTTTTTATATTCATAAAATTAATATTCAGTTAAGATTCAGTTTGCATAATCCTATATTAGAAAAATGTATTTGTGTCAACTCTGCTAAAGTAAAATTATATAATTATTCATGATGACACAAAAAAAGAGTAATAAATCTTTGACTCACAGAATCTCAATGTACCCATTGAATCTATACCAGAAATGAGATAAAAAAAATTGTTATTCTACTTTATTCATTGCACATCCTTAATAGTATGTGTCATCTTTTCCTTAGTATTAAAAAACAGTCCATGGACGCATTTTTTGAAAAGTTTGCTTATAGAAAAGCTTTCCAGAGAATTTTAGTTTGTATATTATGTCTTAGCTGAATAGAGTCTTGAACGCTTTCAATTCGAATGCATAATTCATTGAGTTAAAATAAAACAAATACAATAAAATTCGTTGTGCTATATAATTTATTATTTTGGAACAAATATATTTCGATTTCTAAAATTAAGTTTTTGTTTTATTTTATTTAGCTTTTGATATATATTCTGAAACAGTTCTTTATTATAAAAAATAAAAAAAATAGATATGAGATGACAGAGAACGCAGAACGATATACCCGATCTGGGGTAGCGATACTTGTAGTTGTTGTTTCTAATCCCTAGTTGGACTACCTAAACCAGGGGTGGGCAAACTTTTCCAGGGCATGGGCTACTTCTTATAGTTTCAAAGTATAACGATCCACTCAGTGGTGCAAGTGTGGTTAGCAAAAAAAAAGGTCTACAATACTTATTATAACTTAATAATAGATATAGAATACGTACTTACCTACATAACTACAATAAAAAAAATACACTTATGAAACTACATTTAAAGCAAGACTCAAGATGCAAATCAATAATAAAAGCAACAAATGTAATAATATCAAATGATGCCTTTATTATCAAACAACATGTAAAATGCATTAAAAAATAATAAGGAAAAATGTTCTTTCTATTCTGTATTTAAATAGTATGTTTTTCTTAACACATGTTTTCGACAATGTGTGTGTGTGCCCTTCTTTTAAAATATGACATATTATTATTTTTAATAAAAAAAATTTAATTAACACAAAACTGCCAAGTTGAATGTTTGAACAACTGTAAAAGCGACTGCTAAACCGTGGAACGTGGACTTTCAATGCATTGAATGTACATAAGCCGATGAATCTGTAACCAACGTTTGTATTTAACACGTTCGCTACCGGTTGCCGCACCATCATGGGGCGTAATGTCAGCACAAGAATCCGATCCTGCGGAAGCGCAGAATTGTGGGGTGATGTTTCAGTAGTCAACCTCTTGTTATCATGGAAAGAGCTAAACAATGTTTATTTTCCATTTTAGTCGGCATGTGAGAGAAAACCCGTTTCTACGGCTGGATACGAGGTGATCGCGTTTATCTCTATAGTGGCAGAAATCTATTTAGTTTCCTCGTGCGCTTTCAATAATAGTGCATGTGTCATCTACGCATAGTCGCATGGATTGCGAAAAGCCGATTCTCCAGTATAGCTGGTGTCGGTGTTCCACAAATAAGTTTCTTTTAGTATACACGTCTTAGGTCTTAGTGAAGGTGGCCACCCCAAAATGTTTCCGTGGTCCACCGGACGATCACGATCGACGTAATTCCCTTCCGAGATCTAAACCAACTCCACATCAGTCCGTATACTTCCAAAAAATCCAAGAATGAAAAATGTTTTAAGAACACCTCATCCAAGTTAAAATTTAAGCACTGTAAAATGGGTTCAGGGGTGAGGCCTGAGCAGCATAACACTTCGTGCAAATGGTAAGAACTTTTAGCCCCTGTTCAAATGTGAGAGATTTCAAGTGTCCACTGCAAATCGAGTCTGCGGGTCTCTATAACCTTCAAAGATCATGGCCCTACCAGGGTGCTCTCGTGGGTATTTTATATGACTTATAGGGTTAAAATTTGATGGCCGACCATTGCTTTGATGGTTAATGACGTTCAGTTATACCTAATGGAGTTTAATAATATTACAGTCGTTCCACATTATCCAAGTATATTGATCAATTATCATATTGTCATCAATATGAAAGCAGTGAATGGCTATTGTAGGTGATAATATCTCAAGCCACGGTACCACATTGTCGCACTCTGTGGCGTTCCATAGTTTTGGACTCGACTGTGATTGCTGAAAGAAAGTCGACTCTGTGACATTCCATCAGGAATGTGGGTATAACTTACTTACTTACTCGGGAGGACAGAACTCACCCCAAGCAGCAGATCAATCTTCCGAGAATATAACTTATTGAACACAACACACAAAATATGTAAGCAAAATCGTCCAGAATGATGGACCTTCCTCAAAATTCTCGAGAATAGGAAGAAGTAGTATATAAAATACCGTAAAGGCCGTATCACACGTACACGTTTCAAGCAATTTTTCGTTCAATTCGTGCAATTTTTACTCAGTTGCTATAGCAATGGCCTTTGAACAACGTTTTGCTAGTGAGCTCAAAAAATTGTTCCAAATAAAAATTGCTTGAAATTCTAGCCAATGGGGTTCTTCGGCACCCCACGTCATGAACAAGATGGCGGATTCGGTTTCGTCTAGCCCATCAAATATTCCGTATAATATTTCAATGGTGTATGATATTTTATATATATATAACTGCGTATAATATTTTAAATAGTATGGTGCTCTAATTTTGTTTACATCCATGAACAAAAGCGCAAGCGAAATAAAAGAAATAATTTTGGATGTTCATTTTCCGAAGCAGAAAAATCGGTGAGTAATTTTTCAGTGTGGAGATGGAGCGCGGCTGACGTCAGAGCATGTCGTTTGCTTACGGCAACCCTTCCCCCTCAGTAGGATGAAAAATTGCTCGAAAAAATTGTACCAAAAATGTACGTGTGATATGTACGGTCTTAAGAGAAAGTACTTTACAAAAGTGGCCTCTCACCGGGAGCAGTAAAATGATTTATAGTAGAAGTAATAATATGTAAAAGAAAACACTCACACAAGAATAGATAATGTCTCACTAATGAGGCGGGAAAGTCCTTGGAAAAGAAACAAAGTACAAATGGATACCGCTCCTAAAAGGGAATATAAAAAACGGGGGATGCAAGATGAAACAGAGTAAAAGTCCATAATTTTTTACTATTATATTTTTGAAAAGAGGAAGGAAAGTCAGTGACAAGAAAGCAGAGTGTGTATCCCTTAAAGAGGAAAGAGAGGCGCAGTAACGAAACCCGGGAAAACAGGAAGGATGCACCCCTTCGAAATATGGCAATTAGATGTGGCTGGAGAAGCAGAGAAGTATATCTCAAGAACAATAAGATTCGATGAATACAATACAATACAATAAGATTCGATTAATAGTCCTGTAACATTAACGTAGATTAACAAAAGTTACCTTACTGTCCTTCGCAATAGTCACCTCCCATAACTATGCAACACTGAGATCTACTAAACATGCCCTGGAAACTTTGCAAGAAGTCATTTTTAGGGATGGAGTTCAAAAACCTCGTCACATTTCGTTTAATGTCAGGAATATTGTCAAATCTTTTTCCTTTCAAGGCGAGTTTGAGTCGTAGGAATAGGAAGACATCTGAAGATTGAGATCTCGCGAGTATGGTGGATGTTCAATTTGCACCACCCTCTTTTTTGCCAAGAACTACTTGACAATAGTGGCTGTGTGAGGGTGAGTATTGTCGTGAACAAAAAACCATAAACCTTGTTGTGCGTAGGTGCGTCGTACCCTACGTATCCCCCACGTTTTTTTCATCCCTAAATACTGGGTAACGATTTGTCGCGTGGTTATTCTGCAGTTCATCAGCTATCATGCGCACAGTTAATCGACGAACTTTCGTGATTAATTTCCTCACTTTCTCTAGGATTTCGTCACTGATGGAGGCCACCGGTCTTCCGCTACGGGTATTGTCAGAAACACTTTCCCTGCCTTCACGAAAACGGAAGAACCACTCGTACACACACTTCATGGAAAGTGCTTGATCTTCATGAACACGTACCAGCATCGCATAAGCTTCTTTTGGTGTCTTGCCAAGCTTAAGACAAAACTTTAAATGGATATTTTGTTCCTTCATTTTCCTGTTCTCAGTTAAGAACCAACGCACTGAAAAAGCAATTTGTAAAACAAGTCTTACAGGGAACACAAACGACGCTCAACTGAACAACGGTGGGGCAGATGATCAACAGCTAGTAACTGTTAGACTAATATCTATTTTCACTATTATGAAAATGAAAAAAATGATTCCGATTAATGTTATTTATTTAAATACATATTATGATTTATTTATTTTTAGTAATAAAGTAGAGTATGTTATTAATTTTAATTACTATCCCCAATATTTGAACTTATAATAAGTCCAATTACGATACTGAATCAGTAAGCTTTTTAGGCCTTCAGTTAAAAGTTGAGAATAACTTTCTAAAAAGTAATATTTTTGATAAAAGAGAATCTTTTGAGTTCAACATTATAAAAATGCTATTCTAGACTAGAAACCAACTTACCTGTACTTCTAGAAATATTTTTCTAAATTATATAAAAAGAAGTAATAATTTAGTTTATGACAATGCATTGAAAGTTAATAATTATAAAAAATTCTATCAATATAGCCTTGATTACAACTATTCAGCTAAATTCATATTTAAATATATTTCTAAAAAAATTATATTCTTAATAATTTTATTTCTATTTTTAACTGCTTCACACACTTTGTTTAGTTACAAAAAAATTATTTCGGTGAGAGATGCTACATTTTTTTTCTTTTATGGTTAATGTCTTATCGCACTAATTTCTCATAGTAAAGGACACAATGTTTTAGATTTTGGCTACCAAAGATTTAGATATGTTTTTTGTTACTTTTGTTTTCAATTTTATTTGAAATTTTCTTTACATAATCCTCTCTTTCATGGGAAAATCCTATTATAAAAAAACAATGCATGAATAATTTAAATTTATAATTGGTGTTCTATTCATTTCTCATGTAATTTTAGGCCTAATTTTCAAGAGAGGTTTTCATTATGTGTTATCTCTTATGCTGTTATGTTGAAAATATTTGCTGAAGTGGAAGATTAGGATCCTACAGAGCATTTCCTAATCCTATATCACTATACCACTGTCCTAAATCAATGACAAGCATTAGAAATAATAATAGTTATCCATTTTAGTCCAAAAGATTCTTTCTTTATATTTTCTTCACAGTTCCATGTTTCAGGTTCTTCCTGATATTAATAATAGTTTAGCTCCTATTTGTTTTGTCACTTATTAGTTATCCATATTTATTTTTTATTATATATATATATATATATATATATATATATATAAAGATAACTAATATTATATTGCTGTGTGTGTAGGAGTGTGAAAAATATAATTTTTTTTACTGTCCCCAGAAGTATGTCTAATTCAATATGGAATCTTAATAAAATATAATTTCATATTTTATTTTAATATGAACACATTTTTAAGAACTTTCAAGTAAATAAAAGTCAATATCTGAATTTTATTTGAGTGGCTGAGAGCTTATTAAAGACCCAATATAAGGCAACACGAGGGCTATAATTGTATTTCAGATTGCTTCCCTACAAATCTCAATAATAGTGTGTGTGTGGTGTGGTGTGGTGTGTGTGTGTGTGTGTGTGTGGATTTAATTCCCAGTATCTCTAGCTTACATTAAAAATAAAATTGTTTTAAGTAAATTATTTTCTTATGTCTTATTTTCTGCTTCGAAACTTATTAAATTATTTTGAACTCTTTCATTTGGCATGCATATTATTCCTGCTAAAAAGAAACTCGAACATAAAAATGTATCGTTCAATACGCTAATTGCTGTACCTTTTTTTCTAATTTATTATTTACTGAGTTTCTGATAAGGCAATCTTTTAATATTTTTTCAGGGAAATAAAGAACGCTGATTCAATTTCGTTTTAATCTATCTCTTTGATAATGACTTTTCCGTTACTGCATGTATCATAATTCATCGTTCATGCATACATTTTCATTATGTATTAGTATGTTCTCTGAAAAGTGGTCACATCATTCAAAACTTTACCATTTATTTTTTTAACATTAATTACCTTGAAATAATCCTCTTTATTCCTGCACGATGATAAACTAAAAAAATGAATTATATCAACATTACTTTCCGTAATTCCCCCAAAAATTTGTAACTCGATCACACACTAATCAATATTTAACAATAAGTAATTGTTAAGAGGATTCCTTCCGGGTGTTATTTTGATAAGGATAATAAAATTAATAAGATGATTACCAAAGTACGTTATTACCAAAGCTTTCTTGAAAAGATCTGGCATTTATCAGAAACTTCATTTATATATTTGTTATAAATTTTTTACTGAATTTTCTGATAAAACTAAATGGTATGAGTTTTTTCGAAGACACTTTAAACAATTTTTTTATAAAATAAGTATATTTTTCTCTCTCTCAAGTTTTAAAATATAATTTGTTGAAAATTGATTTATCGTGGTGGTTTGAAAATGAACAAATATTTTTGTCTTTGTAAATTATATTACTAGAATATTTATGATTCATTACTCAATTAATAGTTTTTCTGATTAAAGTCAAAAGAATAATTGAGTATATAAAATCCTCTTGAAAAGCAATTTATATACTGTTCGCAAAATTATTCAAGAACTAGTTGTCATTTATGAAATTATATTTATATTCTTGTACAAATTACATTTTTAGTTGTATAGCCCGCTGGGATGAATCAGTAGGTCATTCGATGAGCAGTCTTAATTCATCGCTATGCTAAATACAGTTCATTTATGGTACATAGACACTTTATAAAGTAAATTCTTTACAGTTCTGCGATATATATATATATTATATATATAAAGACAGAAACAACATGGGGAGGGATTCCCGCGTGATAGTCACACCAGAGTTTCAGCAGCCTAACTGCCACATTCTACCGGTTTTTACCAGAGGGAAGTTGTGCAAATACTCTGTTGGGGTGCCATCTAGCAGTTGTTACAAAAATAAATAATAAGTATAACCATTGGTTACATCTGTTAGATTACTATAAAACAACTTAACAGTTTCTAAGAAATAAAAATGCAAGTTTTATTAAGGTATCCGACTACGTTCGGAACCGTGATTTTGCAAAAGGTGTAAATGGATAATATTTATGATATTTAGCATAACTTAGATTAGACAATGTATATAAAATTGCTGAAAATAATATTACAATAAAAATTGTTTAAGTACTAATATTTTTAATCTTAGAATAACTTTTTTTCCATGCTTCTTTTGTAACAAATGCTTATTGTATTAATATTTTGCCTATCTATAGCTCAGATTTCTGTACAGAGGCTCAACTAGAATTTTTGAAACACATAACTTGGAAGTCGGTTTATCCATGTTTTACGAAAACAGAAGGGAGAAATTTTAAGAAAATACGCCGATAATTATTTCAAATGGTTGTAACTCTGAAAATAATGTGAATTTTTCAAAAATCATAGTTGAGCCTCTGAACAGAGTTTAGCATACAGGCAAAATATTAATAGAATAGAAGCATTTTTTACAAAAGGAGAACATTTTGAAAAAAGGTTATTCTAAGTAATTTTTTTGCCAAAATATTGTATTTAAATAAATTTTTTTTGTCATAATGTCCTTAAATCAATTTTATACATGTATTCTAATCTAAGTGACACTAAATATCATGAAAATTATACATTTATGCGCTTTTTTAAAATCATGGTTCGAACGTAGTCGGATGCCTTAAACCTTTTGTATCTACTGCACCATTTATAATTCAACAAATTCTTGTGTCTACAAAATATTTTAATAAATTTTTAATATATAATATATTTTGCTTAAATTTTATCCGCTTGGTCTACTGTTATAACTAAAACAATCAAAGATCAATCTTTATTCAAGACGGAAAAAAAGCGTTTAAGATTCCGAATTTTTCAGTTTTAATTATTTTAGAATCATATACTCGCATACTCTTTCCTCGTGTTTTGTTTAAATAATATTTTCAAACTGAGATTTTTTTGTTAAATTGGTTAAAATCCTTTTATTTAACTTGAAAATAATTATTCAGCTTAAAAGATTTAGGGGAACTCAATTCTAAATTAACTTAGAATCTTTAAATACAATTTTTAGACAGATATTTTATTTCTAACTTTTCACAAAAATAGATATATTTAATGTAAAACTAGAAAAGTTACGTTTAATAAATTTTAGCATTCATCAAAATAAATAACGCGATTAATTTAATTTGTTTCTCAGTAGCTTAAGATATTACGGCTTAGACCTCTTAATTAATATATGCATCTAGAATAATTTATGTGCACCGCATAGGAATAAGCTTTATCAATATTTAAATACAAGGCTATGTTATGCACATTTATAAACCATAGCATCAGTATATTTTTAATTTAGTAATTTGAAGGAATTGCTTCTAACATAATTACTTATACTTTCTGAAAATACACGACTAAGTTCGGAATAAAATCCTATCTTTAATTATAATTCAAAATATCTCTGCTAAGAATTACAATCTTAATTGAACACATTAATTGTTTGTGACAGGTTTATTTCAAAAAGTATCCTTTGTTGGAAATCATAAAAGATGTAAGGTATGTTTTTCAAAAACAATTATTATGCCATTATTAACCATCATGTTATCATTTTGAAAATTTAAACTTAGCATAAGAGAAAGAAGGTATTTTTAAAGTAATTATACAAGAACTCTGAGAAAAATGGTAATCGATTGCTTAAATGTGTTTTTAGATTAGGAAATGCTTTCGCCGATAGAAGGAAGTTAGTTGAATTTTTTCAGATAAAATTTCAACTCTTAATCAGCATAATCTAGTGATTTTACCTTACAGAGAAAAAAGATTCAAGCGTTTTAACGAAGTTTGGAAAGAATTTTAAATGAAGTTTATATAAACAGCTTATATTTTAAATTAAAAAAATTCTGTCCAGATAACATAAATTGAATTTATTATCAAGCCTGTCAATCAAACTAAACATCTAGGTAAAGTTATTGCAAATATGGAAATAGTAAAGAAAAAAAGTATTTTTCAATAATATAGTAAAATATGTGCTTCAAATTGCCTCGCATAATCTCATTAAATTCATTAGTACAAATTTCAATATGCAGAAACTATTGGATTAATGAATTTAACTTTTTTTAGGAATGAAAATTTTGTAAATAGAATGAACAAAAAAAATTGCTTTTAATTTTAAATAACTAATAGTAGATGTGTCACATGTAAACTGTGTATACGCGCTAAAATCCGCTGTCACCCAATAATTTATGAAAGGCAAGAGCTATAATCATAAAAGTGGGGTTTATGTATAGTAAAATTATCATGCACTACACAAAAAAACTACTCACAGCCCCACTTCGTGGATAAATTTTGAGTTAGCGTTCTTATTTTAAAAAAAAGTCAATCAAAAACGTTGATCAACATCATCGATTTATTACAAAAAAAAAAAAAAGGCTTGCGTACAAAAATAATGTAAATGAAAAACACACGCAAAGCCCATATGTGTTTGATAGGGTTGAACAAAACTCCACTTTCAGAAATGAGGCTCATCTACCTGTCATGCTCAAAACTATGTCCTTCAGCAACAATACACATCTGGAAACGGGTTTGCATTTCCCGCAGCGCTTTCTTCAACATGGCACGCGACACGCTGGCACAAGCATCCGTGATACGACTTCAAAGTTCTGGCAATGTCGATGGAAAGGTTGATCTTTGTTTAATGCATCCCCACAGAAGAAAGTCCAGTGGGTTCAGGTCAGGTGACCATACTAGCCATTCAAGGCTGCCACTATATCTGATGACTTGTTCCTGAAATGTGTCTCTAATATACTGTGGGACAAGGGATACCTTGTATGGCGGGCGTCGTCGAGTTGGAACCATGCATTCAAGGTCACTCAACGGCAAATTCTCTAGAAAATCGAATAGTACCTCCTTTAGTAATAACAAGTGTTACATACGTTAACGTGCCCTCGTAAAATACAGAGTCAATCAATCTGTTTTTGAATATTCCACACCAGACATTTATTGACCAGCAAACTTCCTTTCGAACTTCGACAGTACATCTAGGATTATTCAGCGACCAAGAATGGATGTTCTGCTTATTATGCATATTATTACGCGCAAAGCATGAGTCATCTGTCCATATGATATCGTCAAGAAACGTTGATTCAACCTCCAAGTGGTTCATAATAAAGTTGCAACTATCATAACTTCACGAGTGTGACATTTTCTCTTTTCTTCCGTGTTATGTAGCGTTCCATTTTGTGGAGAATTACGCGAACCAAATAAATAACTATTTTTAATATTGCTCTACGGAAGGTGTCTTATTTTACTAAATCAATGATGCTGAACAATTTTGTAATTGAATTTTTTGTCTTATATCGCACTGTTTTCGAAATAAGAACGCGAACTCCAAATTGATCCAATAGGTAGTGTTGTAATCAATGGAATTTTTTTGTTTGTTTGTTTGTGTGAGTGCAACGTATGTCAACTTTACTATGCCTAGACTCCACTTTCATGACTATAGCTCTCGCCACTCATAAATAATTGAGGTGACAACGGACTTAAGCGGGCTTACTGTTTATCTATCTAATATAAATTGATGTCTAGAGACCTTTAAAAAAGAAATACTTTTATAGAACTTAGAAATTGGATGCCTTTTTGTGAATTAATAATTAAACAATTTTTATGTCTCAGTTAGTGCCTTATGTGAAACTGAATGACTGTCGCTTAAACGGCTATTAACTAGGGTCATTTAAAAGTAGAATCTAAACTTTGTTTATATTATTTTTCAGGCAGTGCACAGTTCTTCATTACAATAGAATGGTCGATAAATCTTAGCTTATAAAATGAATAAACTTTTTTATTTTCATATGAAACTGGAGAAAAAATACTCTCCCAAAAGTTTTTTTATTTCGTATACAAGATAGCTGTTAATGAAAGTAAAAATAATTTACCCCTTAAAGTTAATAGATATCTTAATATTGCATGGAAGGATGGTATTCAGGCTAATTCACGAAATCCTGAAAAAATTAAATACGTTAAATAAAGCAAGACGTAAATATTTTTATCATCATTAAAAAATTTTTGAGAATAAAGCCTTAAAGTTCATTAGAGTAAAGTATAAACATTAAAATAAAGTTTAACTTCATGAAAAATGTTCAGATCTTTCATTATTAAAACGAAAATTAAAAGCAAATATTCCTTCATTTATAAAAAGGTTTTTGATAAAATTTCTTTTTGTAGCAATGAAACCTTATAATCCTATTCTTATTTTGTTAAGGATTCATTTTAGGAGGAACTTGAGTAATTAAAAAATTTAGTTTTCATTAAAAAAGAGAGGTGTAATATACACTTGTAATAGAATGAAAAACATCGAGTATTTGAACGAACTGATTAGAAATATTAATGTCAAATTCAACAACCACAAAATCTAATAATGTATCATGCGGGTACCCAGATGTACGAAAGAATCCGAAGATTAAATTGGATTAATTAAGTAACTTTCCTACTTTTTTCAATCTTAGTTTGAATCATGTTTACCATAAAAGCTATGCTTTCATTTATTAATTATACACGATAAAAAATATTAATTAAGGATAGCTTTAATTAAAAGCAATACGTTTCGTAAGTGGAAAAGAATATTTATCATCATTAATCACAATTTTTACGTGCAAGAATGTATGTTTCATGGCATTTTTATCATTATCCAATGAATAACGTTTACCGGAGTTAATGTAAGCAGTCAAAGAAAAAGAAAGTGAAAGTAAGAGTTATTATAGTAGAGATGTCACCAGTTTAATATTCACTAAATCATATATTTACAGGTGTGGAAGAATATTTATATAGAGAATTATCAGCTTCATAATTTTTAAGATAATTACATTTAAAAATAGAAATTTTAACTCTAATACTGTACAACAGCGTTCCTCAAACTGTGATACGAGCCTCCCTAGAGGGTGGGATAACTCTACCAGGGGTAGCGGGCATATTGAAAAGTCGAAAACAAAAGATAATCTAAAAAAACTATTAATTTATTGAAAGTAAACATACAAAATACATTCTGGCATAATAAAATACACATTTATACTGATATAATACTCTTATAAATGTATCAGAACTGTACAATGTATTTTATAATTAATTTAACAATACTAAACTAATAACAAGTTTAATAATTACAGTGACCCCATGGGCTTGTCATATATAAATTTTTACAAAAATCAACACTTTTCTCGATAATTTGTACGGTATATAATTAATCCATTAACTGCCGATTTAAAGTTACGTGTTTCGCTCCCCAATGCCACAGTTTTCCACGTAGGCGCACGTATGTGTTGTATTGCGAGGGGAGAATAAAAAAGAAAAATCTTCACTGAATTAAGAAAATTCTTCACAAACACTGTAAAGGTCCAATTAATGCATTCCAAAGCCTTTGGAATAATTTTATGGATAGCAGTGACAGAGAAGATCATGCTTCGGATAGACGTATATATACGTCCAGGGCAATTCATGCTTTGGCTGAATGAGTCGTTTATATACGCCGGTGGCACTTAAGAGGCTAAAGTCGCATTGTAGTTTTAGTGTGAAGTATAGTATTATATTGAATTCAATACATTGTTATTGTATGGAAGCGAGGGGGGGAGGAGAGCGTAATGAAAATTTATGTTTTAATATTGGGTCTCAAATACTGAAAGTTTGAGAAACACTACTGTTCAATGGAAATGGAAAGAAAATATGATTATGGCTAGGCATGACTGCTAACATGCGTTGATTAATTTTCACATAGGAAATACAATTCCTTTATTATGAAACATATTGTTACATAGATCGGGGCTCAAAGATTTTATGCTATTAGTCTCAAATAGTAAAACAGTTCTTTAAGAGCGATGAAAATTTATTGTGGAAAAACAATCCTTAGAAATACAGGATACTGCAGCAAAATTCACAATATAAATCCCAGAAGGTCTTCACACCTTCTTAGCGCTCAAGCACAACTGTTAGTGTCTAAAAATACAAATGCATAATGATTAAGATTATTCGCAAGTACACGCTCGATCGTAGCAACTAATCACTAGACGATTCTTTGACGGCCAAAACAATGGACTCTCAGATTTAGCGCGTAACTGCTACTTATAGGCTGAACGCATCTTTTTGGAAAGATCTACTTACGTGGATCCTGGAGTGTTAACGACTAGAAGAAGGTGATTTTTAGTGATGAAACGCATTTATTTGTGTAGAGCAACGTTTCTCAAACTGTGGGGCACGCCCCCCCTTGGGGGCGTGATAACTCTACAAGGGGGAGAGCGAGCTTGTTGAAAAATCGAAAACTAAAGATTACTTTAAAAAATTACTAATTTACCGAAACAAACGAACAAAATATATTTTGACATAATAAAAAGTAAAAGACACATTCACACTGATATAATGCACTTATAAATGCATCAGTACTGCACAATGTATTTTATAATTAATTTAGCAATACTAAGTTAAGAACAAGTATAATAATTACCAGTGACCCCTTGAGCTTGCCATATATAAAATTATATACAAAAACTAACTTATCTTGATAATTTGTACGATTTATGATTAATCCCTTAACTGCCGACTAAAAGTTACTCAATTCGCTCCCCAATGCCAGAGTTGCCAAGTAGGCGTGAGTGTGCGATGTATTAGGGGGAGGGAAAAAAAGAATAAATATGCAAATCCTCTGAAATAAGTAAATCCTTCGTAAACACTGTCAAAACCCTTTTTTTACATTCCATTGCCTTCAGAATGGTTTTATGAATATCAGTGTACAGAAACAATCGTACTTTGAAAAGACGTATATATACGTCCTGGGGAAATAATGCTTTGAATAAGCGAGACGTTTATATACGCCCTTAAGAGATTTAAGTCTAATTGTAGCTTTAGCATCAAAGTATAGTATTATTGAATTCAATATATTGTTACTGTATTGAGGGGGGCGCGATGAAAATTACGATTGAATATTAATATTAGAAGTTTGCAAATATTGGAAGTTTGAGAAGCACTGGTGTAGAGATACAAATCAAGTGTAGTCAGATGAAGTGAAGTTGAAACTCTGTCAAGACATCACATTCAACATACTGCAAAACAACCTTCGAAGCAGATGTTTTGAGGTTTTTTCAAAACAAATGGCCCTGGATGATTAGTTCCTTTTAAAGGTATGACGAATTATGTCAAGTACATAGAAATATTACGTCGTAGAATTGTTCCATCCATGGGAACATTTGACGGATTATTTCAACATGATTGGGCTTTTTGTCCCTATTCGATATTGGTCCACATTTTAATGAGGGAAAAGAAAAGTGCTTAATTGGCCCAGAATCGTTTAGCTAAGATGAGTTGCACGACATCCGAACAAATGATAAAAAGTGATGTACAAGTGTGGTTCTACGATGAAGTTAACATGTGCGCTACACTAGTGGAGTTAATACTAAAACGAGAGTTGTGTGTGTGTGTGTGAAGAGGTCATTTCTGCTAAAAGAGGACATACTTCATATACTAATATAGAGATTATTCTGTCTACTTAAGGTATATAAGTATTAAAAGCGAGAGTTTTAGAAAAAATCGTTTCTTATCATTTGTCACAATTAATTCGAACAGCATAGTATATTATATATAGAGAGAGAATAATTTACAATCCCCTTGCGGGCAGATAAAAAAAAATTTAATGGTTCTTTTCACTCTCTCTTTGTCTCTGTGAAAATTTTATTGAATTTCAAAACTAGAATATGTTAACTTTCAATTAATTTATGAAAAATGATTCCAGTGTAAAGTAATTATCATATACGGTAAAAAATATTATAAGGAATATAAACAAGTTTCAACCGTTTGACAACACCAGTAATTTACGGTTGAAATTTATAGATGTAAAGCAGGATATCGTAAGGTTGGACATTTAGTAACGCCATAAACATTATTAACAATTTTGTACCAGCATCACATAATATTTTAGTCTGAAATTGAGTCGATTAAATGGTATTTGCGGGAACTTATGATTTACTCTTTAATTTGAAGAAATGTACATTTAAAAGGGGGGAGGAGCATCGACTGCTTGTAGAAGCATATGGCGAGGCTTCTTTGAGATAGAGAAGTTGTTATGAGAGGCTTCAAAATCTTAAGAACTGTGAGTCAAAGACAAAGAATGTAACGGAAGTTTATTGGTGGAAGATTCAGACCAAACGCAAGAAGTTGCACTTACATTAGGAGTGACTCAACAAGCATTTTCACATCGTTTAAAATCATTGGGAATGATTCAAAATCAAAGATATTAGGTTCCATATAAGTTACTTTAGAATGAAAAGAAGTTAATTCAAAGACGTAAGTCTGAAATTGGTTTCCGAATGCTTAAAGCTAGTTTCAGTTCTGAAAAGTGGTTGAATTACTCTGTCGCGATTCTTCGATCACCGTTGTGAGAGGGTTCGAGTAAGAATCAAGCACTTCTCAAGTTAAACACATTTATTTCCTTTTTCACTTATTAGACTTCATGAAAATAACTGAGAAGGCACTCTAATAACTAAATCCGAGGAACAGATTTCAACTAAAGCGGTTTTCAACTAAAATCACAGTAAAAAGAGTATTTTACCCAAGAGGATTAGTGGAAGCCCAAACAGAACCCGTTACAACTCGTTTATTACACAAGCGGTATAATTATTTAATGGTGTTATGAAATGTTTCTTTCATCCAAAACAAATATTTAAATGATTTTCGTTTGATTCACTAAACAAATGTAATTGAAAAGTTAAATTAAAATCATTAAAATTAGTTTAAAAAAAGCCTAAAAATCTTTCGAAGCGTTTTTCTTCCTTTTAAAATTCTCCTTTTCTTCAGAAGTTTAATTAGATTATTTAATCAGGATTCACATTTTAAAGATGAACTCTGAAATACTTTAATTTATATTACTTAGTATTGAAATTTGTTTTACTTCTTGAATATTTACCGAAATGTGTGAAAATGGAAATCTTACAAAATCAATTCAGAGAATATATAATATATTTGCTTACTTTTGTTCGTAATAATCTCTGAAATACCTGCATAAAATTTGAAAAAACCCTTGGGTTTGCGATGGTAGAAAACATAAAGTATTACACAAGAAAATTTTGAGATTAGATACATTACTACAACATTCTCACTCTAGAACTCAACAGTCAAATTGGTTTATTTTTTTCAATTCTCTGTGGACATTGTCTCAAAGAATTTGTTAACGAAAAGCTTCATACTTTAAATATCACATAAACTTAGAAAACATTCGAAGCTCTAAGCATGCTCCTTATTTATTGAAATATTCTCTTGTTTTCCTTTGTTCTTTGTTCATATTTTTCTAATTCTTAAGCGTAAAGAAACAAAAAAAAGTGTAAAAGTATTAATGTGGGAAGAAAATTTGTCCAAAGAAAAGTGATATTTCGAAATGGCAAAAAGAAATAACACTTCTGGAATTTTTTAAGAAAAAGAGAGACTTATTCACTTTCTAATATTTATTTATATTACGCTATAATGGGCTAAATAATTGAATTAGAGCACCTATTTCAGATTTTCTTATATTTATATCGTATTTAGAGTAAAAATACAATTATTTTCGAAAAATATCTTATGTTTCATCATAAGTCGATTTTTATTAATAAATATGTTAAATACACTGGTGTGCAAAACTTAAGCAACGATGTAAAAATTTAGCAGATAGCCATGAAATTGCAGAAAAGGAAGTCTGGAGATCAGTAGAGGGAACACGTAAGTCAGTAGAAACGTCATGCGTATGCAAATATCAGGAACAAAATGTCAGAACCGATGTGAGCGTACGCAAAACGCATGATGTCGGCGCGCGCTGCTCAACAGTAGAATGAAATGAAGGACGGAGACGCAATTCACCATATTCTCTGCAAGTGCCAGTGAGTCAGTTCGTGAAATATGGCTAGAAGAAATCATCTGGATGACTTCACACGTGGAAGAATGATCGGAAAGCTGGAGGAGGGGCGTACTGTCCCCAGTGTAGCTGCAGAGTTCGGAATCAACAAAAGTGTCGTTTCGCGCGCTTGGAAAGCGTTCCAAACCACAGGTACAGCTGTTAGAAAGGTTGGTGTGGCCCCCGAGGACGACAACTGCAGGGGATGACCGATATATCATCCTGCAGGCGAAAAAAGATCGACAGAAGTCAGCAAGCGCAATTGTTCAGAAACTCTGTACAGCAACAGGTCGACAAGTGTAGCAGTTTACTGTGGCCAGACGCCTTCACAAAGGGGCCTGTTCACCCGCCGTCCTGAACGCTGCCTCCCGTTGAAAGATAGCCACCGTTTACAGTGGGACAGAGAGCACAAAAACTGGACAACTGATCAATGGAGTCGTGTTCTCTTTACGGATGAGAGTCGGTTCAGTACCAGAAGCGATTCTCAACGCGTTTTGATTTGGAGAGAGATCAGGACCCAGTTTTATCCCAGTAACATCAAGGAAAGACATCGTTACGGTGGTCCTGGAGTTCTTGTCTGGGTGGGCATTATGCTGAACGGCGGAACTGAGCTTCCCATTTTCGACAGAGGGTCTGTAACCGGGGATCGCTATTGTGAGGAGGTACTTCTTCCCATTGCATCTTTTCCGAGGTGCCATTGGCCCAGACTTCATCTTTATGGATGACAATGCACTGCCACATCGCACTCTTGCTGTTGAGGAGCTCCTGAAAGTGAAGATATCACTCGAATGGATCGGCCAGCGTGCTCCCAGATTTAAATCCCATCGAACATGTGTGGGATGCTTTGGGGAGACGTATTGCCACACGCTCACATCATCCGGAGTACAACCAACAACTCAAACAGATGTTGATTGAGGAATGGGCACTCCAACCTCAAGAAATGTTGCACCAGCTGGTTCTGAGTATGCGGAGACGGTGCAAAGCAACCATTGTAGTAAGGCGAGGGCATATACCATATTAAGGAACATCTGCTTGTTGTTCTTCCTGTTGGATCGACAATCATGAGTCACGATACTATGCGTTCAATAAAGTTTGTTTTTGTTTGATTCCATACCGTATGCGTTGTGTTCCTTTTTCAGCGCCGATGCTTTCGTCATCCTTTACGTACATAATACCCTCCCTCATTTCAGAATTTCATGTCCCTCAGATGATTTTTCGTGAAGTTATGGCAATAAACCCACCTGTTGCTTAAGTTTTGCACACCAGTGTATTTCATCTAGGATTAAGTAAAATTGAAATGCCGTATACATTCGAATCTAAGTTGCTATCGATGATTCTAAGCCGCACCGCAAATTCTCAACTCGTTTTTGTGAAAGAAATAGCTTAAAATGAAATATTGGCATTTGATATTTACGAAATTAAAACAAAAATTAATAATAACTAATTAAAAGCTAATTAATTTACTTTACTAGTATTAAAAACTTTTAAATACATACATGAACCTGTATAAATGGCCTAATCCATTAGTATCATATTCTATTTCTCCCATCAAGGATTTTTCTGTCTTTGATTCTAAGCCACACACGATTTTCATTAGCATTCACACTGGAAAAAAGTATGGCATAGATTCGAACAAGTACGATAATTAAAAACGCTAATAATTGGTCAATAACTAGAAATATAATTTTTCTATTGTTTATTTCTATTTCGTGACTTTATAAATACACGTAACCTAAATTGTATATTTAATTAAACCTTTTTATTCATTTTTAAGCTCTTTGAATTTCAACAGACAGCATATTTACGAAGTATTTCTTAACAGTTCTAAGAAACCTTTTGTCACACAGCAGTATTTAGAAATTAAGTAATTATTAACACAATCTAGATTTCTTTTTATATGTGTACAATATAAATAATAACACATATACAAATTAGTGTATGTGTCATTATATGCCTATTTTGTTGAGATACATAGGTATCTTTATTATTGAACTAAATTATTATTAAAAAGAAATATTCTTTTTGAAAATAATCCAGGATTAAATTGCATTGCGTTTGACATGCTTGGTAAAGCTTTGGAAATTTAAAAAGATTTCGAAGGAAAGAGTTCTGAATGAATGTATGAAAAAGGGAATATGGAAGAGTAATTGTATTTTTACAAATATTTCTTTAATTAGAAATATATACTCATTTTTATCCGAGTTCATACATTTTTTTCTTTTATAAAATGTGTTTCGCATTTCTCCTCCAATACAGTAATGCTAAATGAGCTATCCCTTTATATGTTAAAAGGAAAAAATAATTATTTATGAAATATTTTGAAATTTTAAAAACACTATATTATAAACAAATACATGAATTACAATATCACAAATTTTTATAAAAATTGAAGTATTTTTTCTGCTTGTGAAAATGTGCTCCGCTTTAAGTTCACGCTCTTGTGTATATGGCGAAAACAGCCTTCCGACTATGTTCGGTACCCTGATTTTGCAAAAGAGTATAAATGGATAATATTTATGATATTTAGTGTCACTTAGATTAGAAAATGTATATAAAACTGCTTTAAGAATAGTATTAAAATAAAAAATTATTTAAGTACAATATATTTCGGCTAAAAATTAACTTAGAATAAACTTTTTTCAAAATGTTCTCCTTTTGTGAAAAATGCTTCTATTATAATAATATTTTGCCTGTATATAGCTCAGACCCTTGTACAGAGGCTCAATT
This sequence comes from Trichonephila inaurata madagascariensis, assembly GCA_019973955.1. Lineage (NCBI taxonomy): Eukaryota > Metazoa > Arthropoda > Arachnida > Araneae > Nephilidae > Trichonephila > Trichonephila inaurata. The sequence goes on from BMAV01015151.1 coordinate 75,053, forward strand.
AGAATTTTTGAAATATATAACTTAGAAGTGGGTTTATCCGTGTTTTACGACACAACAGAGGGGAGAAATTTTAACAAAAAAACACCGATAATTATTTCAAATATTTGTAACTCTGAAAATGAGAATTTTTCAAAAATCATAGTTGATCCTTTGTACAGAGGTCTGAGCTATATACAGGCAAAATATTATTATAATAGAAGCATTTTTCACAAAAGGAGAATATTTTGAAAATGGGTCATTCTATGTTCATTTTTTTATGAAAATATTGTACTTAAATAATTTTTTATTGTAATACTATTCTTAAAACAATTTTATGTACCTTTTCCAATCTAGGTGACATTAAATATCATAAATATTATCCATTTACACTCTTTTACAAAATCAGGGTTCCGAACGTAGTCGGATACCTTAAGTTCAATGCAACGAAGCCTCAGAAATTAATTCAGATTTCCATCAATTTATAAAAAAAATGTCTTGTGGAAGAGAAAACATTATTTTTTAAGTGGTGAATTACTAAATAGCATAAGAAAAAGAAACATTTGCATAATATAAAAAATTTTATTCTTACTTTCAGAAATAAACTTATAACTTATGTTACATTTTATTATAAATTGATATAATTAATTTTTGTGCACATGTGTTTGTTTTCATCTAGTTTAAATTACAGGAAGAAAAAGTAGAAGATTGCGATACAAAAGGCGAGTTACTGCGATGTCCGTAACCTTCCAGCTTTGTAAGTTCACAGACGGAACTAAAAATAGCATTTATGATTGAGCAATTTTAAAATAATAGTCTTATTTGAGAAAATAGTAAATATATTTTCATATATTAGATGTTAAGTATCTTTGACGTATGGGGAAACAAGATGCGAGAAAAAATAGAATTTGTAAAAAGCTTTCTGATTTATAATAACAACTACCTATGTACAGTAAAACAAATTATTGTGAAATAGGATTGCTTTTCAAGAATTATCAGGTTTCTGGTTTTATTTTCTTTAAAAACGACTTCCTATTTTTATATGGTGTTTTTTCAAATAAAATATTTTTTTTCAAAAGTTTTTTTTTATTTTTTATTTACAGAAAAAACAGAAAACAGAAAAACAGAAAACAGAAAAACAGAAAAACTTAGTTCCCCAAATTCTTTTGAAGTGTATATACACACACAAAAAAAATGCGCAACTAAATATTTTTATTATAACTCACAAAATTTTGAATAGTTCTAAAAAAAATTTTGCTTCTAATCACACACACACACATCACTTGCACTTGATTTCATTGAGGTTTTGTATGGATACAGATTTTTAAATCACTTTTTTCAATCGTAGAATATATTTTTCAAATCCTTGCTATAATAATATGTATCCATAAATGTAAATTCCATCAAATGTATATTTTGAAGCTAAAGTATCCCATATAGCCTGAAAGTGTTAACATCGAGACAAAGAAGAAAAAGCTTTCAGTTGAATTGTTAAATAAAGGCAAATTTAATTAGTCGTCTGCTCATTTTCAAAATGAAGCAACTCTATAAAAGTGAAGAAAATTTCCCGATTCTGAAAGTGCCTAAAGCCATTTATTTAAACCAATTTTTAGACAGAATAACATTCAATAAAGAAATATCTCAGTGTAAAAGTGTTACTCCCATATCAACAGTATCAAACAGATAAATTGGGCAAAACTTAAATTCAGTGAGAAAAAGTTTGGAAATCAAGTGTCTGATTACTTTTAAAGGCCTCGAGGAGAGAAACTCAAAGAAAAACTTGCGTAAAAGCATGAATATGGGTAGAAAAAAATGAAATCAAAATATTTTGGACGCTTGACTGAGCGGAAGATCAAAATCAGTTGCGGACAGAAAAAGAAAGGTAATTAAGTTGCTTAAATAAAGATATTCAATTTGAAGTAGTACACGTTACTAATGACAGAAAAAACCCGCATGCAATTGTTTCATAAATAAATTGCATTCAAGAGATATTGCGTGATGTGAATGAATTTTTTTCCCCTCTTGGGTATATATAATTGAGAGAGGAAGATATATAAATGTGTTTACTTGTACCCTCTACCTTAAATATCTTATTAGGATGATTAAAGTTTTCACCTCATGAGATTGTTATGAGTCTTCTACAAATAAATGTAAAATTTCCTCTCTAAATATTTAAAAATAAAGCGAATCCATTAAAAAAAATTAGTTAAAAATAAAAATGGAATAAATAATAGAAACTAAAACATAAATTTAATGGTAAATAGTTTTCTTAATTAATTAATCTGCAAGACGTGTCCGAAAATTATATATATATATATATATATATATATATATATATATATATATAAGTACCGTTTTTTTTCTACTACAACCGCAGCGGTAGTATTGGAGTTCAACCCTTGCGAACACATGTCTCCAGTTGATTGTCAGTGCAGCACTCAACCGCAGGGGTAGTATCGAAGATCAACCTTAGCGCACACATGTTTCTAGTTGATTGTCAGTACACAGTGACATCATTGCAGTCAGAATTTGTTGTTTTGATCGTGAAGTGTGTACTGTAATCCGTTTTTTGAACGCAAGGAATGTTAAACTAAGCTCAGTGGCGCAACAGCCCATGAGGGCCAAGGCCTACTGTGCCCCTCTCAGCATACGAGGCCGTTGCAAGCTGAGGTGCATGAGTAGATGTCCCGATCAGGTGGACAGCCTGAAGCGAAACTCCCAGTGTTTAGCCCCCAAGCAAGGAATGTTAAACCACTTGAAATTCATCATCATTTTGTAGATTTAAGATAAAAATGTAATGAATGATGGAATAGTAAGAATGTAGATTCCACAATTCAATGATAGGTGCACCAATGTTCATGACGAAACACGAAGTAGGCGGCTTCTGCTGTTAATGATGGTTTGGTTGAAAAAGTGAATGATAAAATTTGTGAAAAAATAGACGGTTCACAATAAGATTGCTTTATGATGAGTTTCTACAAAAACTCATTCAGCAAGGGCTCTCATCAAAGGCGGCATCTTTCTTTGAAGAGAGTACAGACAATTTGGTTTCCTGATGTGATGTAGCAATGGTATTAACTATGTAGAAAAATAGTTTCATATAAAATCTTTTTTTTAAATGGTACTTAGTTTCTGGACTCACCTTGTATAATATTGTAATAACTATAACTGGATTCTTATATTCTGCTTAACATACGTATTACAGCAAAATGAAGATTTTTGGCGATGGAACTCGTAACTTAATTTGTAACTATACTTCCTTAATAAGTTCGTCACCACTCAGGCTAGTATTTAATTCTTTCACACAACATCTTATGGGAATCGGTATGTAATGAATATAATATTAATTCCAAAAAAAACTTATAGAACATTAACTAAACAGCTGTATTTTTATCTTATTATATGCACTTCATCCATGGTTTCTAAATTGGTAAAAAGCGTTATTTCTATTCAAGAAAGGAATGATGTTTTTATGTAAAATTTTGAAGTATATTAATTTTCTCCAACTGAATATAAATGAAAACTGTAATGTATAAATCCATGATATATTTTCTACATCACTGTAAATATAAAATTTGTGACTTCAATTCGTAAAATTTACAATGCAATATACTTTCATATTACCTGCAACACACATCACCATAAATGTGAGAGATGTATAGCATATATAAATTCATGAAATATTCAAATTATAATTTATATTACTAAAGTTGCTTTTTTATTATAACCATCACATCCACATAATTTAATTGGAATACGTTTTGTATTCAAGAAATACCGTTGATATTAAAATTGAAAAATTCGTAAAATACGCTAATATGTGTTATTGATAAGGCTCTCCAAAATTTATTACTTTTACGTAATTACTCTAACAGTTCATTTAAGAGTTCTCTGAGCTAATTCATGATTTTTAAAGGCAGAAACTAATAAAAATATTAGCTTGATACATTCGTTTATTATTGGTGTGCTTGGATCAAAATTAGTGTTAAGAAATAATAAAAAATTATAACAGTCTATGGGTTGTTTTTTTCATTTGGTTAAATAATTTAATATTTCATTCAATTTTCTTTCGTTTGAATAAAGATTTTTGTTAAAAAAAGTTTCAATTTTATTAGACATTAAAAAGTATTTTAATTAAAACAAATTTTCTTCAAAATGCGTTTTGTCTTCAAGAATTAAATTTATTACAAAAAGATAATAAGAATTTCAACAATGGCTTTAAAAAAAATATATAAAAATAAATATCTTTGTGAACAAACTACTGCCGTAAGAAAAAACATTCTAATAAAATTAACGTTAGAAAACTCTAAAATATCAGTTTTTATATCTGTATATAGTGCAATTTTGAAATATATCGAATATACATATTTCATTGATTTAGGCTTTACGTAACAAGAAATATGTTATCTGTATCTTATGTATATTTTTTTACAATTCTTTTCTTTCAAATTTATGCCCTCGTATAAATAAATGGAATTAAAATTTAGAAGATAATTCTTGGTGGAAAAAGCGGCTGAGGATAAATAGATGACAAATAAAAGTGAAGTAATTTAACATTCATTTCTAACAATGTATCTGTCATACATTTTTTTCCTTATCACACTTTATATTGCAATCAATTAACTGTATTTCATGAATATTCAGTTTTAAACTTCAGGTCTCTTAATCTCTACAACCTACAGCAGTAATTCTACGTTTCAGACATCAATATCAAAGCTGCAGAATTATTCTCAATAAATTGCTAAAATGAAGTCAAACATAGAAAAGAATTAAAACGAAATGTTGATGATGTTTTTAAGAAGTACGGATTAATGTTAAAATTTGAGTTTTTGTTATTTTTCTTGAGATTTTTACAGAATTTAATAATAAAAAAATATAATTTTTTTCTTTAGTAAACAAAATATTCGGTTTTAAATTTTTAAAAATTCGAAACTTTTATTTTTAATAACCATTTAAAATCAAAATTAATTTAATTTATTTTCTGTTTAAATATTCACGTAAACGATTTATAAATTACAAATAATAAGTAACTTGTTCACAGAAATAAGCACCGACAATAAATGTTTTCCCATTAAATTTTGCTTTTTTAACTATAAGTTTTCTATCAAAAGATTAAATGAAACCTTAACATAATTTTTTTAAAGACAAAATACGTATATTTCAGAAAACTATAAAATATGTTACATGTTAAGCCAGTTTATAAAGAACCTTATTTGTCAATCAGTTATAATTTATCAATTCTTCATTTTGTCAATAACATTTTTAAGATGCGGTTTGTCAGAAGAAATGAACGAGAATAAAACTTCTTCAATTCAATATTTAGCTCACTACATCATTAAATAAAAATATAGCCTGAGAGTTACCGAACAAAAAAATATTTTTTGCAATGGAGAATGAAGTGCTCTCAGGACCCTAACACAGATATCCGTGCACTCGAAAAACATCCTTCTTCAAACCAGTGTGACTTAGCAATAAAACAAAACAATAATTTGAAATTTTTACCGCATGATAATCATATATATTTACATTATTTCTCGAATTTTCAGAGAATTAGAAAAAAAGTTTTAAAAGTAATAACGAAATAAAAATTGGACAATTTTTCAAAAATATGAAAATCAGTATTTTACACCGCGCAGAATTCTAGAGTACAAAATTGATCAAAATTTGCAAAGTTAATTTTACTTGAAATTAATATGTTCACTTTTGAAGTTATACTAACTTTTAAGAAATTTGAGAGAAAAAATATTTTTTAAATACAATTATAACAAAATTTTAAAATTTTAAAATAAAAATAAATTCAAATTCAAATAAAAAAATTCTATGATTTTTTTAAAAAAAATGATGTATATGAAGAGTTTTATTTTGAACACGTGTATAAAATTTCAAATTGATGCCATAAATAGTTTCTGAGAGATCCGGCGAGCAAGCTAAAATTTTTTGTTTTGCGAAAAATGAAATTTAAGATAAAGAGATAGGGTTTTAGTTTAAATTTCACTACTTATTTTTCAATAACTTCGGAAGTTCTGACAGTATCAACACAAATTTGGTACCAAAAACTCAAAATACTGAAGTTTTAAGACATATTTTTTAAAAAAATTGAAAAATTTGCAATTTAAAGGCCGTATCACACGTACACGTTTCAAGCAATTTTTCGTTCAATTCGTGCAATTTTTACTTAGTTGCCACAGCAACGACTTTGGAACAACTTTTTGCTAGTGAGCTCAAAAAGTTGCTCCAAATAAAAGTTGCTTGAAATTCCAGCCAATGGGATTCTTCGGCGCCCTACGTCATAAACAAGATGGCGGCTTTGGTTTCGTCTAACACATCAAATATGCCGTATAATATTTCAATGGTGTATGATATTTTAACTGCGTATAATATTTTAAATACGATGGTGCTCCATTTCTGTTTGCACCCATGAACAAAAGTGCAAGCGAAATAAAAGAAATAATTTTGGATGTTTGTTTTCCGAAGCAGAAAAATCGGCGAGTAATTTTTCAATGTAGAGATAGAGCGCGGCTGACGTCAGAACATGTCGTTTTGCTTACGGCAACCCTTCCCCCTCAGATTAGGCCAAAAATTGGACGAAAAAGTTGTATGGAAAAAGTACGTGTGATACAGCCTTTAGAGTCCTGAGAGCTCTTATATTATAATGTTGTTTTAAGACGGTCTTAATTTGAAAATTATATATATATAAAGACAATACTCAAAATTATCTGAATTCTCAAAATTCAATTTAATTTTTAGCTCAAGATCAATTTAATGCAAAGATAATAAATTAGAAAGTAATGACTAATTCTAAAATTTGTTTCAAAACCTTTTATTCTTAGCACATAGATAGCATTTAATTTCAGTTTTATTCGAGGAACTAATGTATCGAAGTACATTTTTTTTTCTTTACTGAAATTTAAGGAAAAAACTGGAATTTTAATGAAAATTTTCATTAGCCTATAGCTTTGTACTCTTCTATATATAATATTTCATTAATTCCTTCAGTTCGAGATCTTTTTATAATATTTTAGTGAAAAATTGCGCTAAACTTTAAAGCGTTTTCCATATTTCTTTGGTTTAAAACATCAGAAATTGATACTTTTATTTTAAAGTACAACTCTTGGATGTGAATCAATTTTGAAAACTTTATACGTGAAATGTAAATATTCAAATCATAATACATTATTTTCATGTATGTCTTTTATTTTAGTGAAAGAATTGCTCTTTTCTAGAGTAATAGTAACATGTTAAATAAAATTATTAAAAAATCAGATTTAAGACAGTTATGCTAACGAGATTGGTTGATTATTAATATCGCAATGTAAAGCGATACGAGGTCTGTTGATCAAACCTCGATCAAAAGACGAGGACGAGCACCTGAGATACCCCCTCTGTAAGCAATCACACTACGACGACGTGAGGATTTAGAGCCTTGGTAGATTTGGCGTGCATCTGCCCTTCTACACTTGAGGTCTTCAGTGGTACTCGGGTTCTAACTCATGACCCACCAACCACGAGTTCATGATCATAGCAACACGAGAGCTACTAGTGATAGATCTCATAAGTTTAAACCTCAGTCAAATGACGAGTATGAAACACGAGCTATAGCAGTCTTCTTTCCAAATTCCACACCGTGCCAACGTGAGGGTTTTGAATCTCGACAGATTTAATGTGTATCATTCACCCTACTCGATGGGATTTTAAGCTAATCAAAAGGGTTCAAGTATCCTATTGGGTGTAATGGAAAGTTCTGTCGTACAAACTGTCTGCCAGTGTTCTGACAGCTTATCTAACCCTTTGAAAAAGTTCTATGTTTTGGAGACAAAGAATTCTTCCACTTCCATTTGGACACCCTCATAATTTCTATGTACATTTCCATCAAGAAAGTTTTACAATGACCTGAAAAAATGATAGTCAGATGGTGTAACATCTATATACTGGCTAACGTAAAGTTTTCTAACCCAATTCCCCCAATTTTCATGTGGTGTTTCTGTCCACGTGTGGTCTAGCGTTGTCGCTATGAGGAATCACACCATTTCTGTTGGCCAAAGTTGCATTTCTTTATCCAAAACATTAAGTTGCGAACATGCATGACCATTTCATTTTCTTTCAGTAACTCATAGTGCATTATGCCATTCCTGTCTCACCAAAAACACAACATAACCTTTTTCATATGCATCTCAGTTTTGGATGTCGTCTCCGGTCACCAAGTGGTCCAAAAACGGTTCCTTTTTGCGACGAGCAAGATTTGAAGAACATATCACAATTCTGACCATTAAACTTTCTTCACTTAATTCGTGTGGTACCCAAACAGAGAGTTTGTACACGAAACCAAGCCTTTTTAATGTAATGCCAAAGCAGTATCTGATGAATTCCAAGCTTGAAGCTCATTTCCATGGAAGTTAAAAAAGGATTTGTCCTGATCATACTGCGTAGAACTTCTTCATTTACATTTTATGGTCTTACTGTTGAGGGTTCATCTTTCAAAAAAAAATCACCAAAGCGAAGTTTCACAAGTGTTCGAGCTGTTACTGCTTCCTCTCTAAATAAGTCACCCTTCCACTCCCGTTTTGAAACTCAAACAACATGCAATTTCGTAAGAGCACTTTTTCTTCACTCATGTTGACAGCTTTACAAGTTTTAAAAAACTAACTAAAATGCAAAAAAATGTGTATAAATCGCCGACAGTATACTAAGAATACTATTTAAATCGGTTTTAGTCGGAGCCGAATTATTACTAAGGATCGACAACTCATAAAAGTGCACATGTTCCAAAACGCGCGACAGAACTTTCCTTTATACCTAATGTTATATGTATTTGGTTGTTCTGGTTTTGCCAGTACGAAATTACAAACACAGAAGTCAGGTGATAGATAAAATAATTCATAAAATAGAATAAAAGCTAACAAAAAAGACCACTTTTAAGTTAAAAATCAAAAAGTAAGTAAAATTCATATGAAAAAAGCAAAAATTCTTATACCGTGTTAAGTCGTGTGGTAAACCTGACCATGGGTCCCGAACTGAATATGGCAAACCCCTTAGAATAGTTTTGAGAAACTACCCTGGCAGACAGAACTAGAGATGTAAGCACACGAAGTCGATGTGTGATGAGCACCGTAATAAAAAAAATATAGAGAATGAGAAATGCTTCTTTCATCATAGTCGTTTACGTAAATAGGATGATTGTATTTTCACACACCCAAGCACAAATATGTTAAAATCTATTTTTAGTTTCGATTGGCTTTGTTTAAAATAAAGAGATTTTCTGAAACATTTGTTAATGTAGAGTTCTATATTAGTATTTCATTCTCCTATCTTAAAATTTTAAGTAGCTCTACTTTTACTCCATCACAGTTTTAGAGGTTTTAAGAAGTGGCCTTGGTAGCCTAGTGGGGAGGGTCGTGAATTAGAGTCCTGGAACCACTGAAAACTCATCAAGTAAAGGAGCTGTGTCATGTTACATTTATCGAGGTGCAAAGTCCTACCGTTAGCGTGATATGGAAGTATAGAGAAAGGGTGCCAGAGAGCTCAGGTACCATCCTCATCACTTTACCAAGGTTCAAAATTATGAGGTTTATCACCAATAATTATCATGTTGCTTCAGAGGGATACGTTAGTAATAATAATAATAAATAAAAAAATTAAATCAAATCAACGGTTTTAAGATTATACCTCGTGATGCACGTTTTACGTATCCTTTCTCTGCCTGGTTTTATTTTCTTAATTGTTCCCCGTTTCTATAAATCTGTGATGTATAATGGAGAAAACTATATTACACTCATCATACATTATTTTAAAAAGAAGTATAAAAGATTTTTATTAATTGAAAAGTGATTCATAAGGTAGTCAATAATTATAACTACAAACCAGTACGGTATTAATTTAAACTGTTGACAAATACTTAATAGTTATAATTAGTTTCTAACTAATTAACAGACAAACTTTGAATCCTGTCTGTGTCAAGAGATTCTAAGATATAATAAACATGCAACCATTATGGTTAAATATTATTGCATAAAATAACACAGAAAGTGTTATTTAAAAGTTTATCATGAATATAGCATGGTTACATTAGCTACATAAACAATAAATGTTCTATGTCTGAGTGAGGTTGGATGTTATACCTAATAATTACGCCACAATAAATTAATCTTAGTATAAAACCATTTAAGTTCTTGATTTACAGTAATAAATTTAAGGTTTTAACTGGAATTCTCATTCTGACTTGCGAACAATATATTTTTTAAGGTATCCGGCTACTTTTAGAACCATGATTTTGCACAAAAGCGTATAAATGGATAATATTTATGATATTTAGTGTCACTTCGATTAGAAAAAGTATATAAAATTGTTTTAATAATAGTATTTCTATAAAAAAGTCTTAATGTACAATATTTTGACAAAAAATGAACATATCTAGAATGACCCATTTCCAAAATATTCTCCTTTTGTGAAAAATGCTTCTATTATAATAATATTTTGCCTGTATATAGCTCAGACCTCTGTACAGAGGCTCAACTAGAAATTTTGAAATATATTAGAAGTGGGTTTATCCATGTTTTACGACAATAGAGGGGAGAAATTTTAAGAAAAAAACGCCGATAATTATTTCAATTGGTTATAACTCTGAAAATAATGCGAATTTTTCAAAAATCATAGTTGAGCCTTTGTACAGAGGTCTGAGCTATATACAGGCAAAATATTATTATATAATAGAAGCATTTTTCACAAAAGGAGAACATTTTGAAAAAGGTTATTCCGAGTTAGTTTTTTGCCAAAATATTGTATTTAAATAATTTTTTTTTCAAAATGTCCTTAAAACAATTTTATACGTATATTCTAATCTAAGTGACACTAAATATCCTGAAAATTATCCATTTATGTACTTTTTTAAAATCATGGTTCCTAACGCGTAGTCGGATACCTTAAAATTTAATAATATCACCAACTGTAAAAAAATAATTATGATTGCAAATAGATATCATTCATCATTATTTATAAATTTTTAGAAAGGATATTTAGGAATGAAATATTTTAAATGCCCTAATCCCAGAAATATTACATAAAACAGTCCCCATTGTATAATTATTGCTTTACAGATCCCTCTAAAGACCTAATTTCATTTGAAGTACTCAACTATACGAAAATTTTATAACTCAGTATTTGCATAATTTTTCATAATTTACTGTAAATAACTATGCATTTCTTTTCAAAAGTGCGTTGTAACATGTTCTGTAAGGGGAAAATGTGATGATAGGTATTATTTGTTACTATTCGAAAACAATAATTAAGGGATAAATGTTGATGTTAGATAATTCCCTGCTTAATAATTCCCTCTAAAGGCCTAACTTCATTTGAAGTACTCAATTATACGAAAATTTTATAACTCAGTATTTGCATAATTTTTCATAATTTACTGTAAATAACTCTATGCATTTCTTTTCAAAAGTGCGTTGTAACATGTTCTGTAAGGGGAAAATGTGATGATAGGTATTATTTGTTACTTTTCGAAAACAATAATTAAGAAATAAACGTTGATGTTAGATAATTCCCTGCTTGAGTACACGCGCTTGCTTGAACAGTTCATGCAAAGAAATAGTTCAGATAACCATCATGAACTGTATAAACTCTAGTGGCATAACCTTCCCAAAATAAAAGAAATTTAAATGTATGTAGTATTACATGGAAGAATAAAAATGCTTTGGATATTTTTATATTCAGGAATAATGTTGAATTAATAATAGGTTGAGTTACATGTGCTTGACAAAAATATCGAAATGGGAAAAAATAAGTTATATGTAGATTTATTTGAAGCTAAATGAATACTTATTTGTAAGAAACGTTAGTGTTTCGGTAAATCATTAGAGTGGCAATAAATCGATGCCAGTGTTATGTTTAATGACAACCCCAAAAAACAAAAGACAAACTATAGAAATAAAACCGATTATGCGTTACATATTTTCCAATATGAATATTTTCTAGGCTGTATGTAGTCAAAAATTATTCAAATATTATTTATCGACAAAAATGATTTGCAAATTTATTCACCATTTAAGAAGTAGTTATCATGATCTTGTATGTAATCAAAACAAAACAATATGTAATTTTGTCATGCGACATAGTTGCATGTTCAATGGGGAAAAAACATCAAATAAAAAGAAAAAAAAATCCTCTTTTGAATGACTGACACATTCTTTCTCTCTTGTCTTATGTTTAACATTTGTTATTCTCGATAAAAGGTTTAAAAAAAGATAAACCAATTAAAAGTATCAGACAAATAATATTTATACTTGCATATCTCTAAAATTTAAACCTTTATCATATACTTTACAACAAATTTGTCGGTCACATTTGTCTAATTTACAACTTATTTTACATATTGTAGTATTTCCAACCATGTTTCATTAATTTGTTGTGCTTACTATCTACTGATTTGTAACAGTTTTCATAAATTTCATGGGAAGTAGTACAGTCGGACCTCTATATGACGAAGTCGCTAAATCCCGAAATAAAGTCCATTATTTGGAAAATTTGTTATATAAAGGTTCATCTTTCAATTTTCTTTATTAACCACATAAAACAAATTTTAAAATCATGAACACTATGTGTTAAAAAAAAGTAATTATTCACACCTTTTTTAAATTAATATATATTTATTTCATGTCTTACCTATAAAAAAGAAAGAAAGAAAAACTGCAAAGAAAGTTTTCTGACGCCCCTTTATTCACTTCCTGAAGAAATAAATTTTTTCTATGCTGTCAAGCACTCACGTTTTGTCATTTTACAGATACAAGAAACTAAATTACCAGTACGACTGATCAACACTACAAATGAACAGAGACTAGTTCAAGGACACTGGGACACGAGACAGCTCCACTGAGGGTGAAAAGGGATATCGAAGATGTTTCCAATGAACTGGACAATGGTTGTTAAAGGTTCCACTTCTTGGATAAAACGTTCAGAATTCTATTGCTCCCGGCGAGTTAAGCACCTAGTAAAACCAGTTCAAGATTTGTGACCACCATAAAATGTGTTAAAAATGAGAATAACTTGATATGTAAGAGAAAAAGTTTTTTATATAGAAAATGCTCTTTGCTATTGGGAGGAAATAGTTCCAGGAAAAATTCGCTATATTGAAAAATTTGCAATATAGAGGTTCGTAATATGGAAGTTCGACTGTATTTATAAATTCTTAAATTTATCATCATCTAAAAATATAAAACATTTCTAATTTGCTATTCTCTTGAAAGCTGTAATATTTACAAAACATATTTTATAAATTTCGTGTTAGGAGAGGTAAAAGGAAACAAAAAGCAGTGGCCTACACAGGCCTCTCTTACGAAAGGGGGAGGAACATTCTAAAGAACATGTAGACGTGAGCCCGAAGGGGTAATCTCTATGGTAAAAATTAAAAATCTGTTGATCTATGGGGGGAGGTGAGCCCCAAACCCTCTCTTTGTATACGCCTCTGACAAAAACAAAAGGGTTTATAAATGCCTTTCAATAGCGTACAGTGAGTCGAGGTAACTATATTTCTACCGAGCAAAAGAATCTTAAAAATCAAAATAATAAATGGATAATATTTATGATATTTAGAGTCACTTAGATTAGAAAATGTATATAAAATTGTTTTAAGAATAAAATTACAGTAAAAAAGTCTTTATGTACAATATTTTGACAAAAAATGAACATAGAATGACCCATTTTCAAAATATTCTCCTTTTGTGAAAAATGCTTCTATTATAATAATATTTTGCCTATATATAGCTCAGACCTCTGTACAGAGGCTCAACTAGAATTTTGAAATATATAACTTAGAAGTGGGTTTATTCATGTTTTACGACAATAGAGGGTAGAAATTTTAAGAAAAAAACGCCGATAATTATTTCAAATGGTTGTAACTCTGAAAATAAAGTGAATTTTTCAAAAGTTATAGTTGAGCCTATATATAGAGGTCTGAGCTATACGGAAAATATTATTATAATAGAAGCATTTTAAACAAAAGGAGAACATTTTGAAAAAGGGTTATTCTAAGTTAATTTTTTGCCGAAATATTGTATTTAAATAATTTGTTTTTGCCAAAATGACCTTAAAATAATTTTATACATGTATTCTAATCTAAGTGACACTAAATATCCTGAAAATTATCCATTTATGCACCTTTTTAAAATCACGTTTCCGAACGTAGTCGGATACCTTAAGCTAAATTAATTCCTTTTTTAAAACAGAAATTGGAATTTTTTCTTAGAACAGATACTATAAAAAGAGTTTACTTTGCTTAAGATAGAAAATAATTCGAAGTAATTATCTTTAGTTAGGAACTATAACACAAAAAAAATCCGATATATTATCTTAACGTGTAGTTACTACTGTTTATCACATCGTGACAACTGAAGTCTGACGAAAACGAATATTCACCAACGCTAAGCCTGACAGCTAAAAAGATAAAATGGATAAACTTGGGAATTTAATCTATTACAAGCGGAAGGGAGCTTTGAAGCCCATCAAGCAGAAATTAATGAAAAAATATTACATCCAAGATACGACAATGGGGTGGATGCATTTGCTTGTTATTTGAAAAATCCATTTATAGCTGCGGAAGGAAAATTTTGTCTTCCTGTAGAAGAAATTGCTCAATCAATAAACTTGAACACAAAGGGACAAAAATCCTTTGTATATTAATTGAATGAATCGATGCTAGGGTAGAAAATATGTGATGAAAGTATGAAATTATTTGAAGTTCCTCAGCGGAAGTATTTTCAGATCAAGAATGTGGTGGATGACTCTGTTAAAAAATGTCATATATAGATAAAATCTAATGCATTAAATTAAGTAGCTAAATTAGTTTTAATCAATATATATTTCCTTGTAGGTATTTTCTGTTGTGAGTTATTTCAAAAGGTATTGTAAAAAGTATATTCAAAGAAATATTAAGAATAGTTATCAAATTGAAAAATCATTATCTTTCTCCATTTAGGAAATAACATGACAATGGTTAAACTTCTTGAATTTGCATATTAAAAAAAATCATTTTTTTTATAATGTCTAAGTAATAGTTTCATCCGGTCTTAAAGTATTAAAATTATTTTAGGTTTGTTTAGTAAAAATACTTGTGCGTGCACGCGCGTGTGTGTGTTTTTGTGCGTATGTGTGTGTGTGTATTTAAATTCGATACGTATATTTGACATTAAAATGGCAAATATTTTTGAAATGTAAGGAATATAACATTTTAGGACATCTTAGATCTATTGCAAGGAGATTTAATACTAGAGCGAACTGTTTTATTTTAATAGTAACTGTGATATTTTAAATTTTGGAAGAAGAAAAATGTCTCAAGTTATAATTAAAATTCAGTTATCATTTTATAATCACAAATTTCCATTTTCTTCAAATTCTTTTCCAGTTGTACTTATCATTATAATTCATAAAGGAATGAAACATGATCTCTGACAAGTTTTTAAATTATTGTCACTATAAGAGATCTTGCTACAAACTTTTCTAAAATTAATGTAACAAACATATTTAATGTAGAGATGATATCCTGTTACATGTTAATTATTATACTCTTCTATACTGCCATATTCTGAAACAACTGATGTAATTTTGTGCAAGGCTTGTAGGAAGTTCATATCAGAATACCCGGTACTGAATTATTTTATTATATTTTCAGAAAGAGAGAGAAAATGGCTAGGTGCACTGAATTATCACTATCTAATATTGCCATCTAATAATGACACTCTAATCTATTTATATTCTTATATATACAGCTTCTCATCCAAAAATTAATTCATTAAATTAATTTCAAAATATGTATTGGTTTCTAAAACCTAATAAGAGCGTACTATTTTAAAAAGCACATACACATACACACAAAACAGTATTTTCCTTGTTAATTTCACTATGTCAGATAGAGAAATTTATATACTTTAAATTAGAAAGAAAAAAAAATGTGAAATTCTTAGAGTTATAAAGAACTTTAAAATAAGTGTTAGAAGCATCAAAATTTCCTCTGAAGCTTTAATAATTCTCACTGTAAGATTAACATCGTTTCGAGAAATCTCCATTTATTATTTCTTAGGATACCTTAATAAAGATGAAGAAAAAAAAATTTTAAGTTTTTTCATTCTAATAAATCTTATTCATTCATAAAATATATTTCTCTATGAAAAAAAAGTGTTTTGTAATGCTGTAATAAATTTATAACGTACTATCACACACATAACAATACCACCATCCAAGATACCTCGCCGCGTTGGCAACTACGATTTCGCATGTGTCATAGGTGCTGAATTCGCAACCATGAGCTTTGTTTCATATAATGTCGCAGATACGGTTGCGATAGTACATTATTGAAAACTCTCGCAGAAGAATATCGCAATGATTTTTTGGACTGGAATCGTTGAGGAGAAGAAAGGCGTTGTCTCATACGAAGAATTATTAACAATCAAAGGAACTAAATACTCAACTTTTCAGGAAGCTGCAGGAGTCACAGGTTTATCAAAATTTGAGGACCTTTATCAGTGAAGTGTTAGACGATGCAGCTTAGTGATGAACTTAACTGAAGAGAAGAGCAAAGAACAAATTTTGCGAAAAAATAACAAATAAATTGAATTTTTAAAAATTCAGTAATGAGTACGAACATTTGTATAATTTGTGCAATGGGGATTGCCTCACCGTTAGTTATTTATAAAAATACAGTTACTTAGAAAAACATTTACAAAATATCGTCTAAGGGAATCTGTGTTTTTTATTTAGCATCACTTTTGTACAAATGCTTGCATAAAAAATGAAAAAAATAATAATCAGTTTTACGAAGTTGTATTTTGAAAGCAGTTTTCATTAATATAACAGGTCAGAAATTATTATGCTGTGAGAAATTTCTATGATCTTACTATTTAAAATAGTTGCACTAAAAAGCATCAAAATTAAACCCACATATGACAAGTGAAACCCACTCACGTCATTATTAATTCTTATTTCTACACCACTTTTCGAAAGTGTAAATCTTATTTCAAACTTTTTATTGTTAGAAATCAGTCTTTATCCATTGCCTTCTGGGAATTCTTACTTTGAAAGCAAGAATTTTTGAAGGCAACATTTGAGATTCAAACATTACATTCTGGAGTTTTTGTATACTGTGTATGAGGGTTTTATAATCAACTTTCTTTTTATAATAATAATACTTCATCACTTTGTTTAGTTAATTGAAGTGAGCTGTTAACAGTAGTTGTGTGATTTTGAGATTGCATAATTTACCACTTTTTATCTTTGCAGACAGTTGATTCAACTAGAATTCATTTCATTTAATTTATTTGTACTAATTTATTTGGCTGTTTTTGAATATAAATTCATAACTGCTTCATTCACGATAATAAAACGATATCTTCTTAAAATGCTAAATTTAGTTTGTATCCCATGTATGACATATAAAATTAACTGACACTTTTATTTATTATTAAAGTACAATTTAAGTTTCGGAAAATGTAACATAAGTAAATCGGACTGAGAATGATAAAATATAAAAATTTTATTTTTAAGTAATGTAATATAGATATTTATTTATTTAGCTACTTAAAAATGTTCCTTTTTTAAAAAAAATATGCAAAAGTACAATTTTTTTTCCTGTATGTTTCATGTGAATGAAATATATCAATTCAGAATAATTTAGAGAAAAAAAATTCAAAGGTTTTTTTTAATTTTAAATATTTGAATATTATACATTTTTGTAGTTCTTTACATTCTATAATCCATACATTTATCGTCACCATAACTTCATTTTGTTGAATATTTTAACGTATTTCTAATTAGAAGTTCTTGAGAATACTTAAGTGTTAAACTGTTCCAGGAAAAATTATTATATAGTTTAATTTCAAGCCTACACCCTTAATAATCCCGGTTTTAAGAAAAAATAACATCAGTTTCTTTCGTCTTCGTTAAGCAAATTCATATTTTTTTGCTATTCAGCAGAAACTAATGTAAATGTGAGAAATCGTTACATATAATTCCTCTAAAAAATTGTATTTCTAACGCGTGTTCTTTGATAATACGTTTAATTTGTTCTTTCCTTTGAGATAACTTTTTCAGCAGTCTGTATGATCAAAAGGCACCTGTTAAAATTCTCCTTAAAATAATTTTTTCTCATTAGGCGAGCCTTTGAAGGTTTTTTTCTCTTTTTTTTACCTTTGATGGTTACTTGGTAAAAAATCACTGTGACTATGCCGAGGAAACTATAGGTATCGATGCTATTGATCTAGAACTTTCATGAACAGAAACGAATAGATTGTCTGCTTCCAGGTGAGTATTTTTCTTATTTTCTGGAAAAAACAACTTGAGATTTTTGTGTCTGAGTTATTTGTGTTGAGCTTGAGTATGTTTTGGCCTAGAAGTCATTGATTTCTGTAACATTCTTGAAGCTTTGTACAAATACTTTTAACATCTGTAGTTTTATCTATATTTCATCCAAGTGCTCGCTGCTTTAGTTATCTACAGACATTTTCGATACAGTAATAGTTAAGAAATGACTTTTTCTGTTCTAAAATTTCAAAATTTGTAGTTGATTTACTTGAAACATATAATTATACTAATTCAGGAAGATAAAAAAGAAATTGGTTATTCTTTAAAGATTTATTGAAATGAATATCAAATTTCGCCGAGTTATTTTAATTAATATTTAAGGTATCCGACTACGTTCGGAACCATGATTTTAAAAAAGCGCATAAATGGATAATTTTCATGATATTTAGTGTCACTTAGATTAGAATACATATATAAAATTGTTTTAAGGACATTTTGACAAAAGAAATTATTTAAATACAATATTTTGGCAAAGAATTAACTTAGAATAATCTCTTTTCAAAATGTTCTCCTTTTATAAAAAATGCTTCTAAAACAACAATTTTGTGTGTGTGTGTGCTTATATAAAGTAAAGACTTCTCCAGAGAGTCTGAACTAGGATTTTTGAAAATTTCCAATTATTTTCAGAGTTACTACCTATTGAAATAATTATCGGCATTTTTTTCTTAAAATTGCAACCCTCTGTTGTCGTAAAATATGGATAAACCCACTTCTAAGTTATATATTTCAAAAATTCTAGTTGAGCCTCTGTAGAGAGGTCTGAACTATATACAGGCAAAATATTATTATAATAGAAGCATTTTTCACAAAAGGAGAATGTTTTGAAAATGGGTCATTCTATGTTCATCTTAAATAATTTTTTACTGTAATAATATTCTTAAAACAATTTTATATACATTTTCTAATCTAAGTGATACTAAATATCACAAATATTATCCATTTATACGCTTTTGCAAAATCACGGTTCCTAAAGTAGTCGGATACCTTAAAAATAGTTAAATTCAATCTAAATATAAATATAGGTACAAAATATTCTAACACTTTTAAAAGAAATGAATCCAAAGTCATATCATCTGAAAGTTTAAACTTTTAGTAAATAAACTCGCAGTATGTATTTGTTGTTGATGTTCTAGGTAAGAAAACAATGTTAAGATTTCCCTGAACATCTCGATGCTAACGGGTTACGTGTAAGTACTGCAAAATGTTTCGAAGGATAAGTCATGAAATATGTAATGTTGTAACCTATCCACACAAACAAATGAATATTTCAAAGGACGATGCCATTCCAAACTTTGTTGTTCTTAAATTTCGTAGATTTATGAATACAAAACAAGTAATAAAAGCTTACTGCTTGTCAAACTTCCAAAAATATGTTACTATTTAAAATGTAGTAAGTATTAAACTATTGCGACAAATTTAAGGGTTAAAATTGATATATTCAGCAAGTGTAATTTGTTATAATATCACACGTTCGGTTTGAGACTATTAGATGTGATAGATATTAATTTATTAAACTTAATTAATGAATAAAATGTAAAAAACAAAAATAATAGTCCAACAACATGTATAAAAAGGAAAAACTCTCATTGTGTCACTGCAGCGTAATGGATAGCGCGTTGGCCTTCTAATCCAAAGTTCGCAGGTTCGAATCCAACCTGGGATAGCCTTACTTCTGAGAATATGATTTCTTGCTTACTGTACTATTTTAATAGAATAATTAAATTTAATTAATGAAAATAAAAAGTAACAAACAAAAATAATAGTCCAACACCCTGTATAGAAGGAAAAATGTAAAATTGATTTCTATTTTGCCACTTAATATTGTGATTCTGACATAAGTATATACATATTTACATTAATTGTAATTATTTCATAAAAAGTAGCTATATAAAATAAAATTTTTCTTTGTTGACCTAAGCAGGAATTGAATTAAAAAAAATTATCTTACTTGTTATACATAAATTCATATGCTCACTTATTCTAAATAAGGGCTTTAATTTTTCAATTTTTCCACGCATATTTTTCCCTCATGAAGATCAGTGGACTCATTTTTCCCAATCTCATGATTCTTTGCTACCTAGTTCATATGGAATTTTTACTATACGGGGAATTCCGAAATTGTCTCATTGGACACAAGTCTGTCCATTAAAACAAAATGTGACTCACAGAAAACAGAAACACCAAATGAGACTTCTCCAAACACACTGACAATTCTCAAACATCACTTTTGTATCTACATGAACATATGACTAAGAAATATGCTGCATTCAGACAACAAAGTTTCAATTTAGTGTTTGATATAGAATTCACTATTTCTGTCGTAACTTCTCATTTTTATGACGAACTAAATATTCAGAAGCAACTCGCTGAACCAATTTGTTTCAAGCAAATTATTGGCAAGTTTGCTTTGAAATATTAATTCTTATCCCATTTTGACAACGGTAATCTTGAACGGGGGAAGGGGCTCAACGTGTGTTGTAACCAATATAATTAGTATAAATATAAGAGAGTATTTCAATGAGCTGCAGTCGTGAAGCACCCAGCATAGCTTTTTGCTTAATTCTTTTTAAGTGATTTAAAAAAGTTATTTTAGAGCATCAAATGGGGTTTTAAATATATCCAACCTATAAAGATTACGATCAGGTAGAGCGATGTGAAAAAACAAAAAAGAAAAATTATATTTTAGTTATTTTTTATTAAATAATTAAAATTAATATAAAAAAATATGACAGACATTTACACATATGACAGAATCACAATATTAAGTGACAAAAAAGAAAGTGATTTTCCTTGCAATTTTCCATTTTCCTTTCTGTATACGGTGTTTGACTTTTTTTGTTTGTTTGTTACTATTTATTTGTTGATTAAATTTAATTATCCTAATAAAATAGCATAGTAAAAAAGGAATCACATTCTCAGAAACTAGGCCATCGAAGGGGGATTCGAAACCACAACCTTCGGATTAGAAGTGGAACGCGCTATCCATTGCACTACAAAAACCAACACAACGATTTTCTTTTCTATATATGCTGCTGGACTATTATTTTTGTTTGTTATAATTTATTCATTTTTAAATTTAATTAATGATTTATAATATTTAAAAAAAACTGAAAGACTGTATTAAGATCAAGTAATACTGTATTAACATCATCCACTATAAGTTCAAAAAAATTCATTTGAACTTGAAGGATGAATAGAAAGAACGATTGACGATTGAAAATTTTAACAAGATATATATATATATATATATATATATATATATTAGCGCAGGGCTTTTGCATTTTTTAAGTGCAATTTTAGGTAAGTTATCTCTATCTTGTAATGGATTTAGATATTCCTATCTATTACTTCTTTCAATATGTTTTTTTCTCAGTATTATTTACATAAAGGGGGAAAGTTGGCTGGCCAAAAAACATGCTCAACTCCACTTTTATATAAATTATTTTATATATTAGCTCTCTCTTCTCTTCTAAGTCAGCAATGTTTAAAAACTGCAGCATCCCTTTTATAATTTTTAATCTCGGCTGCTCATGTGTCCTTCATTATGTGATTTTCCTACTGTCTATGTGTTTTTCGAATGTGATTTGTTGGATGTTTATCTCTTGTTTGTAGAGAATAAGACTATATATATATATATATATATATATATGACATGTTTTGAGCCAAAATCAGACTTAATTTTAAAAAGGATCTTTATTTGATGAAATCTATACAAGCTCTGACGCTGAGAGGAGAAAAAAGAACGCCACTTGAAAACTAAGCGGGTTAACACTTAAAACACAGATGGGATCGCGGATTTTATGAGTATACTTGAAAGTTAATGATGACATATAGAGCTATTAAATATAACGATCTGGAATTAGATATGTTTATTGGCTAGGCCATATGTTCTGAAGAAATAAATGGGTGATTAGTTTGATACTTGAAGATGAAGTGAAAAATATGAGTTAAGTGCTAGATAGGGAATTTAATTTTTAATCAAATTTAATTATCCTTATATATATATATATATATATATATATATATATATATAGTAAAATAAAATAAAAGGGAAGAAGTTCTAGAACCTACAGTGATAAATAAGGAAGAAAATGGAATTCACAAGACACAACAAATGTAGATACAAAAAAGTCTTTGGACTAAACTGGAGACCTATTATGATTTCTAAAGCTGTCGCTGAATTAGGCCAGATATTTATATATATATGCATATATATATATTCAGAGAGAGTGAACTAATAGAGTAAGAATTGAAAAAACAGATTAAGGAAGGTACAGGAATTAATAAAATGAATGGTTTGTTAAAGAAGTACTGATATGAGAGATTAATTTTCCGCTTTCTAATCAATTATTTATTTCGTTTTATATGTTTTAGTTACCTACAAGGATATACGCACATCTGAAATCTATTAAAAAACAAACTATCATGCTTTAAAAAAAGTTTTTCTGTAAGTATTTTAAGCAAATGTATTAATATTTGTGCATATACAAATTAATATTATGAGATCACCTTATTTATTTTTTTTCATATTGTATACACACACAAACCATGCACCATAATTTAGCAAAATTAAATGAACATTTCAGTAATTTAAGTAAGCAAAAAATAAAACTGATATTTTCAAATTTATCCACAGTTTCTCTTCATATTTGATTCCGCATTGCTCATTATCCAATCAAATAATAATTGGCAATTTATATTCAGAATTAAGCTTAGTGCTTTCATAAATATCACAAACCTTCTGATTTATTTTTTGAAAAAAGGAACTTATTGCAAGTAATATATTGAAAATTATATGTACATAGACATAAAGAGGGAACATATAACGTTCTAGTCGAATAAGTATCCGTGCTTCTTTTTAGAGCTAGGTTTTCTGTGCTAGCATTTATTTTTTTTAAAAAGCCCTGCATCTATTATAGGAAAGTTATTTCTTACCAACATGGAAAGTCTAAAAAATAAAAAAAAATGAAAAATCTTTAAAACATCTATTTAGTTTTAAATATAAAAATGTGTAATGTGCATAAGATTATCTGTGTTCGTTTATGTGTATGTGTGCATGAGTTACAATTAAAAATAGTTCTAATAAGAAATTTGAATATATAGTATAGTATTTTATTTTATGATTATTTCAAACGCATTGATTTCCTATTATATTGAATGTCCGAAGAGCATATCTACACTTTCAAAAATTAATTAAAAATAAACGAAGATTTTCACTTACGGCTTTTTAAGTTCCATAAAGAAATGATTAAAGTTTCTGTTTAGTGACATGCAAAGTACGTGGCGCAGTGTCCCCGTTTTGAAACATTATCGTTTCAAAAATGTCTTCACCACAAGAACAAGTGAAAGTAGTAAAAGGGTTTATCCAATATAAATCCGCAACACATTTTCAGGGTAAATAGGGTATCACAGTGCTTCTCAAAATTTCAATATACGTGACCCACTATTCAATCATCATTTTCATCGCCCCCTCCGTACAATAACAAGGTATTGAATTCAATCATACTATAATTTGACACTAAAGCTACAATACGACTTTAACCGACGTATATAAACGTTCTCGCTCAGTCAAAGTATTAATTTTCTGGAAGTATATATACGTCTTTCCGAAGTACGATCTTTTCTGTGCATTGCGATCCATAAAATTATTCCGAAGGTTTTGGAATGCAATAAATGGATCTTCACAGTGTTTGCGAAGGATTTACTTATTTCAGAGGATTTGCTTACTTATTCCTTTTCTCCTCCCCTTCAAAAAAACCCTTCAAAATACGCTCGTCTACATGTAAAACGGTGTCATTGGGGAGCGAATCGCGTAACTTTTAATCGGCAGTTAAGGAATTAATTATAAACCGTATAATTTATCAAGATAAATGGTAATACAAACCCATGTGTTCATTGATAATTATCAAATTTGTTCTTAACTTAGTATTGTTAAATTAATTATAAAATACATTGTACAGTACTGATACATTTATAAATGTATATCAGTGTAAATGTGTATTTTATATTTTATTATATCAGAAAGTATATTTTGTTTGTTTACTTTCAGTAAATTAATTTTTTAAATAATCTTTTGTTTTCGATTTTTCAATATGCTCCCGCCCCCCTCTTAGAGTTATCACGCCTTCCAAGGGGGGCGCGCCCCACAGTTTGAGAAACGCTGGGGTACCACCACCCTGGAGTTTGGAAGAGAAAAAAAGTTCCCCGGGTGATGGATGAAAAGAGAAAGTCCAATACCGTGCCCACCTCGATCTCTAGACATAACACCTTCAGACTTCTTGTATTGATACGTGATAACATTGTTTACCAACCTCGAATTCGTAACTCTGATGATTTAAAAAGTCAAATTACAATGGTCATTCAGAATATTAATCTACAATTATTCACAGAACACTACCAGAAATCTAGTAGAGACTCGATGTTTTGTGAGCAAATATTAGTGCGCATCTGAAATAGTACAATAAAGCATTGTAAAACAATTTATGAATTTTCTTTATGGAGTATAAAAAACTGTACTTGAATATCTTTTCTTGTTTATTTGTAATTAATATTTGAAATTTTGGTCATATTTTTCGAAAACCCGGTATATTGATAATACTTTTAAAATAAATAATTTATTAGTATTTTATCACATATTTCATTTTATGATACATATTTCTTAATAAAACAAATGCTTATTCAATTATCTTAAACTGAAATTTTTTCTGAAAATTTGAAAAATAGTTATTTTATTAAGAAATATCGTAAGTCAGGAACCATGAAATGTTCCATAAAAACCAAAAAAATAATATCTGTAAGCAAAAGAAGAATTAACATGATAAAAGAAAGTTAAAAAAATAATAGAATGTAGTCTAAAATATTTCGCTCTCTAAATCTGAAGTAAAGAAAGAATCGCCACATTTCTTAGTGAATGTCCACTGCTTCTCTTCAAAGATTCATTTGTTTTATTTACTACCTCTCCAAGTAAAAAATAAACTTTCAAAATGAAAGAGTATTTACGCCTGACGTAAAGAATTTTATTTCGTAATGCCTCTTTTACTGATGTAATTCGTTTTCATCACTTTCACATTCTAACCAACAAACAATTTTAGGCTTCGCTTAATCTCCCTCTTGCTCTTTCGAAATAAACAATTCCCTTTTTTCTCAAAAAAATAAATAAACGAATAAGCTTGGTTTCTATTAGATTTGGAAATTCAAAGTGAAGAAATTTTAGAAAGTTTAGCACTTTAATTAGATAATTCAGTTCGTGAGACGATTTCTTCTTTTATTTTATCTAAGCATGAGAGTGTGATTTCAGTTGTATAAAACTTTAAAAACTGCAAAAAATGGATTTTTTTTTTCAAAATTTGGTAATTTTTTATATTTCAAATGCAGGGTGTCCCAAAAATAACACCCATACTCTGCACTGCTAGATTTTTCGTTGCGAGTACATAAGAAATGCCAGAAGAACTGTAACGGTACGATCCATAGTTTACGAGAAAGGCATGAAAAACAAAGTTTTACGCCACAGCCGTATTAGATACATCAACAGCGGTATTTGCCGATATTTATAAATTAAAATGTTCGAGATAGGCTTGAGAGTGCTCCATGGAATGGATGAGTACACACGTCGCAGCTGCGCAGTGTCCAAGGTAGTACAAGCAGCATAAAGACTTGCAACCAAGTCCGTTGGCAGAGTCATTACGTCTCTATACACCCGGGGACATTAAGTCGATCGTGATGGACTGGTGAACCACCTATACATTTCAGGATGAGCGCCTTCACTCAACTCAACTCAATGGTGCAACATCCTATGATGGTCAATGCCTATTGTGCCCATCTCAGTTTTCGTGACCTTAGGCACTAAGATGCATGAGCAGATGTTCCGATAAGGTGGTCAGCCTTACGTGAACCCTTAGTGTTTGGTTCCCAAGCAAGCCTGGTATTCATTTATCGACCCACTGAAGGGATGAAAGGTAAAGTCAACCTTCCCAGCACGGGATTTGAACCCTGGACTTGTGGCGTGGAAGAGCGGTACCACTCAGCCACTGGGCTTCGACCGTTTTCACTAAGACCTAATAATTATTTCATCATATGAAGGTCCAGAAATATTTTGAAAAATATGGAGGAAAAAATCGAATCATAAGAGAAAATTTCGGTAAGTAGAAAATGCGCTTCTCTATTTGGTGGTTATTTTACAAAGAAAATCGTAAAATGTTCTTGGATCCAGGAAAAAATTGACTAAATAGAAAATTCGTAAAATAGAGGTTCGACTGCATTATATACCTTTTTTTAGACCATTACACCTACGCCAGTGGGTGGACCGCACCATCTTGAAAAAATTAGAAGTAGCCCGTACCCAGAAAAATTCTGCCCACAACTGCTATACACCATTTCTTTGAGAATACTCCATAGGCAAAAAATCCAATGGTATGAGATCTGGTGATCGGGAGGGCCACAGAACTGGACCCTCACTTCCGATTCATAGACAGGGGTATACCATATCCAGCCAATTACGTACAGGAGCACAAAAATGCGCCGACGCCTTTTCATGAACAACCCTGCATCACCATGCATTTTTATTTACCGTATTTTTCAATTTTTCCGGTAAACTATGGATCATACAAGTACAACTTTTTGACCATTTTATACGTACTCACAACGAGAAATCTAGCAATTCAGAGTTTGGGTGCTATTTTGGGAACATCCTGTTTATCTTTTCATATCAGAATGCATAAGAGGATCAAAAAATTCGGACGATAGATAAAAATTCTTACAAACGGGAAAAAGAATGAAAAAATCAATCTTGTTTATTAGTATTTGTTTTCTGCCGTTTTTTTCTTGATTAAATGTCGTAGGTTATGTACTTTTTCATGGCTCCTTTGAAAGAACGATACAAAGTTTCAGATTTTTCTAAACTTCTTTCTCGGAAGTCAAGTTAGAAAGTGTTAAAGACCCAAGGCACATTCTTCAAAAGAACCCTGACAAATTCACACGTGATTAATGTCATAAAAATAAAATATCTCCATCATGTCACCGCAAAAGAAAACCAAGACAAAGCTCTCTCCATTTTTGACCAAGTTGCTATTTTAAAATTTTACAAACTTTATATATTTTTAGGATATGAAAGTATCCGTTTGCAAAACACAATACACATTTCATTCTAAAAATTATTTCAAATGTAATCATAATTATTTCTTAAGAATGTCTGTCTCTTGCAAGTCTTTTACATTTAATGTAATAGTATAATTTTATTAAATCTTGATTCCTTCATCGATTTTTTAATCAAAATATAAATTATGAAACACTTTATGCCAACACACATCAAATAAATCTGAAAAATGTAAAAACATAAAAAATTTCCTTTTATGGTCTGAATTAAGCTATAAAAGGAATTTGGACTTTAAACTATTTTTTTATGACAGCCTTATTGCAAATTTAGATTAAACAGTACAGTTTGATTTTTGCCGCTCCCTAAGGAAACGACAAAGGACCCAGTAATTTTGAACAACGGTAAAGTAACGAAGACGACACCCGAGTTGGTACCCCTTGTACAAACTTCACCACCACGCCAATGGTTTCGTTCTTAGCCTCGATAACTTGAACGTGTATCACACAGCCCCTTTACACGGTATAAAAAATATAAAATTTACATTGGTATAGCTTACATTTTCCTTAAGAGTATGATTTCTTAAAAAATAATCAAAATCTATTATGATCGTTCTTCAACTACTAAGAAACCAAACACACACACACACAAATATCAGCATGTAAAATAGAAAGAAATTCAGGCACCTTATAAGATATAAGGAAGTTTAAAAAATTGTGAACTTGAACAGAAATAATGTAATCTGTAAACATATATTTTTTTTCTTAAATACATTATGCACAATAAAACTTCAGTTAATATAAAATCTATCTACGTTTGCAATATACACTACTGTCCATTAAAATAGCTACACCAGGAAGAATTCCAGATAACAAAATGATATTTATTGGACAAATATATTATACTGGTATTAACAAGTGATTAAATTTTAAAGAAATCTGGGTGCTTAGATCCTGAGAAATCTCTACCCAGAACAACTACCTCTGTCCGTAATAACAGTACCTATACTTCTGGGTATTGAGTCAAACAGAAATTGGATGGCAGGTACAGGTACATATGTCCATGCAGCTTCAACACGATGCCACAATTCATCAACCGTAGTGACTGACGTATGGTGACAAGCTAGTCGCTCCATAGGTCAACCATGGACCAGACGTTTCCTAATGGTGAGAGATCTGATGAACGTGCAGGCCATGGCTACAGCCGAACATTTTCGGTGTGAAGGAAGATCCGTACAATACCGGCCACATTAGGTCGTGTATTATCCTGCTGAAACGTAAGTAGAGCCACAGGTCTTAACGTACCAGAAATGTAACGTGGACTGTCCAAAGTGCTGTCAATGCGAACAAGAGGTTACCGAGAGGTGTATCCAATAGCACCCCATACCCTCACGCCAAATGATACAAACTGCCAATGTGCGTTCACCACAATGCCACCAAACACGGATATTACCATCTTGATTCTGTAAACAGAACGGGGATTCATCAGAACTATTCGTGATCCCAGGTTCGTCGTTGATCACACCATTGAAGACGCTTCTGTCTGTTATGCAGCGTCAAGGGTAGCAGCAGTTATGGTCTCTGAGCTGAGAGTCCATAACGCTACAAACGTTGTCGAACTGTTCGTGCAGACATTTGCTGTCTTGCAAACGATCTCAATTCTGTACTCAGGGCTCGTGACGTAGCGTCACGATCCATTAAGGCCATGCGGGTAACATTCCTGTCTTCTCGGCTGTTAGTAATAGGGGGCTGTTGGGATCAAGCACGGCCTTCCGAATTAACGTCCTGCACCCGTCCTGTTCCATATTCTGCTAACAGTCATTAGATTTCGACGTATGAGAGTGGCAATACTGTGATACGATAAACCGCAATCCCGGTGCTATATAATTTGACCTTTATCAAAGTCAGAAACGTACTGGTACGCATTTCTGCTTCTTACACTAGGCATCACAACAACTTTTCACCAGGCAACAATGGTCAAATGCAATGTGTGTATGAGGAGACTGACTAAACAATTTCCTCATTTAAACACATTGTAGATGTCACTACAAGCACCTGCTTTGTTTAAATGCGCTGAAAAGCTAATTATTTGCATATCACAGCCCCTTCTTCTTGTCGTTCAAATTTCCCGTCTATAGCATGCCGTCTTCTTGGTGTAGCAATTTTAATGGCCAGTATTGGAAATGAAAACATAATTTCAAAATCTTAATCCATGAAAAATATTCAAAGGTGGGTGCTTATTTCATGCTAAAGAAATTATAAGCTATGCAGACTTCAATATAGCAATGCTCTTATTTTTTTTTTACCTTGCATGCAATCCTATATTTTGCAAGTTTTTCTTCCAAATGAAATCCCTTATCCTATGATGGATTTAATGTTTATCTTGCATTTTTAATCTTGCTGCGAATTCCGTTCAATGATGTTAGTTATTACTTTCGAAATCAAACCGTATCATGTTGTGCAAAAATACACTCTATTAATTAAAAATCTGCGCTCTACAGAGTTACCCAAATGGAACGAAAGTCGGTGGATGTAATGTATATATATTGAAAAAGAAATGCTAAGAGTATTATAGAAATAAATGCTTTATTCGGGAAATACAGCTACAGGATAAAAATTTCTATAATACGTTGTCTTACTCCTGGCTTTGAAGCATGCTGTTATCCAGTCGAACATTGACACTTACCGTACTATTCCAATACATAACACACGTGTTCCAATTGGCGAATGAAATCAGCCTAATTTAGAGGCCGTTAGGGATGCCTGTTCATTAAAGCTAAACAACCGGTTCTGGGGAAAGATCTAGTGATTGTATTGGACGTAGAAATTTTGTAGAAACATAAAAATAAGGAGTAAAAAGGGCATACCATGAGCTACAGGCATTATCCAGATCATATTTAAGTCCAGGAGTCTGTGAAAGGAAGGACAACACTGTGGAACGTAGAATTTTGTCGACGTACTACCATGCTTATAGCATGGTGGTACGTCGACAAGTTCACAACCAAAAAGATTCGACTCTCAAATGAAGTGGAATCCTATATCAAAACTCCTGATTCTTGGGTTAAGTGGTGGGAAAAGGTCAGGTGAATATCATGTCACTGTACTGAACGTCTCCAGATACATCTTCGTTTGTCATTAGAGCACAATTCAAAACGGGTCTCAACCCTAAAAAGAATTATATTCCAGTTCATGAGAGTTGAGGTTGCAAATGCTCCCGACGACATTGCTAACTTACCTGGATGTGTATAATGTTGAAAGGCAAACAGTGCATTGACCTTCGTGACCTCAGCGCCCATTCGCTGAGTCGCCTGTCAATGGGCACTTATCGATAGATCTCAGTTCTATCGTTGCTCTCTGTCGACATCTACCTTGTTGACACTCTATGCGGCTGTGGTTCACAAATTCTTGCTGACGTCGTTGAATGATCTACTCCGAACAAAATGTAGAGTGATGCTGTGATTAGAAATCCTGTTTCTATTTCCTGTGTCCTCTTTCAAATGGTGACAAATGCTATAATGATTACTAACATATCTACAAAACATTAGTACAATCCAAATGGATCGACGGTATGACAGTCGCTTGAAAGTTATACCTAACCATTGGAATTTTTCTCTCTTTTATACACCAAACAGATAGATAATATTTGTGTGTTTTTATTTTAAAAACACTTATATATTTTTTACTTAGTTCATTTATTTTAATTTATCCTTCCATTCATTTCTGAATTAGGTAAAACTTAACGTAAATCATTAGTATTATTTCAAGGTTCATTTAATAATTCTTTTACAAATAGATTTTGTAAAAAAATGTGTACGTGAATTTTTAAGTAGTCATAATCGAACCTTGATAAGATAGAGATTGTTAGCGAACTCGGCTTTGCTGGGAGCACCAATATTCCAAAACGGTTACTGCAGTGCTTTCTAAAGTTTCAATATTTGCGACCCAATATTCAATCATAATTTTCATCGCGCCCCCTGCATACAATAACAATGTATTTCATTCAATAATACACTTTGACACTAAAGCTACAAAATTACTTTAACCTCTTAAGTGTCATCGGTGTATAAAAGCGTCTCACTCAACCAAAGCATTAATTACCCTGGACGTATATATACATCTTTCCGAAGTATGATATTTTCTGTGAGCTGATATTCTTAAAATTAATTCGAAGACTTTGAAATGCAATAAGAGGACCTTTACACAGGGTTTGCAAAGGATTTATTTATTTCAGAGGATCTGCTTATTTATTTCTTTTCTCCCCCTTCTCAATATATCACGTACGCGTGCCTGCTTGGAAAAAGGGGGCGTTGTGGAGAGAATCACGTAAATTTAATTCAGCAGTTAAGAGAATAAATGTAAACTGAACAAATTATCAAAATAAGCATTAACTTTTGTATATATAATTTTATATATGACAAGAACATGAGTTCATTGGTAATTATTAATGTTGTTCTTCATTTACTATTGATAAATGAACTAAAAGTACATTGTGAGTATTGATACATTTATAAGTGTATTATATCAGTGTAAACGTGTATTTTATTTTTTATTACGTCAGAATGTATTTTGTTTGCTTACTTTCAGTAAATTAATAATTTTTTAATGATATTTTGTTTTTGACTTTTTAATATCCTCGCACCCTCGTCGTAGAGTTATCACGCCCCCCGAGGGAGACGCACTCCCCAGTTTGAAAAACGCTGGAAAAAGACCCGTAAGTGGCCGTCCACTTATTGTTCGTTTGAGAGAGGGTCAATTTCCCTCATAATAAACTTTGATTTGGAATTGTAATAAATTGTCGTTATATGAACTTTTGTTTCGCACACCTCTCTCTCTACAGTGATAAAAAAAAAATTCAATGATTACTATAACTACTGAGAATTTTATATGTTTAGCTCGTAAGTTACTAAGAAAGATGCTCTAATGCATAGTTATTATTGGTGTCTTCTCTGTAACTTTTAGGCATTCGCCTTCAAACGAAATTATATAGAAGCTCAGAAGATATTTGAAAAAATTCCTAAAAAAATTTAAACATGCTCTAAGTTTCTATCTTTTAACAAAATTAAACTTAAAGTATGATACATTTTCTTTTAGTATAAAATATCAATTTTAAATTTAAAAGTAAATAAACGCATTGCATTTTTTGTGTGTTTACCTTTAGTTAAACAAATATATAAATATAGATATATAGGTTGTGAGAGATTTCGTTCATTCTCTTGCTCGCCTAGAGATGAGGGAAGAAGGGAAGGAATACCAGACATATTTTGATTTACATTTGATTTACCTGATACATTTATTGATCACACAATTTACCAACTCAATAAATCCTCAAAATAATTTCAACAAGATGAGAATGTCTCAATATAAGCAATATATGTGGATTAACAGTGAGATTCACGAATTACGAGAGGATTATAATTATCGATCCTCTTATTTTATGGTTAATTTTACTATCTCAAATATTTGAACACTAATTAAATCCTAGTGATCAATCGTCACTTTAATTCTATCGTCTATCTAATATTTGAAATACGACTATAAATTTGAAGGATACCTGATCAGTAATAATCTCACCTGTCTCTTGACTTTCTCTCTCTCCTTCTTCTATCTAGCTAGAAACCGTAGACCAGCGTTTCTCAAACTGTGGGGCGAGCCCCCCTAGGAGGCGTGATAACCTAACAAGGGGGGCGCGAGCATATCGAAAATAAAAGATTTTAAAAATTACATATTTAGTTAAAGGAAGCAAAACAAAATACATTCTGGCATAATAAAAGTAAAATTCACATTTACACTGATATAATATACTTATAAATGCATCAGTACTGCACAATGTATTTGATAATTAATTTATCAATATTAAGTTAAGAACCAGTTTAATAGTTACTAGTGACTTCTATAAGCTTGTCATATATAAAATTTAATGTCTTGATAATTTGAACGGTTTATAATTAAAAACGAATTGTAGCTTTACTTCAAATACATTATTATTGAATTCAAAACTTTGCTATTGTATTTATTATTGTATGGAGGGGGCGCGATGAAAATTATGATAGAAAACTGGGTCGCAAGTATTGAAAGTTTGAGAATCACTTCCCTAGACTATATATAGTAGACTTCATTTGAATCTCATGATTTCTTCTTCAGAGGGTTGCTTGTGAGTAAACGCGAATTGATTGCCCAAAGATCCCCCAAGAGGATTAATAGAAAGTACGCGGATAGATCCGTCACAAGGTATATAGATATATAGATATAGGTATATATATATGTAGATATATAGATATAAGTATATATATAGATAGATAGATAGATATATAGATAGATAGATTATATGTATTATATATAAGAGTTATATATGCTCTTCAAAGATTTTATTATTAAATATAAAAGCTTGTGAAGATTTTATAAAGCGTTGCTTCCAGTATTAATAGAAAAAGTAATTGAAATGTCAATAAACAAGTATATGGAAATTAATCTTTGCATAGTAAAAATGGCTAAATGTATTAATTTTTTTTAAATATTTAAAGAAAAAAAAAGCTTATATATTTTTTTCTTCTCTTCTAGTTGCTGAATAAATTTACAACTTTACCTTTAATTTCTTTGGGAAGGAGGAAGAGGGATCTACAAATTAACTTTGTCAAAACAGAATTCTTAGGATATGCATTTATAATTTTTTAAAACAAATTCTTTAAGATGCAAATTAAATTATTTTCTTACTAAAGTCCTCTTATTGACTTTGACATATTTTTAATTAATTCCTTATTATGAATTATCGCTAATTTGATTCTTAACAAATAATGAAAAAAAAAAAATAAAGAAGAGTATAAAATCACATTCTTGTTTATCTCCATTGAAATCTTTCTAATTAGTCGAGAAGATTTAAAAACTGTTCCAAAGATTAATTTCATTTAGAAAGAATAATGTTTATTAAAATTATAAATTGATTCCCCCATTAAAGAATTTTAATGCATCAAAAAGAACTTAGAAACAAAGTAGTCAGTTTCTTGTAGCTTTCTTTAATTAAGAAAAGTATTAATTGGAACGTAATATTATAATGTACAGGAATATACACATATTATAGAGTAATTAATCCTGCTGACTTCAATCCCAAGCGAGATACAGTAAAATTTAACAGTCGATGCTACGGATAGAAATTAGCAGCAAAAGACCCCTTTTATTCGTCTCTGAAACATCTCGCCTTTTCCTGCAAAAACTGGTTTATTATAGAATTTTCTAATGCTTACGATTTTTAAAATTATTATTATATTTTAAATATTTTATACTTTTCTGAAGCCCCATTATTTTATAAATAATGTGTAAAAGATTTTGAATCATTCAATTTAAATGTAAAAGAATTACACTGTTTGAAAATTGTTTATATTTTTAGAACTCTAGAGAAATTTTTTAACACCCCTGAGATCCCTTAACAAGCAAACAAAGCATCTGAAAATAATACAGCCATGAAATAATATACAGTAAAATTAATTTAATTTAATTTTTAAATAAATCTTCATTTGATTTTAAAAGTGAGAATAGTGGCATTGGGAGTTACGAAGAAAATTCTTTTCCAGTAATTTCCAATTAATCCAAATCTAATTGCATTAAGTTAAACATCTTATTCATTAGCATCATTGCATTACAAACAATAAGACATATATTTATCTTTCATGTGTGTTCGTATTCTGCTTTATTCACTATTAACAAAAGTAATTCCCTTGACGTCATTACACACACATTGCGTGTAGTTTTCTACCTAGAAATGAAATTATTCTCTCTCCCATAGTAAACGAAAGAAAGTTCGCTGGCTATATTTATAATTAAGTTGTATAGATTGACATGCAAATTATAAGTAGCTTTGCATGGAACATCTGATAGAACATGTGTTTTATTTTTCTCAGCGTACTTTAGAAAGCTTTTTTTCAACAATCGTGTCCGAATCATTTTGAACAGAAATAGAATGGTACTAAAAATATTTATATATAAAATTCGAGAACATAAATAGTCTCGTTATTTTAAATCTACTTTTGTAATGTTTGATATTACCTTCATAAAGGAACCAAAACCATTCCATTCCTTTCGGGGATGTTTTCAAAGCATTTCCTCATTTATGTAAGAAATGCGTAAGTCATGTTATTAACAATTTCATTTCGCTTGATATCTCAAATAATATTAAAAAGGAGAAAGTTGATAACTATTCAAAACAACAGCCTATTTATAGCCTAGATTATAATATTAAAAGAAAATCTCTCTCCTTTTTTACAGAAAAATATTAAATTTGGAAAAATATTTAAATGTTGTTTTTATTAAGTTATTTTTAGATTTCGTTCCCATATATATTATGCTTGTGACGCAGAATCTGAAATTAAAATTTTTAAAGTCTGTAATTAGCAACTAAAAACATTCAATATATGGAATTAATTCGCATTATGAATATTATTATTAAAATTACGAAAAAAATTTCATTCTGAATAGAGTGATGTTTTAATTTATATTGCCTCAAATGAAATATATTTCCAGAATTAATTCCATAGTTTTTGAAACAAAGGGTTTTAGATTGATATTTTTACATAAAACGTCACATTCTTGCATTTCTTCTATTAGATCACTTTCTTCCTATATATATTTATATATATATATCTTGTTCAAACTTTCAATCGTTAATAAAATACCTTCTATTCATCCATTCAAGTTCAGATACCTTTTTTTTATCTTGTAGTGGATGACACTTGATAATAATACAGTTTTCAAATATTAATTCAATAACTCAATTTTAGTTTTGAATTTTAAATTTATTCTGCTTTATTTCTGTTGAAGTTACAGCTGGTTGCAACAGAGGGTGTCAGTACGTTTTTCTAATGAATTAGGAGTTGACTTTAAAAAAAATTATATTACTTGTTCAGTTACAAAAGTGATGGGCATATTAAATTTAAGTCATGTGAGTAGAATATATTCTTTCATAATGCAATGCTTTGAAAAGTAAAAAATAACAAATGGCATGCCATTTTATACTTTTGATGTATATGGAATTTAAAGATTGTTAATATTCTAGAGATATGTGAAGAGTTAAATTATTTAAGTAAAAAAATAAAATATATCTTTTTTTCAAATTGTAACTACTCTCTTTTTTTTCTCTCTTATACTCTCTTTCTCTCTCTTTACACATATATAACGTATATGCACTGTTTAAATTTGTACATTATAGATAATAAATTAAATAGTAATTTTTTGATAAAAAAGACACATTTAATTTTAAATTATTAAAGTACATTTCTGGAATTCGGATGTATATATTTATGTTTACAAAAATGTATATTACTCTAAATTATTTTCGTATTAATAATATTTTAGTTCATAATAATATAAACATAGTTTTCAGTATTAAAAATTATTGTTTATCGTTTGGATCATGACTATCTTTTTAATTTTCTTTAAACATACATTTCTAATGAGTAAAATATTTTGAACTTGTTTTTAATTTTGTATTGGTCTTCATTCATCATTCATTCATAATTTTACAAGATAGCGCCACGCGTTAAAAATTTTTTTGACAATTTTTATTTTCATTTAGATTTTATCGGTTTCATCCTTGGTCTTTTATTTCCAATAAATATTTGTTAAATTGTTATTGTTTTTATTTTCCCTTGGATTCAATGATAAATTGTTTTAAAGTATTCTGGTAATTTTGTCTTATGTGTGATACTGTTTTAATTATGACGTATTTAATTTGCTTATTCACATATTACTGTGCAAAATTCCTTTCTTAGAAAAAATTACTTTATTTATTTCAAATTTTGGGTTTCCTGGATTTAATACATAGTTTCATATTTTTATATGGTATTTGGTATTCAAAATT
Source organism: Trichonephila inaurata madagascariensis (assembly GCA_019973955.1). Taxonomy (NCBI): domain Eukaryota; kingdom Metazoa; phylum Arthropoda; class Arachnida; order Araneae; family Nephilidae; genus Trichonephila; species Trichonephila inaurata. Next base: position 112,308 of record BMAV01015151.1, read on the forward strand.
GTTTTATATATATAGTATTTTAAATATTAATCATTTAGATATATGTTTACAATCTAAGAATATTATTTTGAAATTTATCCTTACATTGCTTGTCTCTTCCTTCAATCCCAGATCTATTGGCAAATATTTGGGAATAATGGCCTTAGAATTATGTTTCATCCTGCACTGTTGGTTCCCTAGGTTAAGAGTTTGCTATTACACTAATGTGTCCATTTAATTCTGACCTATACCGTCTTGTTAAATTTCAGTTTATTGTTTAGTTTTATTATATTATGGCAATTTAGTATACGGTTAAGGGTTATATATATATATATATATATTGTTTCTAATAGGCTGCGGATTGTTGTTTTACCATTGCAGACCTAGTACATTCCGCGTAAGTTGGTTTCTCTTTTTAATGCCTCACCTTATAGGCGGATACAAATCACCGCGCAGGTTTCCTCCCTAGAGGGAGGCACCTGAGCTCTGATGATGCGAACCTGTACTAGGATTTAATTTTGCTGAGATCAACCAATCCAAACAGACACTGTATATATATATATATATTATATATATAGCATAATAAGATACTAAGTGAGAAAGTTGTATAACCTATAAATTAGATTCCAAGGAACATAACAATTGGAGATGCAGAAAAAGTCTTTGAACCAAAAGTAAGACCTATTATGATTTATAAAGCTGTCACTGAATTAGACCAGCGAATTAGGGTTAAGCTGCTTTATGGTACCACCTTTCCCGTACAGCAGAAATTTTCAACATAATAGAAAAAACGGAGCCATGTTGAAAAGTTAAGCCTATTTCCAACACACGTGGATAATAAACCAGACAGTAAAATAAAATAAAATTATGAAGATATATATATATATATATATATGTGTGTGTGTGTGTGTGTGTGTGTGTGTGTGTGTGTGTGTGTGTGTGTGTGTTTTGTGTGTGTGTGTGTGTGTGTGTGTGTGTGTGTGTGTGTGTGTGTGTGTGTGTGTGTGTGTGTGTGTGTGTGTGTACATATATATATATAGGAGATCCAGGGCTCTTCAGATGACCTTGGCGAGCTTTAGAAGCTGTCACCTGCCTGGTATGACCTTTGTGGAGGGGTAAAGTATTTCTTTACCTTTTTCTGCTCTCTCCCTACTCCTCCTGCTCATGTTTTGAACTGCTGGGTCATTTCCTGGGACAGTTGTTTGGAGATCAAGATCTGGAGTGTGACATTTTATGTGGAACCGTCAAATGGACATGATGTAGGTTTTCCTGCTCCAAGGGGATTTGAAACAACATATATATATATAATAAAATTATGCCTGCCGTATGCTTTAATTTCAAATAAGAAATTTGTTTCTCTTATCGTCGTAGAAAAACTACAAGGTTTTATGAAACACGTAAAACAATTTGACATAAAACATTAAAAAGATGTATTAACTGGACGACTCTATAATTTTAGAATCAATATATTTTAAGAAAAGATTATCACTGAAATGTAATTAATTGCAGGAAACTTTGTAAGCATAGTTCAATGAAGTTAGCTAAAATTTTGACTCTAAGTAATTGCATTCTAAAGATCATAAGTTAACGTTTATTTTCTTACATGAGTTCTTTCTCCTTTCATTCTTATCTGGAAGCAGAGTTTACATGAAGCACACACATTAAAGGAAAACATTAATCAATTATTTTATTTAATGGAGTCACACATCTTTTTTGATGACTTAAATTATAAAAATGCCTTTAAATATATCTTATTAAAGTAATACTTTTTAGCATTTTTCTCTTGCCATGAGAATCTATGAGTAATTGGCTTACTTATTTGATACACAAAAAGCTTTCAATTTTATTTGATTTCTAACGGGAGTACATTATTTTGTGACTTTTCCTGATAATTCAATTTTCGAATAATTATTGAACCAATCAGAAATACTCTAATCAGAGAGTAAAGGTTTCATAGCTACAAAACTCTATAGCATGCAGCAAAAATTGGTAGGTTATCTTAAGGTGAAATAAATACATATCATTATTAAAATTATGTGAGTTTTAAGAGACATTTCCTTAAAAGGTATTTAAAAATAAAAATAGCCAAAAAATTAACAATAGAAACAATTCAGTTGCAATTTAGTGGACAGACATGACATAATATTGATGACAATGACATAATATTGATAATATATATATATATATATATATATATATATATATATATATATATATATATATATATATATATATTAATTGTCTGTTGAACAAAGAATCAAAAGATATTTTAATTAAATTTGTCAGAAAGTATTTCCATAAACTTCCATCAAAGAGTTTGATTTTCTTTGTATTTTTAGTTTTTTCTCTTTGCTGTTAAAAATTATTTTTTCTATATCGTTCAATTTATACATTCTTCATTTTGCTAGAATGATCGATTCTAATTTTATTTCGAAAATTTGTGAATTTTTAACATTGATTGAAACTAAAGGTTTATCAGATGTCCCACTAAGTCTTACATATTTCATTTAAATCAAAGTACATTCTACTATTTTCTTGTATTTCATACATATATAATATACTTTAAAAAGTAATTTTGGATAAAATGGATATCTAGACGTCTACGTTTGCGAAAACAAGAATTTGGTACCATTTTAGAATCAAATTTCACTTTTACTGCATTATAACTGACAATTTTCTCATTTTGAATTTACTGAAAAGGGTATTTCTAAAGGGACAATTTTATTTGACGTACATTGTGCTGTTTGCGTTTATAGAAATGCTTATTTTATTGTATTTTCACATATTTTATTTCGTACAGCTACATTGTTCATGTAAATTTCCTATAAATAAACATGACCGTTATTTTATTTCAAATCATGAACAAGCTTCTTTATAAATGTTTAGATATTGTAAAGACAACGAAACGCAGCATTTCGAATATAACAGACATACTGATTTGATTTATGAATCGATATGTAGTCCGAAAATCCGGATAATAAAAATGATTCTAACATTTTTGATAAATTGCAGTCATATAAAAAGGATCGATTAAAAGTCTTACATCATATTGATAGTAGAATTGTAAAATTGTAATTAAACATCAATATTCATCTTAAATGAAGGACAATAGGTTCATTTTACTGTCTGTATGGCAAAGAGTGCTACTTTTAAAGAAAATCACTAATTCAAATTAAAACATGACTTGTGAATCAATGTCATATATATATATATATATATAATAGATTCAAAGCATTATGAATAAATGTGAAAAGGCATGCTTTTAATTGATTTACTAAATATCAACTAATTTTTAAATTCATAATTATTGGTTCTGCATTTATAGCTATTTTTATAGTTTGGAAATAAAATGCTCATTTTATTTTTTAAAATGTATTTTAATGCTTTTATAAATAATTTTGCGAATTCATTTTAAATTTATTGTTCCTTTATTTGATAAAAAATGTTTTTAATTAATGCCTATAAACATAATTATTTCCATTTAATGAACTGGTATATTTTAAGGGGAAAATAATATTGATTTTTCTATAAACGTTTTTTAGCTGAGAGCATTAAAAAAAGTAATAAAATTTTATCAGAAAAAGATTTTAAACGTTATTAAACTTAAATTTTAAACAATATCGTTAACTTCCTTAAATATTAACTTAATTAAATACTAAGATCATTTGTACAAAAAATATGTTTTCGTTTAAAAAGCTTAGTATTTTAAACACATAAAAATACAAAATGTATCACTGTCAATCTTGCAAGACTTATTCTAAAAAGTATTTTTCAATCTTGCTTCAAAATTTATTTTAGGAAGATTTTTAAAATTTATCGCAAGGTTTTTCCCTAGAAATTTTGCAAAAATGCTGTTTTAAAATTCGAAAAAATAGACGTTTGATTAGAAGACCATTAATTTAAGCATGATCTAATTATATATTCCACATTCAGTTTATTCCCTAAAGCTTATTTATTTTTTTAAAAAATTATATTCTATCATTATTAATAAAAAAAATAATGCAATTGGAAGAAAAATTTTATATGACGATAAAATATTTAAACCTTTCTTCCGAGCAAACATTAAAAAAAACTCCAGTTATATTCTCGATGAATTTAAAGAAAAACGTTTCAATTTTTGTTTTTAAATTTACTTGGGACTCCTTTTTACAAACATATTTCTGGCTCAGGGGAAAATATTTCAAAATATTTTCGATTTATTTTTCAGTGAACGCAAATATAGCCTTGCATTTAAAGTTCAACGAGCTCATCCTCACGCATCGTAAAAATGGGCTTGCTGGCTGATCCTGTGGGAATAGTGCTGATTACTTGGAATTTTTTGTATACAAAAATTATAAGGCAATAAAGTGTTACTCAGAGTTTTAAAAGCTTTCTTGATTAATTATTTAAAGGTAGTTATTTGCTTGCTTTTTTTTATTTTAAAGAAGGGAAAAGAGAGACTTACTTTAAAATATTTGTTTGAGCAAATATTTCTCATCGAAGAAAACGGCAATATAACTTCGCCGATTTTTAAACATGAAAAAAAAAAGGATGATTGAATGCTCTCTGAGAATACAAAAATATTTGCATAGGAATTTTCTATCTTATAAAAAAATAAACAGAATGTTAAAGAAAATCCGTAATATTTTGCATATTAAGTTATAAATATATAATTTGCATAAAAATATGTAAAACGTTTTTTGACAGTTTTTTTTTCGTATAGGTGAAGTTGTTATATTAATCATCAATACCACTACCAAATAAAAGTTCTATAATCATTGGGAATCATGATATATATTTGTCTAAAATAAATAAAAACAATACTATTGTTTGTATTCAATTTACATTATTCGCGTGATAAAAGTAAAACTATAAAACTAATAATTAATTGAAAGTAATACTTAATTCAATAAACATATAAAGGATATTTTCAATTTTTCTACTTACAATAAATATTTTTACCGTAATATAACTATCCATTCTTTTTAATAAATACTATAAATCCTCTCATTGTACTATTCATATTTATTTATTAAAAACTCTCAATAACTGACACTGAACAATAAATAAGAATAATTTTTTTTAAATATGAGGCAAAAATATAAAAGTTATAGGAAATGGGGCTCTAAGACAAATGAAGAAAAAATTGACGCATACAACGTAATACAAAAAAAGAGAGAAAAATAATTCTAAACCACAGTACATTTACAGCAAAAAAAGTAATCTTTATTTTCTTGTACAAATGATTCCTTTTAAATTTTTTACAAGAAAAAAACGTATTCTATTGGGATATGCTGCTATAGGAGTAAGACATTTCAAATAATGATTATGATTATATATATCCAGGACTGAATTACGATGATGTTTTTAAAGTTCTATTATTAGCATCGAAACATCTCATCCAGAAAACAAAGTTACGAGTTATAATTCATATACTTGCATATCTGAAAATACATATATATATATATATATATATATATATATATATAATGTTTTATTAGCCATAAAAAACAAAGTTCCCTACTTTAATAATTTTAGTTACAATAATTTCTCTTTATCATGAGCATTTTTATATTGCATTTTTATATTATACTTTTATACAGGGTGTTTCATAAGAGATGAGAAAATGTTAAGAGATGATATTACTTATCCAAACAAACAAGTTTCAATTAAGAATGCATAATCGGAATTAAAATGGAAAGGAGCTAGAGGATGCAGAAATTGGTGTTGTTATACATCAGAAATACACAAAAAACGATTTACAGAATCAAACTTAATGTGGTTTTACTAAGTGTTCAAAACAGAGACCAACAGTGACTTCACACACCTTACAACGTCAAAAAAAGAATTTAGGAGCTTTGTGAAAAACACCAGGCATATTGCTCGTTTCCCCTGTAACTGCCAAAAGTTTGATAACAAGTACTTCCGAATATTCAAAAGAGGTCTTATAAATTATGAGTGAGTCTTCAGCTACCAATTACATAAAAAAATCGCGACATGAAAAATCTAGCTAGTATGTATATATAATATCCCACTAATTTCATCCTTAATAACTTTTTAACTATTAACGGTTCATTCCTTCAGTACCTGCGTTTAAATAATAGCTAGCTACTCGCCTAACGGGAATCTTTTGAACTACAACTACACAGATCTTGTGATTTGAACTTTCGTTTCCCGCTTGGTATAAATACCGAGATTTCAGAAAATTTCGCCGTCATTCGTAATGTAATCGGCTGTAGCTGTCGTGTGTGTATTTTTGGGTTTTACAGTTTTCTATGTTGCTGTCCACATATGTTTGTGTGTGTCTCCATGTAATAAGCAAAATTAATAATGAACACCGGACTGCCTAGTCATTGCACCATCACCCGATAAATAACATCATAATTAAAAAATCCTTATTACTCGACACGCCCAACAATGGCAATGAATACTTCGTGTGTGTGTGTTTTAACAAATCGAAAGAGATGTTCTCTTTTAAAATTACAGCATATTAAATGGTCTGAATTAGTGGTCTCCATTCCCCGGACCACACAAGGAACATTAAAATGTTCCCATTTTATTTAGTGTGGTGTATTTCTCTCGGGTTTGTGTGTGTGTGAGACTTTCCATATAAACCACTTTATATACCATGTTAAATCACTTTATATTCACTTTTGGGTGTAACTGTCTTTTATTACGAAGACATTAAATTAAAGTTATTAAATCAAAACAATCTAAAATATAAAAAATCAACTTACTACCCCCATCTGCACAGTGGTAAAATTATCAAATATTGACCAGTCCGCGGTGATAAAAAAGGTTGGGAAACACTGGTCTAAAGACTCGGAAAATGCACATTTTTACTTTTTAGAAGTTGTTGATTGAATTTGTTTCATGAACCTTTCACCTTTCTCTGCGTAATTCGAATAATTAATATCAACCTTTATAAAATGTGATGCAATCACTTCAATGCGATATTGAATATGAGAGCTTGCAGTTTTAGTAATGTGTTAAATACGTCCATAATGTGATCTAAAGATATAATTAAATTTGATATTCATCACATGCATACACAACTTTAAAAATTCGTATATAATTAAAAGCTGCGGTATTCCCATCACAGGGCAAGATAAACTTAGTAACCCTCATAAACTTCCCAATAGAAGGTCAGTTAATTTCCTCTCAGACATACGTAGAGTTCTCTACTCTATCTGAAGTGATCTGGTAGATGATTGGAATTAGCCCCTCTCCGAGCGTTCATTCATTAGGTTTCCTCACAAGCATCCCGATTCTATCCTAGTTTTGAAGGCCCTTCAGAATTGACTCATTCAGCAGATATAATGTAACAGTTTCAAAAGGGTACAAAGTGACTATGAATATTGCAAACTATATAAAATATAATGTATCACAACCATCAATTCATTGCATTAATCTTTTCTACAAAAAAATACTTATATTTCCTTGTTAATATTTTGTTCTATAAAGTAATATATTTTATAGGTAATATTTAGTACAGTTTGGATTATACACGATTATTGATATTATGATACTGTATAGCCCATAAAAAGCAATTAAATTTGATACCTTTTAAAAGCGCAAAGTGCTAATATGGTACACGAAAATTATTGAAATAGGTAAAAAAAAAAAAAAAAAAATGTAATGAAAAATAAAAATTAAAAATTTAACCATATTAATAGATTTAATAATAAATTGTAATAATATTAACAAAACAAATGAAAATGACTTTAAAAAAAATATTGCATGTTTCAAGAATTTGAGCTTTAAAAATCTCTTGAATTACTTTTTTTTCAAACGGAGCTGCTTGTGGATTGGTATTTTACGATTGCAGACCTCTAGTACATTTCCCGGGAGCTGGTACCACTTTTTATTGCGACACCATATAGGTGGATACTAATTACTGCAATGTAATTTTGACGCCCACTTTCCTCCCCATAAGACACCTGAACTCTGTTGATGCGAAATTGGAATTAAATTTTGCCAAGAGCACCCAAGCCATAAAAGCACTCTAGGGATCTTTGACATGCCACATAATCACACAGCATGAACGCTGTAGATTTCCTGCATCATGAGAATCCACCAACATAGGCCCGGGGTCGAACCGGCTAACTTGGATGTCTTAGACCAGCGCCAAACCAATTATGCCACCCAGCGGGTTCTCTTGGATTATAACTTGCATTATAAGTCCTGAAAAAGTGCAAACAAGTTTAAGGTACTTGATTATTCCGTTTAAAAATATCCCTGATATATTCCATTAAAATGCTTGTACTGTGATCATGGTGAAAAAAAAACAAATATGTCAAATAAATATTTAATAAATAAAATTTATAGCAATAATTCAGATGATTATTAAAGGGGAAAGAAATTACTTAAGGTATCTACCTATGTTCGAAGACAAGTTTTTTAAATGCCATATGATTTGTAATTTTATGTTATTTTGTTGGTGCTTATGACTTAATCTAATGAAAGGCATTAATCAGGAAATTATACCTCAATTTAATTTTGTTGAAAATTTGTTAGTGCTTTAGGTAACATTGGATTAAAATTATACCGAAATACCTAACATTCGATATGGAATTCAAAGCCATATATTTAAATTATTTTTACGCAACATATTTAAAACAGTTATGAAACAAGGAACTAAAATCTAAAATATATTTACAATTACCAAAAAATTACGGAACATAGCACAATTTCTTACAGAAAATTTTATAAAATGCAGGGTATTTGCAACAATAACGTGCTAAAGATAAAAAAATCTATTAATGTTAGAGCTAAATCCTTAGTCCCTAGTGCCTTTATCATACTTTAAATTACTTCTAAATAAATATGAAATAAATACATTCATAAATTTTTCGGATATAAGGTTTTAAGTAATACAATTTTGGCAAAAAAAAAATACGATCTTCATAAAAGGCATTTAAAGTTTTGGTTCTTATTTAACTAGAATAATACTTAATATCAGATATTTAAAATATACCACTTTTATAGCATGGACCTTCCCGCTGTCTATCTTCTTAATGTTTTTCTTTCTGACTGGTCTGTTTTTTTTCCCTACACAAAATGGCAAAGATTAAAAAAAATTTTGACTTTCCGTCAAAAGTTGACTTTTCTTAATCTACTTTGATTCAGAAACGTAGGCAGATACCTTAATAACAAATATGCTAGATGTGAGTATATTTATATAAATATTATATTAGATGAATATATTTAAAGCCTACTTAGCAAATGATTAAGCTGAATACAACTTACACACATATATACATATGACAGAAATTGACTAAGTGTTTTTAATTTTATGCATATACACTTGGTTATTAATTCATATAGTTTTCATTAATAAAATGAAAGTAATTATGTTCTTTAAGAATTTAGACAAGAATATCACATGCTATTCAATGGTTTTATATATCTTTATCTCATTTTGTACGGAAGTACCAGAAAGGAATTTCAAAATAGTGATTCACTTTCAATATAATGTCTAAGATAATTCGCATGAAACATCTCGATTCATTTTATGTATTTGCTTACTATGGCACACATTTAAAACTTTAACTAGTGAATAATGGTTATTTAAAGAAATGGTTAGAAATAAACGAATTGTGTGTATGTGAAAGCAAATTTTATTTTTTAAAGTTTTAATACTCTGCATAGTTAAAAGCTTAAATAGTTTGATATTTTTTTGAGGGGGATGTAGTTTTTAAATAGATTTTTAATGATTCCAATATATGTGAAACAATTTCTCAAAAAAGTCAATGTTTTTGTTAAGTTGAGTTGTATTTTGAATATTTAAATAAATTTTGTAGATTTTTGTTTAAATTCATGTATTTTGAATATTTTTTAAATTTTTGAAAGAGTGGCAGAGGTAGTCGAATTATCTTGGTAACTTGGTGAAAGAGTCGTGTGATACAGTTCTGTTGGACCACCGTGTAGAAGGGTTGGTGTCCAATCTTTCGTGGCTTAAAATCTTTACATTGGAATTGTGTTCAAGTTTGGACAGTGGGATGTCAAATTAGGGGCACCCTCGTCCTTTACCAAGGTTCAAGATTATGAGATCTGTCTCAAATAGCCTTCAGATTGATTTAGAGCACGACGTTAATAAATAATCAAACCACTATGCTACTAGTTTTTCTTAATTTCTTAAACCTTTTAGATTTACAACTATTAAAGGCAACAATAGATCACGATCGCAAGGTAGTCAAGGTTGCTATCTAGTGATTAGAAGTACTTCCATTAGTGGATTCCAATCCTGATACCACTAAAGATCCGCCGTTTTGAGAGATTATTGCACTCTTTTGCCAAAGTTCAAAGTCATCACGTTGGTGTTGTTTGGAGAGTGCAGTGCCGGCTCAAGAGTAACATCTCCGTCACTGGACCGAGATACAAAATTGAAAGGTCCCTCACCAATAGCTATAGTGTAGCCTCTGATCGTGACGTTAACCCCTTAAGCCAGCAATACTCAACCTGCTGCCACCGAGCCTTTTAAGTGGCCAGGTCATGGCCCATTGCTTTGAAAAATTTACTTATTTAAGAACATTGTATTAAAAATTTGGTGGGAATTTTTTTTCCAAGAAATCAAATATAACAATTTTGCTTTTTACTGTCGGTGTAGTACGGGTACGAATTGATATTCTTTTTGTATTTGAAACGTCTACGGTTAGTGATAACAGACAACTGAAGGACCGACAATTGTATGGTTGGATCTAATTTTTAACTATCTTTCATATCTTGCAAGCGAAAAATATTCGAGGAAAATATATCGTTTCAAGACGATTTGAAGGTTGACTATTTTGTAGTGATAAACAAATATGGATTAGTAATTGTTTGATTTGTCAATGAAGTGCTGTTTTAAAAAATACCATTCAATGACACTTTTTCTCGTAGATCTCTTTCAAGAAGTGATAAATAGGCTTTTTTGAATAATCTTTGCTACAGCAACAAAGTGTTTTGTCAGTAGTAATATCACAGCAGTAACAAAGACATCGTATGAAGTTTGTTATATTATTGGTAATCATATGAAGCCGTTTACTGATGCGAATATTGTGAAAGAATGTTTCTTAAATGCTTCTAATTTAGTGTTAGTGCAAAAATAATATATATATATATAATTAAAAAAAAAGCAAAACAGGAGTTATAATATTTTGATCAATTTTCCACATTTTAAATTTCCAATGTTAAATTGGTCTAAAAGCCTTTCCCCCCCCTCATTTTTTCCTCATTTGCCCCCCGGGAAATAACTAACATATGCATGCGGCCCGCGTGAAATAGCTGACATATATATGGGGCCCAGTAGAAAAAAAGGTTGAGTAACCTTGCCTTAAGCGGTCAGTTTTTTTTTGCCAAAATGTTCTAAAGAAGGTCACATTTTTATTGCATATAAATAAGTATAATACTTATAACAGAATGCGAAAATAAAATATTTTTTCTTAATTTTTAATTTTTAAGTTTTCACGCTATTTTTCATTTTACAATTGTGGAACACAAACCCCCCAAATATTTGCTATTATAAGTACACTCTGCATGCTATGAAGAATGTTTCATCAATCCTAAAAGTATTTCTCTCATACTTACAAAAGAATTTCATGTTTGTACCTCTTTTTCAAACGGTTGAGGATTTTGTGTGTGTGCATGTATATATGCACACACAATTTGAATCATGGTGTAATACTAAGCCTTACATTACAATGGGGACAGAGACAATACGGGACTTTTTTGAATTATCTTTCGATTTTCATTTCTTCTCAAGTAATATTGCACATTGACTTGCCCCAATCCCTGTTATTTATGAAATATTTTGAAGAATCTAAATTCCAGCCGTCAATGAAAAACTCCCGCCTTCACCACAAATAAAGTCCCGGATGAGAAGTATTTCAGTACCATGGACACACTGCATCTCTTTAAAACACTAACACTAATAATCTCACAATAAGAATTAAAAATATGCGCAAATAAAAGATAGAAAGAAGAAAATATCAGTGCCTGTATAGCGTACCGGCAAACTGGTTTTAGCCAGCATTAAGTATCTAGTACAGTGTACTGGCAAACCAGTTAAGGGGGCGGGGAATACAAAAAGTTGAAGAAAAATAGCTTTTATATAAAAAACTCATTTAAAAATATTAGATAACAAATAATAATTAAAATAAATTAACCAATAAATAATTTTAAATATACCTCCCTCTTTAAATGAATATTAAAATTAAATTAAGTTGATTTGTACTATATTTGGATGAGAGACTTAAAAACGTGCTGTCCTATTTTATACTTTGTCCCTCATTCGAAAGACATAATACCTTCACCCTGACATAACATCATTTAATTCAAAAAAGTAAGAAAATTCCTAAGACTTAATTTTTATCAGAGAGACTTAATCATCAATTTATTAATTCAACCACAGATTTATTAATTCAACCACAAATTTATTAAAATAATGTTTTTTATGTTTCCAGTTATAAGCTATGTCCTACTTCATGTGAGAAACAATTTAAAAAGAAAAACAATAATTAGATTTATTTTTTTGTTAAATCTAGTCTTAGTTATGACCAAAAAGCTTAGCACTACTGGGACAAAAATGGCTAACCTAAGTAATTTGTCAGTCCTGTATTTCACACTCTTCTAGGTATCAAGACAATCAATATTTCAATCTTATCAGATTATTCTCGTAGAGAAAGACTTAACATGCTGCATAAACGAGCATGTGAACTTTCCCTTTTTTTAATAAAAAAAAAAAAAAAAAATGCGAAAGAAAAATATCTTTAATTAGATACTGTCAGCTTTCCGTAAATACAATTCTGTCGTGTCAGCATCTCTAAAGAGTTTCCAAACATGAGTTTTTAAAGGAAAAAATTAAAAACAAAAAGAGCTTAACAGCCGAGATTCAGAAAATTGGTCTTCTTGTGCATTAAGACCATAATTCCTGACAAAGCCGATTATGAAATATAACTAAAGCAGTGATTTATTATTTTTGTCAGTGTATAATAGTTTGAAGTGATTTAGAAATATGAATTAAATTTATATTTGAGTGCTATATAAATTATTATTTTTACTCACAGCTCTTGCTGATATAGATCAGTGAAAAGTATGAATATTATACAAAAATTGCTTAATTTTTATATTTTTAAGCAAAATGTTTACTCTTTTTTAAAAGATTTACATACTTTTAAACTACAAATTTCTGCTCATTTTAAAAATAATACGTCGAAAATTATACACGTAAAAATGTTTCATTATTCATATATGTGTGTGATACTTTAAATAGCTGTACCATAATATTAAAGTATACCGTTGATTGAAAAATAATGAGACCAATTTCAGAACATCATAAATTTTTATCGAATTAAGTTATTTACTTAAAATTTTCAATGTGGTTTCCTTTAACATTATACACTTTGCTTAAATGTCTCGCCCAAGCCAAAAGGGCGTTTTGACCATTTTGGGGAGTATTTTCCATCTTCCTCTATGACTGCTTTTTAAAGCTCTTGGAGAGTTCTTACTTTTACGTCTGTTTATTTCTTTTTAAGTATCCCCATAAAAAATAATCTCAAGGAACACATTTAAGGGATGGTAGTAGCCATTTTTCAGGAGGCAGAAAATTATTTTATAGTTGATTTTGTACTATGATTTGGTGCAGAATCTTGGTGAAAAGCAAAGTTTCCTTGAGATTAAAGACGTTTACTTTTTTTCATCAAGTGTTTCAAAACTTTATTATGATAGTATTTGTCATCAATTTTAGCCTTTGGTTCTACAAAAAATGGTTTTTTTAAACCTTGAGAGGATATTTATCCGTACCATAACACCTGACGGCAATTGCTTTTGCAAAACAGTGCTTTTGGACGTTTTTTGCCCACATATATTGTATCTTTGTTTTGCCAGTTGTGAATGACAGATTAAATAGTGCTTTATCGGAAGTTATCTATGCTTTGTACCTACTTTTGAGTAACATTATATTTAATATTACGCAAAAGTAGATACAGAATGAACTACAGATATCACAATCGACAATTTGTCGTCAGATAAAGAAAATTAGCAATAAAAAAGTGAATAAATCAGTCTGTCTTCAAATGTCTGTTAAGACCGTAGAAAAATGAAGGAAACTTTCTTGGCCTCTATATTTAAAGATATATATTTTCTATTTTCAAGTTACCTATGAAGGAGGATTTATCTAATTGAAAAAAAAAAAAACTAATCATGTGTTGTCAGGCAAGCTATCAATGTTTAATGTTGTATTTGTTAAATTTGATTGAATGTGTCAGATTTTGGGGAATTACTATATGTTGTCAAATGTCTACATACAACTTTTTTCCAAATATTTAATATTACAACCTGAATTTTTTAACTTATTTTTTAAGTAACCTACGACTATATTCCTATAAAAGAGGATTTTTTAAAACTTAAAACAAAAAAATCATACACATTTAAAGGTTAAATATCCTCTAATATACATGACTTAATATTTGGAAGATTTTTATTTTTATTATTTAAGATAAGGTTTATTATAAAGGAACACAAAAATGCTAGTAGTTCAATAAATTCATTAAATATAAAACTATTCTGGTATAAATAAGCCTTTTCAAATAATATATTCGAGCACGATTATCACATAGTAGGAATTCAGCTGTAAAAATTATCTAAATATTTTTATCATGAGTATCATTGAAATTCAAAAATTATACAAGTAAATTTATTTATCTTGCATTAAACGCATGATCTACTTTTTTTTAACTATCAAACGGCGTTCATGGAAATGATCGGGCCGATTGACTAGCAAAGGCTGCAACCAAGCGCAAAATTGACATTGCCGTTAATATTCCTAAATCATTTTACAAGAAGATTATGAAAGAAAAAATAGTGAAGTCTTGAAACCAAGAATATCTAATTTCAAATAAAGGGAGCTTTACAATAAAAAAAAAATTCTGACCATTAATAAGAGACTGTCCTGCCATCTTTTTTATGTGGTCCGTCGCCAAAAGCCTTCGTGTAGCTGAACAGTGCGACGTTAATATTCACTCACTCGCCATCATTTTTATACTAAATACAAAATAACCCAATTTCTCACTGGTCATAATAACTTTAAAAGCTACTTGAACAAATTTAATGTAGTTCCGTCATTTTCCTATGATTGTAATATTGGTGGTGAGGAAAATGTGGAACATGTGGTCCTTCTGTGTTCGAAGTATGTGAGAGAGGAAAGCAAAAACTGGCTTTCAAGGACTTAAATAAACAGGGTTTTTGAATTTTCACTAACCCTTTTCCCCTAAAATGCTTTAAAAGTTCGGGAATTTTTTTAATATTTGTAATCCTTTATAATCTTAATTTTTTTTTTCGTTCTTTCCTTTGTAATGTGTGCTTAATACTAACTTCTGTGAGTCGACTGTGGTACTTTGTGGCACATGGGGATTTTGTAATTGTTTTTTAATAAAAAACAGTTTTAAGCTAAATGAATCAATAACATTATACCAGTTGTTCGAAAAGGTTGGCTATACTTTCAAATATTAATTACAAATAAACAAGCAAAGATATTTAATTACGGTTTTTTACCTTCCACAAAGAAAACGCCAAAGTTTTTTTACAATATTTTATTGTACGATATCAATGTGTGCACTATTATTTGCCCAACACAACGGATCTCCGAGATTTCTAGCCACGTTCAAAAGAGTATTGAAGGATAGACATTCTGAATGATAGCTGTAATTCGACTTTTCAATTCATCAGTGTTACGAATAGGAGATTGGTAAGCAATGTTTTTCACGTCTTCCCAGAAGAAAACGTCGAAAGGTTTCATATCTAGAGATCTAAGTGTTATATCTAGCCATGTCTCTCTTCCAAACTCCAGTGGTGCCCCATTTCCATTGTACATGTTTTTCAGATTTAAGGTATCCGACTACGTTCGGAACCATGATTTTGCAAAAGCGTGTAAATGGATAATATTTATGATATTTAGTGTCACTTAGATTAGAATACATATATAAAATTGTTTTAAGGACATTATGACAAAAAATTATTTAAATACAATATTTTGGCAAAATAACTTAGAACCTTTTTCCAAATCTCCTTTGTAAAAATGCTTCTATTGTATTAATATTTTGCCTGTATTCAGCTCAGACCTCTCTACAGAGGCTCAACTAGAATTTTTGAAATGCATAACTTGGAAGTCGGTTGATCCATGTTTTGCGAAAGCAGAAGGGAGAAATTTTAAGAAAATACGCCGATAATTATTTCTAATGGTTGTAACTCTGAAAATAATTTGAATTTTTCAAAAGTCATAGTTGAGCCTCTGTACAGAGATCGGAGCTATATACAAGCAAAATATTAATACAATAGAAGCATTTTTTACAAAAGGAGAAAATTTGGAAAAAAGGTTATTCTAAGTTAATTTTTAGCCAAAATATTGTATTGAAAAAAAAAACTTTTGTCATAATGTCCTTAAAACAATTTTATACATGTAGTCTAATCTAAGTGACACTAAATATCATGAAAATTATACATTTATACGTTTTTAAATCATGGCTCCGAACGTAGTCGGATACCTTAAATTCGATATATCATTTTACAGCTTGCGCTTGTTCTTACGGAGAAGCTATTTTGAACTGAGAATGTTGCAAAACATGGACGTTGTACTATCTAGTTTGCATTTCATTAAACAGAAACTTTAATCTTTTCCTTATGGAACATAAAAAACACTACGCGAGATTCTTTTTTTTATTTTTAATTCATTTTTGAAAGTGTAGTCATACTTTTCGGACACCTTATGAAAAAGTTTCAAACAACGGCGATGCTCTCAATATAACTGTCCAAGGTAAACATTTTTATATTAATTATTATTCATGTAAAAATTCAGATATTTTCTTGAGGTATACTTTACAATTCCTTCTTTTGATAATGAATGACTAACACACATCATAGAATCTTCAGTACTCGATATGCTATAACATTTTATAATTTATTCTTATTTTTTCTACTTCCAAGTGTTTTCTTCTGATTTTTGTAACAATGTAAGATCTCAATAAAAGTTAACCCCTGAATTGTTATATATGGAAAATTAAATCCAATAAATTATGTTTATTAAATCGATAAGGGCAAAATTATTCCAGTTATTCATAAAAATATGTTCTCCGTAATAATTCTACAGACAGAAATTACAAATTGGATTATTGCCAACATAACTGAACATTTTTAAAACACTTTGCAAGCATATTGTAAAAAAATTTCCAAGGTTACAGTTTTTGACTTTGCTACTACGGTATTTGCTGTCTAAAATCATACTGTTAAAAAGAAAACTCAATTTAAACCATTTTTGTTTGTTTTATACTAAAATTGGTTAGATATTTTTCGTTCATATAGATCCAGACTTAGTATAAAAGTAAATCAATTTAACCGTAAACAGGATATTCTGGTTCATTTTATATCTCATCGTGATTAAACTAGACTAATGTGTGCAAACAAAATCACAATACACTATTAAATTACTTGCAAAAAATTAACACTCAATTATTGTATCAAGCTGATATTCTCAAAGAGAAAACTTAATTTATCTAATGGATTATTTCATCTAATTAATTAGTATGATTAGTTTATTTTTATTATATTTCATCTTTTAGAGAAAATAATTTTAAGATAAAACTATTTTATATTAAAAACTGCATTAATAGCGAGATCGATTTTCTATTAACATGATAGAATAGTAAAATATCGGTAAAAGAGAACAAATAGAGGATGTAAATACAAATAAGGATGAGAGTGTGAGAGTTATATTAACATCGCACTATAAAAGAAACACGAGGGCTTTTGGCGACGGACTTCGAAATTTTAAATTTCGGTCAAGTAACGTGGATGACACCTGAGCTGACACATCCCTTTCCAAACTACCACACCAATGGAAGGACATTGAGTCTTGATACATTTAATGTGTATCGGCCTCCTCTACTCTATGGATTTTCAGTTGCACTAGACTCGAGCCCGCAATATTCCGGCCTTTAGTTCAGACCATTACCACTAGGTTACCTTGGCCACTACAAAAAAAAGGATACGAGAAACTGGAATTATCTGAATAGGATGAAAATCAGTATATGCAATGTACATGTATCAAAAAAGGCGCACTATCAGAAATAAAGGAAGTGATTGTTTTATTCAGAAATGCAGCAGCAACAGCAAAAAAAAAGTCAATAATGCATTATCCCACACCTCTGGTCTTGATACGCGTATTGACACGTATAATTGGGAAATGACTTCCTTCGAAATTGTTTACCACAAACACGTTTCAACTGGGGAGTTGGAGGGCATTCTAATCAAAGTACTGCATTGGGAGAGACCTGGTGATCGAGCCGGCAATAGATCGTTTGAATAAGCAGGAAGCAAATATCACAAAAGCATGCACTTGCACCCAGCCATAATCTTTATTATAATTCCTTATATATTTATGCAAGTTTTAAATAATCCTTAAAAGATCATTCTTTTCTAGGGCAGAAAATATTGTAGAATCTTGTCGCAAATTATAGCAAGATAACAAAAAGATCATATAAGAAATAAATTTCTGTAAATTATTGCTATAAACTAGTTAAAATATAAGTAGCACATTTTAATTTGAAACACGATTTCAAATGATTCAATGAAAAATTAGTACTAGTTCAAAACAAAACAAAAAAATAATAATTGAAATGGAACAAAATCTAAGTGGAGACTTGAAAATCTGCTTTTACGGTGTGACTTCTAGGTTTAAATACTTTTATTATCAAAGGTGAGACTTAAAGTATCCTAAATCTTCATAAGTAATTTTAACATTATGTTGCTTGCATAGGCTCAATTAAAAAGTAATTTATATTAATCTTTTTCTTCTATATAGAGAGAAATTATTCCCGATTAACATACAACATCCTTTTTTGTCTTTAAATGTATTTTTCACTGATAAAGCAGCTTTTATACGCTTCTGGAGTTTTAACTTGCTTAACTTCCATATGTAGTACACTTCTAATCCACATGTTAGACATAACATTTTGCTGGAACAGTTCACTATTAATATGTTTGTGAGGGTGTATTGTAAATAATTTTCTTATTATCCCATATTTTCTACCACTTCGAATCAATATCACAATGTATTTAATCTTTCTGGGAAAAAAAAAAACCTCAGAATTATTTTATAGTCCCCAGTTTATCGTTTAAAACGCCCTTTGTTTTCAGCACGGTGCACTTTTAGCCCATTTCAATATTAATTTACGTAATTAACTAAGGCCATATTTAGCATTCCATGAATTGGGGAAGATGACCAGTCGTTTGAGCCAGCACGTTCACTCGATTTATCAAGTATTGATTTTTTCTTACGAGTATACCTCAAGGCACTCATCTACCAGACTCTAATTCACTGTGCTAAATACCTCTTTTCAAGTCTTTCAGTTCCTGTTGAAACTGTTCGTGAAACATCTGATGCCTTCAACTCAAGAAGATGTACCTTAATCACGTGTTTTACCAGATCTTGTTGATGGTAGAACATTTGAGTAGTTACTATAGTTATCATTGTAAATAAAACAATTTATAAAACAAGATAATTGTATTTTGAGCAACCTCTTTTCTCTTCGTTTCAAGTATTTTAAATATTTCTCTTACATGATTTATTCTGAAATTATTTTTACATTGTCATTTAGGTTTAGCTATAACTAATGTAATAATTATTTTACTTTATTCTAGAACATTTTAATATCCATAATTTTAATCTAATTAAATGTTTTTGATTAAAAAAAGGCTCAAGCAATATTTCTTTAGACATTACACTCAATAAATTAATATCTTATTCAAATTAAGTACATCTTGTGCATCCAAACATATGTATCTCAATTAGTATCTTAATACTTTTTTACAAAACAGTAAAACAATACAAATACCAAGTGTGTGTTATAACTAGTTTCTCTTAACATACTTAATGGTATTTCTAAAGCAAACTGATTGATACACAAAAAAACGATTATTTGATTTAAACAGATATTAATTTATAAGAAAATAATTAAACATTTTGATCAAGAATAAGGCAAAGAATGGCTCATAATTAGAACATAATTTAAATTGATGATTCGTAATAAAAACTGTATGAAGTGCGGAAAAAAGGATGGTATTCAGCAATAATTGAAGTTTCGGAGCAATTTAAAATGAATAAGCTTTCAGTGATGAAATCAGTTATGGTTGAGTGAATCTTTAGGTGTGGCTTGACCTATGATGCTTATCGCCACATGCACCTCCCTTTTCTTTTTAGAATTTAATATTCATTATCTAACCTCAGCTTTTCCAAAAAGCTTCAATTCCAGTTGTCTTAAAAATTTATAACAATCTGTGCAAGCACATATCCAGTGAGAAAAGTTCAAGCATTATGACAAAAATATTGTTTATTGATGTGATTTAATTTAGTTTTTTTTGTATAAACTAATATAAAATATTACTATAACTTAATAATTAACCAAAATGTTTGAATAAAAAATGTTTCTCTCTTTAAACTGTTTACTAAAATATCTCCCGTAGCTAATAAAGTTGCAAACTCTCTTCTCAGCTCTTTTATATTTAAATTGTTTTGAGAGATACGAACAGAGAAGTACTATTCCACTGTTATCCTTTAAATATATTGATAGGTCTCTGATGAAAAACACAGGGCTCTCTCAATGGGGTAGAATCAAAGATTAAAGACCAGAAATTCACAGTTAGGAGAAGTATGGTGGAAATGGTTTCAAAATAATAAAAAATTGTACTTTCCTCATATCTGAATAAATCTTAATGAAGTACCCTCTTAAATGTAGTTTAGAACTGAGAAAATTGACTTCAAGTTATTTAACCTAGGGTGATATTCACTCTCAGATCAACAACAAACAAATACAACTACAGATTTATTCAAAATAAGTGTGACCAACTTTAAAAGCATATAATAATTTATGATAAATTTTAATTGCTTTACTGCCAATTATATTTTAAGAAGGAAATGTTTAAATTACCAATCTAACTATTTTTATTGATGGGAGCAATATATAGCTCCGGAATTATATCCTCAAACCTGAAGGATAGTTGCTCAAATTCTATTATAAATAAAGCATTTAAGAATCAGAAAGGGCGTTTTTCTTATGGATTACTATCTAAACTTTGAAAAGAAATAAAATTTCGCGGGCTATTAAAAGCTCCAGGAATAAAAGGTGGATGATAAAAAGTCCTTGGTGAAAAAGAAAAAAAGCAGCTGAAAAGACTTATAGCTATAGAAAATCCTCTGCCTCAAAGAACATTAGCAAAGGAACTACAGGATCACAATCGACAATTTGTCGTCAGATAAAGAAAATGGGCAATAAAAAAGGGAATAAATCAGTCTGTCTTCAAATGTCTGTTAAGATCGTAGAAAAATGAAGAAAACTTTCTTGGCCTCTATATTTAATGTTACGCAAAAGTAGATACAAAGCATCGATAACTTCGGATAAAGCACTGTTTAACCTGTCATTCACAACAGGCAAAACGAAAATACAATATATTTCATGCAAAAACGTCACAAAGACGTAGTTGTTTTGCAAAAAGCAAGTTAGCCATCAGGTGCTATGGTTTGGATGAAAATGTCCTCTCAAACCTTTTTTTGTTGCCCAAGGCTAAAATTGATGCTAAATGCTATCAGAATAAAGTTTTGAAGCACGTGATCAAAGAAAGTAAAAGTCTTTATTCTCAAGGAAACTTTGTTTTTCACCAAGATTCTGCACCAAGTCATAATGTAAAATTGACAAAAAAATGGCTGAAAGATAAAAATTATTTTTCTTTCCTCCTGAGATATGACTACCACCCTCCCACGACTGCGCTTCTTGCGATTTTTTTATGAGGATACTTAAGAAAACAATTAAATAGACATAAAGTAAGAACACTTAAAAAGAGGGGCTTCAAAAAGCAATCAAAGAGTAAATTGGAAATATAACCCCAAAAGTAGTTAAAAAAATCTCTTTTGTTTGGTCTAAACCAGTGTTTCTCAATCTTTTTTTTTCTATGTCCCCGTTAGCCTTTTAAAAATTATCATACCCTCCCCCCTATACATATTTAGGTATATATATATATATATATATATATATATATATATATATATATATATATATATATATATATATATATATATATATATATATATATATATGTACATAAATGAAACTTTAAGTTCCTTGTGAATTACTTGAAAATTATTACAGTAAGTAAATTTTCAAAACTTATAATGGAAAACTGAAATAAAAATAAACAATTTTGAGAAATCCTTATTGTTCCTGCGAAATGATGCTTCTCAAAATAAAATTAATTTAAACTACCAGCTGAATTCATTTACCATTCATATATCACTAATATTCTTTTTATTTATGTATTTTTTAAGCAATAGGACTTTTATAACAATTTTACAGATGTTTATTTTGAATTAACTTCAACATTTATACTGTTGCTTAACTATTATTTATTATGAATGATACTGCTAAACACTACAGAAACTTAAATCCCAGCATTAATTATTTCGTTCCATTCAACACAAATAGCATGATTGTGTTTGGAAAGATTATTTTATTGTCACGAGGACAAATATTTATTACTTTTATTACAATTTGTCTCATATTACACAACAAGTTGGGAAAAATATTTTTATATAATTGGCTATATTATACTCCATTTGAATCTTTTTGAATTTCCCCCCTTAAGAATCAAATTACCTCCTTGTGGGTCCTAGGCCTCACGTTGAGAAACCTTGTCTAAACGTTTACGTAAAGTGTACTAAATTAAAGAAATATCCACATTGAAAATTTCATGAAAATAACTTAATTCAACAAAAATTTATGATACCTTAAAATTGTTCACATTATTTTTTAATCAACTGGTATGTTGTGTTTTGCAGCTACACACACAAAGAAATTGTAAATATTTTATATCAATAAAGTGACGAGACACGTTGTTAGCATATAACTCTGTCAGTTGTTTATTGATTGTTTACTAACACTATAAGTAAAGTACGAGAGTAACACCTGAATTGACATCCCATTATTTTAAATTCCACAGCACGCTTACGGATAACTTTCAGCATTATTACATGTCTATCCTAGATTAATTTTTGTTGTATAATAGTTTTATTACTTTTGACAGGAATATTGTTTATTAGATAGAAAAAATAATATCAACTAAAACTCCAATGGAGGAAGTTAACTTGATACGAAGAAAATAAGTTCACAGTATTTACTTTAAACAAAAAAATGACATACTTGGTTACTCTTCAGTCTTAATCGTTTTATACTTTCATTGGAATTTAAAAGAGTTTATCGGCAATTTATTGATTCAAGTTCTTTCTTTTATTTATTTGAAATCGAACTTTTTGTGTGTGTTCAGCAATATTATCACAATATTCCAGCATAAAATTTTTTTTTATTATTATTATTAAATCTGAGAACTTTATTATGTTGCATTACTTTTGATGGAAATTATGAATTAGAATGTCTTTATACTTTTACGTACTCGTATATAAGTGTACGTTGATGGGGGGGAGTTATAAGTAATGGGTGTTTTAGGGGCATGCACGCAAAATAATAATCCATTTTTATCTTTCTAATGTAAATGTTTTCAATGATTCAAATTGCTCATAGATGTTACTTAAGTAAATAATTTTAAATTCAGAATATAATTCCAATCTAGTTTTGAATATGATATTCAAAATAAAGAGCATACTTCGTGTATTATCTAGTGAAGGATATATTTGTATTAATTCAAATATAAATGAATGCATTCTCTCAGTGTTGAAATTCAAAAGCAATCCTTCAAAGACATAAATTAATTCTTGTAGAAATATACCGAATAAAACATTAATTCAACGTATTTTTCTAAATTCTTCTTAAAACGTTCTTTCAGAATAATAGGTGTGTGGGGGAGAAGGATAAAATAATGAAATCAAGTAAAGGAAAACAAAAAAGAGAACTTTTCAAAACAAATCTGCCTTTGATTTTTAATAAATTTCAGTTAGAAATTTATTTTGCTTCTCGCGAGGAAATTCAAATTAGTATTGAATTATTTGCTGAATTCAAAGTATTTTTTCAATTCCTTGGGGAAAGGGACTATGTCTGTTTAACAATAAAGGAAAAATTATGTAAAAAAAAGGTATGAAAATTATAGCTATTTCCTGTGAACTCTCTGTTTCAGTACAATTTTATTTTAAAATATCGATTTGAATAAAACCTTTTCCATAAAATAAAAGATTTATTGAAAGGTAATGAGAGTAAAAAGAATTCCAAAATCAAAAAGCATGAAATGGAAATCTTACTTATTTATTTACTCTGTTAATTGTTTATTTTTATAATGAGATAACACAATACATTATAGATAATGAAATTGTGAAAAAAAGTTTTCAACCTTTGATGCAAACGATTTAAAGTATCAAAGGTTTGCTTTGTCAAAGCAGTGAGCAATGTTAAGAGGTATACATTACAACAAGAACAAAATTATTCACGCTAAATTTCTCTCCTTATAACTTATACTTTCCATTTGCGAGAAAGTTCATCCAGCACTAAGAATGCTCAAAGCACTATTTCTTCATAAAAAGAATAAATAAATTTGTACTAAGAAAATGTTCTGAAATGGTTTTGCTATTTTTAAGCTCAATCTTTAAAATCCTTTTTTGTCACAGCCAGTGAAAAAAGAAAAACGCATTATGAGAAGTATTAAAGAACTCCAAGAGTGTTATTTTTATAATTTACTACTAATGTGTTATAGCCTTTTCGAATTTTTTTAAAGTGTGTTCATACATAGCAAATTATTTACCTAATGTGTGAAGGAATGAACATGTTTATTAACATCACACTATAAAACAGCGCGAGGGTAAATGGCGATGCAACTCATAATTCTGAATTGCTGTCAAGTGACAAGGACGACACCAGAACTGGCACCTCCCTTTCCTAATTTCCACACAGCTCCAACGTGAGGAGTTCGAGCCATGATATATTTAGTGTGCATCAGCTCCTCCACGCGGTGGGTGTTCAGTGCAATCAGGACTAGAATACGCGACTCGGCAACGCCATCCACAAGTTCGTGACCATGACCACTAAGCTACTACTGCCCCTGTTGTGTGAAATGAAATATTTCACTAAACGCTGAAACATTGCTTATATTACATGGGTAGTGCTTGAGTTCTTAACCCAAAACAAATAAATTGTTATATAAGTATTGCATCATATTTAAGTACAGTTTAAATAATAATGCAATAAATCAACTAAACGTAAGTAATATATTTTCTAATGAATAAAATATTTCTCTTGGTCTATCATATAAATACCTGTATATAGCAGAGCATTTTTATAGATCAGTAATTGATTGAGTGATTAACTGTTTAATTAACGTTGATCTCTGAAGCAACAAGAAAGCTGTTGGTGAAGAACCTCGTAATTTTAACCTCCAGTCAAATGAAGTATGCATCACTAGTATCAGGATTACTAAGACTGTTCAATAAATAAAATATTTTACTTTTTTTCAATTCCTACTATTAGTTCCTCTCTATATATATATGTATATATATAGTTCAAATTTTCAATCGTTAATAAAATACTTTTATATTAAAACTTTCGCCCCAAATACATTTTTTAAACTTGTAGTGGATGACCCTTGATGTTAATACAGTTTTTTCAAATATTAATTCATTATTCAAATTAAAAAATGAATAAATAGTAACAAACAAAAATAATAGTCCAACAGCATTTATGGAAAGGAAAATAGTTCGTTGCATCTTGTAGGGCAATGAATAGCGCATTGGACTTCTAATCCAAAGGTCGTCGGATTGAATCCCATCTGGAATAGCCTAATTTCTGAGGATATGTGACTTCTTTTTACTATACCATTTTATTAGAATAATTAAACTCAATTAATGAATAAACAGTAACACACAAACAAAAAAAATAGTAGAACACCATACATAGAAAGGAAAATATAAAATTTGCGAGGAAAATCGCTTTCCATTTTGTCACTAAAATCTGTGATTCTGTCACATGCATATACATATTTTTATATTAGTTGTAACTATTTAATAAAAAGTAACTAAAAAATAAAATTTTTCTTTGATGACCTAAGTAAGAATTAACTTAATTTTTTTATATTACTTGTTATTCTTATTAATGCTATATAAGTAATGAAGTAAATAAAAATCAAATGTTGTAAAAATTCATTTTCAGGCCGGGCAATAATGTATTGATTTTGTTTTCCTGTATAATAATCTAAACTATGAATAAAATGGGTACCTACATGAAATTGTATGAAAACTTACTTCAAACGAATCATTAATCTCGAGTTTGATTAGCTTAAGCACGCACTACAATAAAAGAATCTTTAGTATTAATGATGTGGTAAAAACTTCTTTTACTACTGCTCTGAGTAATCGAGCAAATGCGTATTTTTGTCAGCTTCCACAGAGTGAATATTGATGATGAAAAGAGTAGTTTTTTCCCACATATTAAGATGATAAGCTAACTTAAAACTCAAAGATAGTACTTAATGAGTTCGAAAATAACTTAATATAGAATAATATCATACTTGAAGCTATAATTTATTGTTCAATAAATACCTCTGTATTCAAATAATGCATCATTATATGTTGATTTTTATAAATAATCAGAAACATGTGCTTTTCTACAAAACATGTTTTAAGAAAACTGTACCTAAAACTATTGGTGGGTTAATTTTCTAAAAAAAAGAATGTTTATAACTCTTTTAAAATTTTACGCAGGGTAACTAAATGTACATTATCATTTATGTTTGAAAAATGTGAATTATTTTAATAAGAGTTTTAATATTCTTTTGCAGTATAATAGCTTTCATCCTTCGAATTTGCCTACTTTTTATAGCGATAGTGAATGATATTTCCTAAATTATAAAATCGTTAATTTATTTACATAACATAAAATAAAAATATGAATTCTGAAAAAAAATAATTACTTAAATTTCATTCCGCTTAACATTTTGAAAAGGCATGAATGACTGTGTAATAACATGAATTATAAACTTTAATTTGCTTACATAAACTGCTCAATCAGAAAAATACATCTATAGTATATATGAGTAAGACACACTAGAATCATATTTAAGTATTTGAAATTCAAAACCTCAAGAAACACTATAAACAAAGGTACAATAAATGAATTCCAACAAAGCACAAGAAGATAAAATTTAGTATGTATGTTCAAAATTTATAAGATTTTTATGAAATTTCGATGTAAAGAATATGAGGAAATTTAATATTTCTAGAATGAGTGCCAATTTTTTTTCAAAAACGATAACTAATTTCTCTGTTACATAGTTGAGACTAATGAAATTCCTTATAATCCTGAAAATATTTGTAAGCATTTAACCACAGTAATCATAATAAATGAATAAATAATTTGAAAACTTTAGGCAATGTAGGAAATACAATTTTTTGCTTTTGTATATCTTTAAACAGGAGATAAGATCTTTAATCTTTGCACTATGTATTAAGTTTTATAGCTCATGTAAATTAATTCTTTAAAATATAAAAAAATAAATTTATAAAAAAGTTTCATAGGCTAAATCATACGTCTAACTGCAGTTCCTGTACAAAATTTTTAAAATCCCTTGAAACTCTGATGATTTTTAAACTGCTTTTAGAATTTAATATTCCATTACTGGTATCGTTAAATATATATCTCTTGATATTTTATCATTTACAATACTCAAAACAATATACTCAGTAGTTGCTGATATTTATTAATTCATTCTTTACATTCAGATTATTTACACATTCTTTCATATTTTGCATGTTCATCCTCTTACAAAAAATGTTAATCTTTCTATTTTCATTACTCGTCATTACTTTTTACAAACAATATTTTCAGCTGGGTTAGAGAAACCTATTTCCAAAATTATAAGAGAAAGCAATTTTATTAGTAATAAGAAGAGTACAGTATATTCTACATTATAATCACATAATTACCTATACGGTGTGAGTGTGGATGGGAGGATGAATGCAATGCATATATATATATATATATATATATATAATATATATATAAACTAAACTCAGTGGCGCAACAGCCCATGAGGAGCAAGGCCTACTGTGCCCATCTCAGTATACGCTACCATTGGGCGCTGAGGGGCATGAGCAGATGTCCCGATCAGGTGGTCAGTCTGAGGTGAAACCCCCAGTGTTTAGTCTACAAGCAAACTTGGTACTCATTTATCGACCCACTGAAGGATAAGAGGCTGAGTCGACCTTGTCCAGCCCGAGGATATTATATATATATATAAAGTATATAATATATATATATATAAATGTAATTGAATAAATAGAAAATAACAATATAGTATAGATCAAAAATAAGAAACCACAGTAATATAATAGTAAGATCTTAGCCTCAGGAACTAAAATTGTAAACATAATTTGAAGTGCAGTCAACCTCTTCATTTATATTGGTCTATACGACTCAACCTCAAAGAAGAGAAAATAGTGAATAAAATCCTGTAAATACTAAAAATTATAAACATGATACTAGAAGAGTGCTGACCATTAAAATCACAATACCATGGAGTTAGAATGGTGAAATTCACATAAAAGGAAGAAGATGCCAAAATTTACAAATTATCAGCACTTAAGAGCAATTTAATGAAGCAATATAACCGGTGTCTGAAATTATGTATAAATGGAAAGTTACTCAGTGGAAGTTACGCATTTCCTTCGGAAATCACATTTGAATTTGTTTTATGAGAGGATCGAGTTATACCTTGTATAAGAGAGAGAAACATTCACCAACAAGTGTCGGAATTCGATAAAAGTAGGATCGTGACCTATCGAGAGTGCTACTTATCGTTCCACGATATTGCTTCTCGTAGTAGTCGGAATTCAAAGACTGTCACGGAGTATGTTAGATCAGGAGGGTCATACCGTAAGTCTTACAGGATCTCAACGGCCTCCCACCAATAACTTTCAAGAGGACAAACATTTTGTCAAGTCAGCCCTACAGAATCATTCAGCCACATCATAGACCATGAATTAGGAAGTAGGCTTGTTTGTAGCTCGACAATTATCCGCATGGACAGCGTGTCAATATTTGGAACAGCGCAGACTATATGCACGATGCTTTTAGGGTTTTCCTTGACACTGCATCATATCGACGCATGTGTAACATAATACTGAGCATATCTTTGTCTTTAGATACTGGGAACACTTGTGGTTTGCTTGAATTCAGTATCATTCTACAGTTCTTGCACCTGGTGTGATTGTTTGGATAGTCACTGGATGCCCTACATAGACATTTCTGGTTTGCGTCTTCTGTAATCTGAACAGTGAGAGTTATATTTCTGAATTTTTTAAAGTGAGTGCCTTTTTTCTATATATGAGACCTCGGACACATCATCGTTCAATAAGTTAACACAAAAGCGCATTTTGCCCAGCATGTTCTGACCTATCTCGACATAGAGAGCGTTTGACTTGTTACCCTAGCCAACACGTTTTCCACATCTCTCTCACCTATTAAAAGCCTCTTTTCCTCAGTTACTGAGATACTTGGCCACCACCGTTCTCCAATTACTACGATGACGTGTAGAACACTCTTGAAGCAGTAAGGAATGACATGACCGTATATCGTGAGCCCGATATACTCGTTGCTTAACCGGGTTAAAGACCTTTTAGCTGCCCGAGACAACTGCGTGCACTAATTTCGAACTCGGTATACCTATAAATTTACTGCAAATATAATCGTGCTTTCTCCCTACAATTCTGTATACTAACACTCGCTGCGACTGATGTAAAAAATTCTAGAAGTGAAGAACATTTTTGACGAAAGATCTGGAAATTCGGGCAATGTTCGTGACTCCGTTGTACACGTTGCTTAACCAGATTAGAGACCTTTTAGCTGCCCGAGACCACTACGTTCATTAATTTCGAACCCAGTATACCTCCAAATTTACCACAAATGTAATCGTGCTTTATCCCTACAATGCTGCATTCGAAGAATAAGTAAAGTTTTGTTTACTGGTTTCCTTCCTGGTGTTGTACCTTTAGTAGTGAATGGTAGAATACATATTAAAAACTTTGAAATTTACGGAAAGGATTCTCAAATGATGCGTTGATTATTGTTACCTTATATTAATCATTTATAAGTTTTATTGCTTTTTCTCTACTACAGCAATTGTATTTGTATACCTTTCATTAGTTTATTTACTGTCCTATTATAACATACGTCAAAGTTCTTGAAAGACCGTGACAGGACTTCCTCTGTAAATCTTGCTCAAAAAGCTACACCGAACAATCGATTTTTTTCCACTCGCTGCGACTGATGTAAAAAATTCTAGAAGTGAGGAACATTTTTGATGAAAGATCTGGAAATTCGGACCAAGCGAAAGGTCGTTGTAAGCGTGTTCGAGAAAATTGCTCTTTTTTTTGATGCAATAACACTAATGGATGTTCACTCTCCATTACGGTTCGAAAATGCAGTCGATGTCTACAAAGCTGCTTGAAAGAGTTTTCTGAAGGAAAAATGGGTGACACAAATGCAATTCATGTGAGAAATCGTTACAATAAACCAGCAAGAACATTTATGGTTGTAAAAGATTTAGAGCATCCTTAAATAACTATTTTGAGTGTTTTGGTCCAGGTGTATTTTTTTTCTTTCTTTTATCAAACCCGAAATAAAATATGTTTTCTGTCAGGAAAAAAAGAAAGTGTTTCTCTCTTAGTAATAATATATTTTTAATTGTAAATAATTGCTCTCTGTTTCGAGAAACGTTGCAGTTAAAAACCTCTTTTTTAACTTCATTATAAGAATTAGTTAAATTGCTTGAGAAATTAACAGCAGTTTAGTTATCTTGAAGTTATTGGTACCTATAACTTGAAGATGCATGTTTTTAGTTGTAGTAAAATTTTCTTGTATTCGTTTATAAGCAATTAAAAGAAACTTTGAAGCTATAAATTGAAATAATTTTAAAAATGAGAAATATCTTTGAAATTTAATGTTCCTCAAGATAAAAAGGATTGTTAGGAAATGGAGGTAACTTAATGTAAATTTCGTTCAGGTTCATATTAATGAATAGAGGGATTCCAAATCTTCAGATCTTTCCCAACTATCTTCAGTAGTCACAGTACCCGAGAGGTCATGGACACGAACTCGTGGATAGCACTGTCTGGTTTGAAATCTAGAGCACCGAAGACCTACCTATTAGAGGGGATGATGCAGGTAAATCTGTCTTGACTCAAAGCCCTACCATTGGCGTCGTGAGTAAATTTGAAGAGGGATGTAACAGCTCAGGTGTCGTCCTCGTCATCTGATCGTGGTTCAAAATTATGAACTATGTTGCTATATATATATATAATTACCCTAGTATTACTTCACAGTACAATATATAAATCAAATCAAAATCAAACAACTTTCTGAAGTTCAATTATACAAGATGATAAGCAGTAATGAGTTATGGACCCATGCAAAGCAGCATTAGCCAAGTGGTCATGGTTTCAAATTCACAGCCGGTGTTGATTCTGTCGAGATGCGGGTTCGAATCCTGGTGCTATTGAAGATCCTTCGTGTAGTGGAGATGATGCATGTGTGTGTTAAATGTACATAGGTTCAATGTTTTCACGTTAATGGGATGTGAACGTTTGAAGAGTTGGGTGCTACTACATGTTTTCTTCACCTCTTGACCATAGTTCAAAATTATGAGGTGTGTTGCCAGTAGCCTTTAAAGTGTGATGTTACACAATGATTCCAAATCAAATCAACATGTTTGAAATCCGTAAGCTTCAATCTTGCTAGCCTTGTGGATAACAACTAGGAATAAAATAGTTTTATTTTGCTCATAATGCTTACAACAATGTTATGTGCGGGCTTTTGACTTATAATTTTCTTTTTCTTGCAATACTTTTCTCTTACATATTTGTAAACATAGATAGAATAATTTTGCATAAAAGAATTCCAAAATTATTTAAGGTATCCGACTACGTTCGAAACCATGATTTGAAAGCGTACAAATAAATACATTTTTTTTTAAGTTAAGTGTCACCTGAACTAGGATACACATATAAAATTACTTTAAAAATATTATTACAAAAAACAAAAACAAAAATTTAAACTAGGGAGGGGTGTACTCCTGTCCAACTATCGGTGGATCAACCACCCTTGTACAAATTATAAAACTGTTCACAATCATTGCTCAAATTATAAACTTTAATTTACATGTCTTATGTATATTTCTATTTATTTTAATATGTTGTATGCCGGAAAAACAAATTTAGAGTCTTCATCTCCACTTTTTAATTTGGGCTCAATTTAGTCCCTCTCCAAAAACAATGTTCCTAGTCACCTTTTTCTCTAAATTGCACTGAATTATACCGTCTTTGCTTCTGCCTCTTGAAAAGTCGCATACAATTGTCCATGATATATTATTTATTATTGCCTGTTTATTATTGTTTTCGTGTGTGAGATACATAAATAAATGTATAACATTATCACGAAAAACTTTTTATATGTAGAGAGAGATGTAATTCTTGGCCGAAAGAAAATGCAGAAAGAATTAATTACATATTTTTCAAAACATGCTTCTATAATTATATTTTTCATTCTGACTTTCTTGCTAAGAAAGGAGCCCATGTGATCCAAAGACCCAGGAGGATCTCAGCCATTAATTCCTTAAGGTATCCGACTACGTTAGGAACCGTCATTTTAAAAAAGCGCATAAATGGATAATTTTCATGCTATTTAGTGTCATTTAGACTAGAACACATGTATAAAATTGTTTTAAGGACATATTGACAAAAAAATTATTTAAATACAATGTTTCGGAAAAAAATTATCTTAGAATAACCTTTTTTCAAAATGTTCTCCTTTTGTGAAAAAATGCTTCTATTGTAATAATGCTTTGCCCGCTTATAGCTTAGACCTCTGTACAGAGGCTCAGCTATGATTTTTGAAAAATTCACATTATTTTCAGAGTTACAACCCATTGAAATATATATATAATTATCGGCGTTTTTTTCTTAAAATTTCTCCCTCTCTGTTGTCGTAAAACATGGACAAACCCACTTCTAAGTTATATATTTTAAAATTTCTAGTTGAGCCTCTGTACAGAGGTCTGAGCTATATATAGGCAAAACATTATTATATTAGAAGCATTTTGCACAAAAGGAGAATATTTTGAAAATGGGTCATTCTATGTTCATTTTTGTCAAAATATTCTACTTAAATAGTTTTTTTATTGCAATACTATGCTTAAAACAATTTTATGTACATTTTCTAATCTAAGTGATACTAAATATCACAAATATTTTCCATTTATACGCTCTTGTTGCAAAATTACGGTTCCGAACCAAGTCGGATACCTTAAAAAAATGCTCGTTTCTCATAAGGCCTTTAAGTATAATTTTAAAATGGAAGTTTAGGAGATGTCGTAGGACAAGAACTGGGAAATCTTGAACGAGAACCCATCCTGGATTTCTGGGCTCCTAGGAAAGCAGCTGTAGCTCATTTTAGATTTTTGACAGGATATGACTGTCTGAGGTCTCATCTCTACAGAATTGGTATTTCCGACTCCCCGAACTCTAATCTATATAACTCTTGTCAACCTATGACCGCTAAACATTTGATCGTGTACCCTACACTAATTCGTCGTAATTCAATCATGTAAAAGTATTGGAGAGCACGTGCACTAATGGCATAGGTGCTATTGTAGTGTGCATTTGTTAAATAAAATAAATAAATATTTTTCCTAAATATAACTAAGATTTCTGTACAGAGCCTGAATTAAGATTTTTGTAATGTATAACTTAGAAGTGCAATTAGAAGCATATTTTAGAAGTCATATTTTAATATACCAGAGAGAGAGAGCAGAGAAATTTTAACAAAAAAATACTGTTTATTATTTCAATTGATAATATTTCTGAAAATAATGTGAATTTTTCAAAATTTCTAGGTTAATATTTGAAAGAAGGTCTAATCAAAATATTATTGCTGAAGCATTTTTCATGAAAAGAAGGAAATTTGTCATTGTTTCTTCATTTCTTGCACAAATAAATAACTTAAATAAATTTTTATATTGTGATACTATTCTTAAAATAATTTTATATGTATATCCTAATTCAAGAGATATAGAATACCCCCAAAAATTATTCATTTATGCGTTTTTTTCAAAATCATGGTTTCGAACTTAGTTGTATACCTTAATTCGCAGATTGAATCTACCCATTGAACTTAGACTGATACATGATTCGTATCACAAAGCTACCATAAAAATTAAATCAGTACGAGTATATACAAATAAATATATAGAGAGAGATTGTGAGTTAATAGTAAGAATTATATATATATAAAAAAATTAGGTAAGTTATAGAAAATTGTCATATCAATTAAAGGCATAATACTTTATTATTACATACCTTCTAGATTAAGTTAATCAGGCGTTGTTATTGTAATCAAACGTGTGTAGTTTTTCAGATCTACAATGATTTTATTTGAATTTATATTTTGAATGCTGAGTTCTCTACAAAACTTTTTGTTTTCTTCTGTTGAGGCAGCAATTTTAAAATAAGCATACTATGATTTATACTTTAAAGTAATTTCTCTTGCAATTATTTCAATAGCTTAGTTATAGTTAATAAAAATTAATAGATTGAAAGTAATTATATAAGAATTACAGATACAGCCACGTTGGCATTATTTTTGGCTACCTAATTTGGCAACTTGTCAACCATATTATTGACTTGGGTCAAAACTTTAAAAGCTTTTTCTCTCATTTTAAAGCAATTCAGTGAGCTGAAATTTTCTATACACGCTTGTTTGGATGACAATACGATAATTTAATTATAATTAGTAAAAATTGATTAAAATTAATCCTTGATAGAATTAAATTTTGTTCATAATTCCATTTGCTTACAAGGTGGACAGTTGGATATTGAATAGAACAAATTAAACCATCCCTTCGTAAAATTAAATCATTAAAACTAATTATATATATATATATATATATATATATATATATATATATATATATATATATATATATATATATATATATATATATATATATATATATAAAATAAATTCAATTCAACTCAATGTTCCCTCTTGCTTTCAAAATTTAAGGTATAAAATATTATGTTACGTAAAGTGTGAAGTTTTAAAGAAAACCCATGTTTAAAAAACTCGTTTTTACTGTTGTTATTTTATTTTATTGCGCTTACTCTCATTAAACATTTCAAATCAGCTGTCAGTCTTTCAAAATTTTTAGTATTTAATTAAATTTAAGTATTTTTTATTTTTATCCTCGTGACTTCTCTAAATAGGCCTTAGTATGACATTGGTTATAAAGGGTTTCAAAGACTCTTGGTAGGATAGAATGTTTTGTATGATGAAAAAAGTCTTTGCACATCTGACTATATAAAAGTCTTCAAAAGTAAAACTTTAACACAGTATGTAATGCTGTCTTTTATTGCGCAAAAAGACTGTATCTCTGTAAAATTATCTAATCCAAACAAGCAAAAATCGATATCGACCACCAAAACTTGCACTTGTAGGGGTATTTTTTAGATACAGCGTGGTAAAAACTGCCCAGGGGCCTTCGAAACCTAAGATATGCTCTTCACTTTCAACTTTAGCCACGTATACTCTTCTCCCCAAGCATTTTAACTCCTCCAATACATCTGTAAGAATAAAAAGTATTAGACATATTGTCAATTCGATAGCACTTCATATTTTCCTTGAAGCGAATTTCTTGGAGAACCCTTCACTTATAGCTGTCAGTATCTTCTGCTAGAAAACTTCTAGAATGTCGTACTATAACTAGATGTGTTGTTTATATCATGAACTCATAAAGATAATGTATCAGTTCTAGGTTCTTTTTCAATTCTTAACCTTCCATTTGCAGTCAGAAAATATAATAATTGTATTTTATTTATAAATAACTAGTTGCATTTCTAGAAATTAGTTTATGTTCTTAAATTCATTAAAAAAATTCGAATGGCTCTTTTGTTTTTAAGTAGTATTTGACTTCAGTAACACATATATATTTTTATAATTTAAAAATAGAAGTATTTTCATTGTTACTTATATACATTTTTAAATTATATTTTTTGTAGAATTGTTGTGATATTAAAAACTCAGAATTCAATACTAAATATAAGAAAAAAATCTTTTTTAATTTCAATCACAATACATTTTTCAAACTAATCTATTTCCATGCTTTCTTTGTAATAGACGACACTTCTTAAATCATTTAAAGTGTTACATTCTTTAATCTAATGTGCATGAAATTTTAAAGAATGAATTCTAGTGGATATATGGTTGAAGTATAAGGAAAACACTCAATTTCAAACAAAAATTCATTCAAATATTTATTCACTTTGCTGATTTTAAAAAACTTTAAAATAAAATCCATTTTATATTATCACGATTCAATTATTTTGTTCCAAATTTTAATTGCACCAACTGAAATTTGTAAGTCTATCCAAATTTGTAACAAAAAATATTTTTTTTTTTTAAATTTACTTATAGAGTATGAGGGCATTTTTCTCTGATCATAGAGCTATTTTTATATACCACCTATAGATTTTATTATTGCAATATGAATACTTAATTTTCTTAAACTCTACTTATATATAGCATATAAAAGTAATAAGGCTTATTCATTACGTGAGCATTGATATCACCATAGTAAAATCATTGAAAAAATACATTTTTACTTACATGATGAAACTTTTTAAAATAAATAAGAAAGAAGATTATTAAAGAATTAAGAAATCAAGATTAAGAAATTTAAATCAATTATTTGTATAGGAATATTAATCTTTGGTTGTCTTCAACTGATTATTTTGCAAGAAATTTCTACAAAAGT
The DNA here is from genome assembly GCA_019973955.1 of Trichonephila inaurata madagascariensis. Taxonomy (NCBI): domain Eukaryota; kingdom Metazoa; phylum Arthropoda; class Arachnida; order Araneae; family Nephilidae; genus Trichonephila; species Trichonephila inaurata. The sequence goes on from BMAV01015151.1 coordinate 149,082, forward strand.
AACCAAATATAATTACCTAACTTTCAACGTAACTTTTAATTACATTAACTATAGTAGATGGGAAAAAATGAAAAAGTTACTGTAAAAAAAATCTCAATCAGCTTAGAAAAAAAATATAAACCTAACAACGCTTGATAAATTTAAACTAGTTTAGGCTAATTAGTACTACTTTTAAAAAAGACAACATATATTAGCGTAAAAAGTTAATTTTAGGTTAATTAGATTCAAGTTTTTAAATTTTACTTGGAAGTCTCTTGGAAAAAAAAAGTTTTAGATAGAGTAAATAAATTAATTCAGTTTGTAGAAAAACATTATGTCCAAAAAAATGAGACTTATTTTAAGTAACTGAATTTAGTTTTGACGTGTTTTAGTAATAGTATCTTTAAGGTATCCAACTTCGTTCGAAACTGTGATTATAAAAAAGTGCATAAATGGATAATTTTCACGATATTTAATGTCACTTAGATTAGAATACATATATAAAATTGTTTTAAGGACCTTTTGACAAAAACAATTATTTAAATATAATATTTCGGCAAAAAATTAACTTAGAATAACCTTTTTTCAAAATGTTCTCCTTTTTTTGAAAACTGCTTCTATTATAATAATATTTTGCCTGTATACATCTCAAACCTGTACAGAGGCTCAACTATGATTTTGGAAAAATTCACATTATTTTCAGAGTTACAACCATTTGAAATAATTATCGGTGTTTTTTACTTAAAATTTCTCTCCTCTGTTGTCGTAAAACATGGATAAACCCACTTCTATAAGTTATATATTTCAAAAATTTAGTTGAGCCTCAGTATAGAGGTCAGAGCTATATACGGGCAAAATATTATTATAATAGAAGCCTTTTTTCACAAAGAGACTATTTTGAAAATGGATCATTCTATGTTCATTATTGTCAAAATATTTTGTATTTAAATAATTTTTTATTGTAATACAATTCTTAAAACAATTTTATATACATTTTCTATGCTAAGTGACACTAAATATCATAAATATTATCCATTTATACACTTTTGCAAAATCCCGGTTCCGAACGTAGTCGGATACCTTAAAGTCTCTTCTCACAGAATAGTTAAACTGTACTTTTCCATATTTATTAATACAATTCACATCTATATTTATAACCTCAAATTTATATTTCTGGGTGTGAATTTCTTAAATATTGTTTAACTTTGAGCTTACGGTATTATACTACTCACAAATATTTACTATGGTTCAATTTGCTTAAAACTAAACTGAATCATATGCTATTAAATAATATTTTTAATTTGCATTTTAATATTTTTCATTAAAGAGAAGAAACAGCGTAAAAAAATCAGTTGAGTACAAAAACATTTTATGCAGTTATTTAGTAGGGTTTTCAACAACCATTACCTTAAAATAAATAAAATTAACCCAGAAATAATTTTTAGAGTGTTATTCATCATTTTAATTCTATTTTTGATTCTATTTATTTCAGATAATTAATATAAATAAGGAGAATATAAAGTCTTATTGATTAAAATTTCATAAATATTCTTCGTGTAATATCATTTTTGCGTTCTTCACAATGTCAACTTAAGTCTAGTGGAAGTTAATATTTTATGACATTCTATCGTTAAACTTTAGACGTATATACTAAAATATCATATACGAGTATAGATTACTCGAGAAGGTTAGAATTAATGTTCAAGTAATCATTGAGTCTTAATAAAGAGATACTTCTTACTAAAGAGTTTTATGAAATGTATCGAAGTGTTTAATTATGTTGCTTATAGATTGACGAATCAAGTAAAGTTTATTCCTTGGTCAATGTGCATGCTTACAAAGTAAAAATTTACTGTCAATGTTATTTACAATTTTAAAAATGTATATTTTGGATGGTTTTTATCCAATAAACTAATTTTAAGCTTACATAATATAAAAATGTAATTGACATTTAACGACATTATCTTTATTATATACTTGGAATTTAATTATGAATTCATAATATTACTAGATTATTACATATGTGCTAAATTAAACACATGTGCTATATTAAATACACATATACTACATTGAACATTGTATATGCTACATTAAGCGTCTTTAACTTATATTATTAGGAAGAAAATATATAATGTTATATTAAACGCGCGAGGTTAAAAAACAATGTATTGGTTAACTGAATTAACTAAATAGTACAATGTTAGAAATAAAAGAAAAACTACTTCACACTTTCAATTTGTTACAAACATAAGACAAATTATGCTCGGTGTCTTTAATATCCTCAAAGTTTATAAGCTCATTAAAAGGTTCTCATAATTTAAAGTTTTTTTTCTCGATTAACACTTCGCGTGACTTACTAATCTTAAGGATAAAGAAGAACTAAGATAAGTACTCAAGTTTAAAGTCAGATGCCAAGATTCAAACATTACCTTCATTTACTGCTGAAAAAAAGAAGAAAGAAATGACTTTTTCTTCCTTTGCTTCTTCTTTGTACCTTCTGCTGACAAGTTCTTCATTCTTTTTGAGACAGCAATTACTCTTGAGGCAGGTGTAAAAGTCTTTGGAATTCCCTTCTCACCAAAACTAAGACTCATTTATGTGCATAAAAACACAACAAAATATAAAAAGAAAGTGTCTAAATTAAGAGCAGGCAGTATTAGAGGTACTTCGAGTTCATAAATTGAATCCAATTAAGCAACCTCATCAGATATTCGGCTTCTTGAAAAACAAATGAGTCAGAAAAGCTTCGCATGTGGAATATTAAATAAGAATGCAAATGTCAGTTCTTACTCCAGTTAAAGACTTATATTTTGAGCATTGATAGAATTTAATTAATCAGAAACATTCTGATCTTTTCATGCTTGAACACGAAACAATTAATATTAAATTGTTCTTCAATATACTAGCAGACAATTGCGATATTGCAATGGGAATAAGAATCGATTATTATAAACCGATTCAGAATGAAAATAAAAATTTAACTATGCTGTTTGCTCTTCTAAGTATAAAGTATCTTAATTCTAGATGTTCTCAAAAGTTTATATATTGTTATATTAAAGGAGTTAGTTTGATTGCAGTCACCAGTTTTGCATATTTATTGTTCAAATGAAATTCAAACATTATTTATAAACTATACCTTTAATTTTTATTTTTATTTTCAAAGCTCTTAAAATTCATCGAAAATATTAATAGATATTTTATGCTTATATTTATTATTCGAAGTTTTTTGTACGATCATTTAGATATCAGAAATGATCAAAAAATACAAATTCAAGATTTAAAAATTGGAACATAAAAAATTTCTCGACAGAAATCAAGATACTTTTGATTATTATTACAAAGATTAATTAAAATTGCTGTTGATGTGCTAGGTTATTCAGACAAAAAAATTTTAGAATTATAATGAATTGAATTTTTTTTCAATTCATATTTAACCCATTTTTACCGCATTGTGATTTACTGCAGTTTTTTTCATGCAATATATTTTTTTTTGAATCACTACATTGAAAGTTAAGGGATACACATAAAAAAATACTCAACTTTGGGAAATTTAACCCGTTAGAGCAGTGTTTCTCAAACTGTGGGGCGCGCCCCGGGGGCGCGATAACCTTACAAGGGGGGCTCGAGCATATCGAAAATAAAAGATTTAAAAAATAATTAATTTACTAGAATAAATTAAAACAAAATACTTTCAGACATAATAAAAAATGCACTTTTACTCTGATATAATTTATAGGCGATATTAAGTCATCTTTCTCTCAAAAACAGAAACTTCTTCTATACCTAATTAGCTATCTTTGATCCTATAACCAAATAAAAAATCTTTTATTTGATTTGCTGTAATCCCATGATGAGAGATTTTTTATTAAGTTTTCTTTTTAAATCTAACATACTACTCTTTCAGAGAAAAAACAAATTCCATACCCAGAATCGAAAAAATTTAGGAACATAAAAAATTCCTCACTGTGACTATTTTTGAAATACTGCACATTATAGCTGTAATCTGTTTTTGCTGATAATCTGTTTGACCTTCTAAGTTATAGGTACAGTTAATTATGACCCCTCTCTATATGTGTTTGTTTCTCATTCAAGGAAGTTGTAAGTAATGTATTTCTCTATTGCGCTCTTTTCCATGCAAAAGTTTTATGATATTTGGAAAACCACGGAGAGCACTTTGAAGGATTACTTGGCCAAGACTTATTTTTATGAGTATTCTCAAACATATAAAGCATAACGAAAAACGTTTTTTAGCAGTAACATACATAATGAATACACTTTTTACCCGGAAGTGGTCGCGTGGGACACACAGTTTACGAAATAGTTAATTCTGGCAAAACTGTTTATTTGTTACCAAAGAAAAATTGAAAAGTCCTTGAAAGTAGGTAAGTTTACTTTCTCTTAATTAAATTATTCACTGGAATCACGATTTGTATCGTGTACAATAAAATAATTATAAAAAAGGATTGGGGTGACTCAATAACCCCGCTCGACACGTATCGAGTGCGCGCCTGCTGCCGGGTAAAAGTCTTTTTGCTTTAAATATTAAAAATAATACAATTATTCTTCATCGGAATTTTATATTATTGTTCATTACTTAACGTCAATTATAAATGCTAATTCTGTGAGGCTTAAAATTACAATTCGCTTAAAACTAATTATAATTTGAGCAATCATTTTAAAAAATCCTTTTACATTTTTGTAAACATTGTCGCGCACTTGGCTTTACTCTCCTTACAATTCAGCTATTATATCAATAATGTTTTATTTTCTTATAAATGAACTCGTGCAAATAGCGGGCACTTCAGCCGGTATACTTTTAATGTATCAGTGTGTGTGTGTGCTGCACAGAGTATTTATAACTAATTAATTAATACTAAATTAAGAATTGGGCTGTCTTACAAAGCTAAGTTTTTATAAGAAATGCTTATGATTAGAAATTGACTCTCTGGGTTTTTTTCTAAATTTAGCTGATATCTATTTTTTTGCCTTCTAAGCAGCCACCGCATTTTCAATATGTTAAATTTTAAAAAATGAGGAGAAAGGAAAAATAACAATAATTATCCTATTACTTAATTTATTTATTTATTTTTGTTTAAAAAGTAACGTATACAAAATTTAATACTTTTTGTTATTAATTTGTATGGTTTATAATTAAAAGATCGCTTATTGTGCTTTAGCGTCAAAGTGCATTATTATTGCATTCAGTATATTATTAATGAATAAGGGGGGGGGCGCGATAAAAATTGTGATTGAAAAGGGGGGCGCCAGTATTTAAAGTTTGAGAAGCACTGCGTTAGAGCAAACTAATTAATTAAAGGTAACCAACTGTAAAATTAATTATATACACTGTTCAATTAAAATAAATAGTACAATCGTTTTCTAAGGTCTTCATATATATATTTACATACAAAAAAATAAGACACTTACATTTTGACATCAACTATTTTTTAGGAACAAAAATGACAATCTTCGCAATGCGCTGAAAACGCCTTCAGCTGAAAACGTAACTTCTGCTATAAAACTATTCGCCTTCTCCCCCTAAAATACTCCACATAGAACCCGTGCTGCCATACATCTTGGAAGAGTGGATTTAAAGGAATATTCCTGCTAAGTATCGTCAGAGTATTCGTAAACATGGTTATTCTATGTAATTTTAAAGTGAGTGGTACTTATAAGTACAGTCGGTAGATAATAGGTTAAGCATGTATGATTTTGTCATACAACCCTGTATTTATTTAGAAATAAATCACAGTCATACATGAACTTTTATAAGTACATATTTTCTAATGTCCAACAAATTTCTGGATTGTGCATTCAAATTAAATTTATTTATATTTATATTTATCTTTTAAGGTATCCGAACACGTTGAAAATGGCCAAATTCAGTCAAAACACATGTTTTAGTTTTTTATTTTATTGAATAGAGGGTCCTTTTGGTTTACAAAACACATACTTTGTTTCGTTTCTACGTTATATAGAGGCCACGTTACAATCAATTTTATAAAATTAGAAAAACCGGAAGTGGTTCTTTGATCTACCAGAAGTGGGCCTTTAAATTGTTTGAAATGTTCCTATGGCGAATCTGATAACTCAAAATGCTATAAATGTACTTCTACAAAACTTTTTGAACCTGATATTTATATTATTTTCTAGAGGAATGCATTAAAATATTTCTTATTGTAAGAATATTTTTGAGTTATGACATGTTATTTTAATAATGGTCTCATAAAAAATGTCACAATTCTTATAATGTTTACACAATCAGCTATAAAATTTTCAAATTTTAATAAAACATTAAAATTTGAGTACGTTCTCTAGATAAATGCATCTACTTTGTTTTATAGTACTTTTACTGATATAAGTGTATTACTTTTTTCATTAATTGCTTTGAAGTTCTTCAAAAATATTGCTAAAATTTTACTTATAATTCTGATTTTTGTAAAATTTAGATAACTTTTTTTTTAATATTGTTAGTTAAATATTAGTATTTATTAGCATTGATTCCTAAAAAATAATTTATATTATTTAAATATGCTAGTTCTTAAAAAAGTTATCCGAACTTGTTCGGATACCTTAAAGTAAAATATTTTTCTCTTCTAAGTACACTCTTGTTATTCTGTATTACCTTAGTATTATCAGCTTACTTATTCAACTTAGCTTCTGAGTTAGCTACAATTTTTTGAAATATTCTATATTATATTAAACATTATATTTTTTTCAATTTTATCTATAAAATTAGTGACTGGGCTTTATCACGACTTCCACTAATTGTCCTCTTGGGATTCTTTGGGGCCAGGATGCAATTATTTCCAACCAACTCAAGAAGAGAACGTGTTTATGCAAATTAGGAATTGTAAGGTTAGCATTCACGAGAATCGTTAAATGGAGAATTAATGCTAGAAGTGATCACTAAGTAAGCTAAGTGAAGTGAGATAAAGTCTAGAAGAGGAGTCTTCATTCTGAGAGTTGGCCTAACAGTGCCGGTGAAAATAAGTCAAAATGGGTCCGAGACCAGCGGAGCATTGCCTAAGCTGGAGCCAGCCAGATTAAAGGTGGAATTGACGTTTTACGAACCGTAGCTGTTTACCCAGGAAATAGCGGTAAGCTAGTTCATCTAAAGTATAAGGATAGGACATATACTATTAAGTTAGGAATTAATATATAAATATAGATTTTCAGTTGTTAATTGCGCTAATTATCAGTAATACGTTGTCTACTCACTCTTGATCATCATCCTATGCGACTAGTATTGTTGTTGTATTGTATATAAACTAAGATCATAATAAACTGATTTTAGTATGGCAGAATTTAGTGGTTCTTCTTTCCTTCCCTCAGACATAGGTCACGTGAATAGCGGAGAAAGGGTATCCCCAACGGAGGGGATACCACAAATTTTAACACGAAAAAAATTTGGAATTTAGAAAGGGTATAGTTTTTTACATCTGACAGTGTTTTGAACTAAACACTATATATTATAAAAGTTTTGAAAGAATTAGATTGTAAAGAAATATGCTCATGAATGTAGAATACGCATCAGAATGCCATTTCAGAATTTCTTGGATCAAAAACTTTGCAAAGAAAATCGATTCAGAAGTGGTATTTAACTTAACTAAGACGCAATATTAAAAAATTTCATTAAACTTCCAGCTCGCACTTTTTTTATTCTGTTCAGTCTAGTATACCAGAAACTATAAGCCATCATCTCTCAAAATTCTATGATATCTATGTTTTTAGAAATCAATTCTGTTATATGTGCGTGTAATATCTTGTACCTTTTTTTTTTATCTCAGTCTTTGAAATTTCCTTTAAACGTCAGCTCAAAAATATTAATTTTTTTTTCATAGCTAAATCTAACAAACATCTCATTTTTTATACTATAAATAATTATTTTAGTATAAGATATAAGTATTTATGTTATATTTTATTCTTTGAATAAGACAGATGAAATTTTAGAATACAGGAAATGCCTTCCCAAAAAACCTGAACTTTTAAAATTATTTTATATATTTTCACTAAATGAATTATAACTATTTTGCCCATTATTATTTTTCAGGTATCAAATGAATACAAAAAATTGCTACATTTCCTGAATCCAAATATTATATTTCCTGAATTCTGAATTCCATTGGCCAGATATGCGAATTATATCTATTATACAGGGTGGGGAAAATAAAAGCGGTCCGGAGAACAGAGATCCAGGTTACAAAGAAACACGGCAAAGGAAAGGAGATTGTTCTCTAATCTGCTTATAACAAATATTGAAAATTACCACCATTTATCTCTTGACACCTTTGGGCTCTTGTCAGCAAGCTGCGGTAGGCAGATTGAATCTGGACTACTGGAATTGCTGAGATCTCTGTTTTTCTGCAGTTCTTGAAGACTATGAGGGTTGATGCGATACACCTTAGACTTGAGGGTTCCTCACAAAAAATAATTGCTCACTGACAGATCAGTTGATCTGGGTGTCCAACTAGGGTGAACAGACTGGCCTCTGTTAACAATGTCAGGAGTGAAAATTGTTTAAATGTGATTTATGGTTCGGCGGGATGTATGGGAAGTTGAATCATCCTTTTAGAAGAAACTGTAGGTCTTTTCCTCTTCAGTTAATGATGCCACAAATGGATTCAAAATGATGGAAATGTAATACTACGAGTCCCGTGTGATGTGCGTATCACATTCACGTTGAAAAGTATCCACTTTTATTTGCCCTAACCTGTATATGTTATGTTATTACAATAATTCAGTCCAACTTTTTATACATTATTGTTTGTTTCCTTAAATGCCAAATAAGACATATACACAGCACAAAGGACATAACATAACTGACTATACAGACTGAAAAAAAGTAGTATAAATCTCAGATGACTTGGTGTCATATATCATTTCATTTACAACAAATATTAATGAACTATCTTTGTCTTAAAATTCAAAAAAGACTTTTTTTTTAAAAAAAAGTTAATAATTACTGTATCATTATGTTATCAGCTTCACAGCTGATGACGTAAATAAAGGAAATTAATGAAAAAAATTTCCCACATTCTTATTTAATGAACAAAATATGAATTAGAAAAAAAAAATAAAATAAGTTTCAATCTCGTATAATTATGTTTTATGTAAACTAAAGGAAATTTGTAAAGCAAAAGTCAAGAATACAAATTCTATTAAAATTAAACAAAAAAATTATAAAGGTTCTGTTCAATAATTAATCTAACAAATTTTACTCTCTTTTAACATTGTTTTCAAGTTTATATTAATTAATGTTAAGAACTCAAGATGTTTGTAAAATATAAAAAATTAATTAACATTTTGAAATTATAAACTTGTTATTAATTTGATTTCTGTAAATATTTTTTTAAAAAAAAATATATGGGCTTCTTATTAATTATTCCAAATGAAAATTTATCTTTTCAAACAACCATCAGATAAATACAAGTAATTATAGAGGTATAAAGAGTTGTAAAAAAGCATACCATTATTCATCTCCTAATTACCTAATTTTTTAAAAAAAATATGTTGTTAAATTAGTTATTAGATAATCTAGGACGTACATGGAAATCTATGAGAATTATATCTTATTATATAAAAAATAGTCTATCATACATTTGCAACTAACTGTTAATGCATTTCTTGATGGGACTTTAATCAATATTGATAAAAGTTTCCCCTTAAAAACTTGCGTAAAATAAAATCTAGAGAATCTAAAACAGTGAAGTTTTTTCAAAAGGACGAAGAAAACTAAATATATAAATTTGATTTCACACAAAAAGAACTAGAACTAATAACGTCCTAATCCATTTTAAATGTATTACAAAAAATCATTCTCTTTTAATTCATCACAAATTTATAAAAAAAAAAAAATTTAAAAACATTTCCACTTTATTTACTGAAAAAGCAAGTTTACCTAAATAACAATAATAAACAATTAATCTGCAATTTAAAAGATAACATTCAGGGAGCATAAGTAGTTGTAATAAAAATATTTTGCCTTTCGTAACATAATTTATTTTCAGTATTTTTTATTTACATTTTTGCTTTACTATTTCTTTAGAATAAATAAATCATCGGCTGTGATTAATTTCCAACTTTTATCGTTATAACGATGGTTATTTCAAAATACTCGTTTCTTAGTGAAAAATGTCGTTTGGTTTCTAGGATTAAAAAATAAATAAATAAAAACTACAAAGTTTTGTTGAGTGAATGAGGAACATTCTGATTAGTTATCTTGTGAAAAATAAAACCTGATACACAAAATAAACACAACACGTTTTGCCAATTTTTTAAATACAAATATTATGTACTTTTATTAATTTGGACCTTGCTCCAATTATTTTCGTTATTCGCAAGCTAAGCGATGAAAAACATTTACTTAATTGAATGCATCGAACAATTTCTTCTTCTATTTTAAATGTTTCATAAAATACTTCAAAGGAATCTCATTAAATGTTTTAAATTATTTTCAAATATATCCTCTTTTGTTTGACAAAATAACTAAGTCGTCCAATGAATTCAAAAAAAAAAAAAATTGTGACAAAACTATGGCGAATGTGAAATTAATTCTGTGAATTATTTAAACAAAATTTCAGGTTTTTTGAAATTTATGTACTTGCCAGTTTGGTTCTTAAGAATATTCTTTAAAAAGATTATATGCAGTGGAATGTAAATATTGTTTTTAAATTTCAAAGTGAAAAAAAAACAATACCTCCCACTCATTCTTTAATAAATGAATTGTAGTTGAACTTTATATCAAGTCATATACAATTCCTACGCATTTTCATTTAATTATTTATTTTGATTTAGAAGATTTTTATAGATTCTCTCATTTCCATACATCACTAGAATAACCAAATCTAATAAATATTTTCGCGCAGTTTTTTTTAACTTTATTTTGCATGTAATTCAAATATTTCAGAATTTGGTGTCTTAAAAAAGAATATATCTACATTCCCAATAGTAGTAATTCCTTAATTTCTTATAACTAGTTTATATACTATATTTTAAAAACTTTATACCTCATTTTGCATATATTCCCTCAAATTTAAAAACGTTTTTTTTCCTCTAGAGAAGGGGTCCTTAACCCTGTGACCGCGGGCGCCAATGGGCCCACGAAGCTATTTTTGTTCTCCCGCGACTATCCGCTATGTACTATATCAGTATCAACCATGGCCAACCCGCCACGACATTTTGTGTGACCGTGAGATTCATCACACTTTTAGAAATAAAATATAAGCCGAAAAATTATTGTACTGGCAACACTGTGATGGATTTCCCCTCACATCCATCAGTGTTTGGGAGTTAGAATGAAGATCAACCATAATCAAAAGAAATATAATTTATTAATCTTTAAACAAGTCTAGGAAATGCACCTGTAATTTACTGGAGCAAAAGTGAGGTAAACGAGATATTTAATATTTAATTATGAACCGAATCACTTACTTTTGGAACGTTTTGGTAAAATACGTTCTAAATAATTGTAATTCTATTCTGAGCTATTCAACTTCTAGTCGATATTATTCTAATTCAAATATATCTTATTGAAATCGTCAATTAGCAATCTTAAATATTAAACAATCAATCGACGAGTCACTCTCGACTAGATTTCTACTACTTAACGTTAATCACTAACTTCTGTCATATAACTCCTAACCTCTCTCCTAGAACCTAAGAGTTAATGCTTAAATATAATCCTTGATTTACATAAACCACATCTTCTTCGGGAGAAAGTTTTCATTAGAACAATATTTAAAGAATTAGATTTTTTCTCCAAGAAGATTAGTAGGAGGCTCGCGAATAGACCCGTTACTACACTGTTTTGTAACTACTAGTAAAGATAACACTGTTTTGTCTTATCAGTCTTATCATATCCTCAAATTAATATTTCTGATGTTACAAATTCCATGGAGAAAATTATTCAGGAAGACGCATTTTCAACTGAAGATGAGATTTTAAATATTTAGACTGGTATAGTATTAAATTCGTGGGGACTTAATGAAAATATTTGGAATCCAGCCGAAAAAAAAAAAATATCGCCTTTTGAAAAAAGGAGCTTACAAATTAAAATCCCGCTTTGGTTCCAAATATTTATGTGAATTGTTGTTTTCATTAATGAACACAATTCAATCAACAATTAGATCTCGACTTAACGATAACAATCTCGAAGATGTTATAAGGTTGGGAATATTATTGACTTTGAAAAATTAGTGGATAATATGCAATCTTAAAAATCACATTAGATAGTAACTATTTTGAACTTTTTGTTACATTTTTAGTGTAGGATATTGTTTATGATGCTTATGATTGCAATAAAATAAAGAAATATTACGAATTGTTATACTTTTTTTAACTGCACCAGCCAGCAATTTCCTGTTTGTCAGATGTGCCCAGACGGAAAATAAGGTTAAGAACCCCTGTTATAGAATAACATGAAAACATTGATTTTGCACATGTTTAAAAATCAAAAATGTAATAAAGAATAAAATCTAAATATTATCATCTATTCCTGCAACTTTTAAAACCATATAGTAATGGGGCAATTCCTTTTATTACTTCCTACCGTTCTTCGCGTCCCTATTTGGTGGCTCTGCTATAGCTGCACTCATTCTGACTCAATCGCTTATGTCCACTTTTCATTTGGGCAACCCTTATATAATGTTCATTTGTGGTGTTAAGTTGCTCTATCTCAAAGTGTCAATTTTACTGAATGGAAAACCCCGAGTTAAAGAAGATAGACTTCGTGGATAGCCCAATGTTTCAAATGAACGTTGTCCTTCTGAATTAATTTAAATCATTTATGATAAATAAGATTAACGAATGTTATAATAGGTATGAGAAAAAAAATGAAACGAAATAAAATAAATGTATTTAGTTATTCCAAAACTTATAATTATTAGAGAGGTTTTTATTTTAATTAGTAATGATAAAATATTGTTAAAAATAACAAAATTGAGAAATGCTATTTTATGACAAGATAGCAAAGCACAAGCATTTGAAATTGAGTTTTGTGACAAAATAAACATTTTTTCTGAGAAAACTATCCTAATAAAATTCTGACAAAATATGAAGACTTTTCAAAAGTAAGAAAGATCGCTGAGAAAAAAAAATGGCTTTCAAAATTTAAGCTTAATTTTTTTCTAACAAAAATTTACTTATCTGGTAGAATTTCTTTTGGTAATATCCTCCTCAAAGTTATTTCTTCTTTTGACTGAGGTCGATTCCCAGCGTTCCCATTCATTATTTGCATACAATGCATTTTTGGTGAGACGTTAACAATAAATAATACTTTTATTCTTGAAATTGTTTTGAAGCTCATCCCTTTGAAGAGCCCTAAATCTGGTATTGCCATTTTTCGAATCGGCTTCAAAACTGAAAATGATTTTTCAATATCCATTTCCGCATAGAATATAAATAAAAAAAACTAGCAAATAAAACTTTTGATATTATTCTTTAGCTACACTTTGAATGGGAATTCTTATTAATTTATTAAAAGACGTTAACAAGTCCTATTCATGAATATTCTATGCAGTCTATCCAGCCTCTATGCATGCATGTCTTATACATAGTGTCCCATTGGATTGTATTAAACACTACTTTTTTTTTATTTACAATTACTTACCTCTCTTTATGTAAAAAGAGTTTTTCGTGATGCTGTAATAAATTTATTTATACATAAAGTATAGTTATTAAAAATGTGATGTAAAAAGTTGATTTTAACTGAAGAGGAGTCCCAAGAACGATTTGCTTAGGAGTCCTCCCCCTTACCTTTTTGCGCTTTCTCCAAAAAGTCGCTAACACCATAAATAGTGATGCTATAGATTTCTTCAGTAATTTCCAGAAGCAGTCTTATGATGACCAAGCTGCCAAATTTGATTGCTGAAAATGATGCCAACTTGGTTGTATAGCCAATATTTCACCAAGTTTCCATTGAAACGCCATTATAATGTAAGGGACGGGGTTGAGAGGGAAAGGTGATTAGGAACATAGTTTTTGAAGAGGCACTTGAAGCATAAATTAAAATCTGGAATTGTGCTTTTGAAAAGGAGGCACTAAATTGAAGCACAAATGAAAATGCGAAAATGAAATTTATTTTTTTTCCTGCTACAACGTATTAAAAAAATAGAACTACATAGTGTATGTAAATTACAGTTTTACCATTTGAGCAATAAGTATGAACAGTTATATAATTTCTGCAATAAGGTTGGTCCGCCACTAGGCAGATAAGGGTTATCCTCCTAGTTACAATATATATAAATTTATTACCATTTTCCCTATCTCTCTCCACGCCTTTTTAAACAAAAATTTACACGTAAAAGTATTCAAGAAATACTTGTCAAATTTATATATGTGAAGTTGTCAAAGTAAATTAAGTAGATACACCACACACACATATACTAGAATACAAAATAAAAATAATGCATATAATAGAAACATATAATGCGTCAATGGTGCGAAATAGCGCTTTATTTATTTCTACAAGATATTCATACTCAAATAACAAGGGACGAATGCACAAAAGTGTAATTAACCCCTTTATTTTGATCGCGCTAAACAGGCCAAGCTGTGCACATCCAAGATAATTCGAGAGCTGGTGGTATTTTATGCTACTGTAATTTTCACACTGGAATTTAAGCAACCGCCGTCTGCTCTCGTGAGCCTGACTGCGATACGTCATCGTGATTTTGTAAATTTAGATAAAGTTTATAGTAAATTTAGATAAATATTATATAATTAAATATTTTTCATTTTCTAGAAATCATCATTTGCATTGCGTATGTTCTGTATTTTAAAAAAAAAAGGTGGACAAAATTTAGATTTTAGAAGCAAATTAGTTGAAAGACATACAAAATATCATAATGATACAATTATAGAAAAATCGAGTTGACTAAAATGTTCTGGAACTTCCGTCTAATGGAACGTCATATTCTCAGTTTTGTTCCACCTACACCAACAGTAGAACTTCTCACTAGAGACTATGCTGTGTGTTGTGCCGAAAGGGATAGCGAAGGGAAAAAAAAGGTTCATTATATGTGAAATAATTGCAATGTGTTGAACTACGTACTGCACCTTGCTTTCAAATGTGAATAATTTTTTTGAAATAAATACTACTATTACTATCTCAGTTAAAAAAGTATAACAAAATATTTTTACTGATAAAAATATGTTGTTTTTTTTTAAGCGGCGATTCGAAAAGAAAGATAATATAAGTCGATGTACGAGTAAGATTGCAATATTTGACTCATCTGTAATGTGGATCAAAATCTAAAATCAAAATATTTTTTTCGCCTAAACAAAGCTCTAAAATGTGTTTTCTCAATTTAAAGAAATGCATTTTTTTACGGTATTTTCAAAATAAGTGTTCGTTAAAGGGTTAAAAATAAATTTTACGGTATCATATCTGTTTCAGGAGAACTTATCTACCTTTTGTTTCAGTCTTTATGTATTGCGTTAAATGTTTCATTTAAAATTATTCTCCATTTTGCTTAATTAAATTATATGCAAATTTAAGCAATAAATGTTTTATCACAGTAGTTTTTCCAGATCTGACTTTCCTTGAGAGCAATAAAAGTACCTCAATTCTCTTGGAGAAGGTAAATCGGATAAATTGTTGACCGTAAATGTCACAATAGACTGTAACAAATGTTACACATAATGTCTAATATCGTTTAGATGTGGAGATATTGGTTTCTGGTACAGAGGTACAAATTGAGCAGCAAATAAACCGGCGTTAATGATGATGACCGTAATGGAGAACATGTCATAAAGGAATGTCCGTGTGACTAATTGCGATCGTATATGGTTGTCATCTTGCTCCTTTTGCATTCTTTTTGCCGAATTATACTAAAAAAACATGATTAGTTGTTACAATTACATGAATGACATGAAAAAAGTAAATGACTTAATTTAAATTACATTTATTTCGTGTTGCAACTATGCATATGCTTAAATCATTCATACTAACACATAATCAGTTAAATATTTAATAGCGCTATGCAGCACTAAATTGTGCTAAATATAAGTTCTTAATCGTATGAAAATCTTTAAAAAAATGAAATTATTACTTTTTTTAAAAAAAGTTATTAAATAGTAAATTACACAAAAATATGATAAATACATTAATATAGGAAAGATTTCTTTCATTCTTTGTGAGTGTGCAACGTACGATGCAGAGCCGCTATTTTAATTGGTACAGTTATAACTTCTTAATGATGCTGGGTGCCCGTAAAGTATGCCTACACATTTAAATATTAATTACAAATAAGCAAGTAAAGATATTCATCTACGGTTTTTCATATTCCATAAAGAAAATACCAAATTTTTTTTTCAATGCTTTATTGCACGATTTAATGTGCGTACTAATAGTAACTAGCAAAAGATCGAGTCTCTACGAAATTTCTGGCAACATTCTACGAAGCATTGAAGAATGAACATTATGAATGGCCACTATAATTCAACTTTTCAATTCATCAGTGTTACGAATTGGAGATTGGTAAACAATATTTTTCACGTATTCCTACAAGAAGTCCAAAAGTGTTATGTCCAGAGATCTAGGTAGCCACGGTAGAGTGGACCTCTTTCCATCCACCGCCAGGGGAATTATTTCTCACTTCCATACTCTAATGTTGCGTGATGGCCCATTTGCGCTGTACATATGTTGCAGATTTAAATTCGATAAACCCTTCTACAACTTGCTCTTGTTCTTGAAGTGAAGCCATTTTGAAGCGAGAATGTTGCAAAACGTGGATATTGTGCTATCCACTTTGCATTTTATTGAGAAAAACTTTGTGAAGCCCCCGCCCGTGGGGACACACGTTCTACACTATCTACGTGACCTGTTTCTGTGGGGAAAAACGAAGAACCACTCAAATCATTCATTGTAAAATCTGTTTATTAAGATCTTAGTTTAAACACAATGCACAACAATAATAATCTAGTAAAGATGATCTAGAATGAGAAGACGCAACACGCGTATTACCAAATAATCACGCAATTGACCACTGAATCTAACTTTATATATTAATTTCTATCTCACTAATATACGCACTTTCCTTATAGCTTATATAAATTCTCTTACCGCTATATCCTAGGTAATAGCTACGTTCTCTATCACTTCTGATGTGGCTTTAATCCGACAATGTTCCTTTTGGTCTTGAACCCACTTTTGGTTCGTCAGTACAGGCACGGCTAGGCTATTTCATGGAGTTAGGATTCTTCTAAACTTTATCACAAATCCTTTACAGCTATCTCTCTACTTAGCGACTTCACTTCCCACTTAGCAATCACTTCTGCACATAGACCTAGACATAGACTTCGTTCTACTGCTAGCTTCCAATATATATATGTTTCCTAATTTACATAATCACGTTCTTCTTCTTTAGTTGGTTGGAAAGAATTGCCGTTCTGGCCCCAAAGAACCCAAGAGGACTGTTAGCTGAAATCGCTATGAAAGCCTAGTCACAAATTTAATCTGCTCTTTATGGAACCCGAAGTGAAAATTATTGTTTATTTTTAATTCATTTTTGAAAGTGCTGGCGCACTTTTCGGATACTCTATATATTTATAATAAAACTAGTTTAACTTCTTAAGAAAGTTGACCAGTTTCTTCACTTAATCTTAACTGATGATTCCTTATGACAGGTATTAAATAATTATTTGTAATTAATTATGAGCAAAAATTCATTGCCATTGCAATATCAAAATCAAGATATTCTCATTAAAAATAAGTAACAATATAATGTAACTCATTTTAAGCAAAAATAAGCATTGTATTATTTAAAATATTTTTAATATTCCATGTTATAGGTATATTTTGCATTTAACCTCTCATAAGATGCCCTGACAATATTATTCGTGTGTAATAACATGTGCCAGAACAGCAATTAAAATCAAAAAAGAACACTGAATCCAAACTAATCAATAAAAAGCTTTAAAGGAATCTTTTATTCTTTATGCTGATGCTTAGAAAGAAACTAATTTCTCTTATAACCAGTAAAATGCCTATGACATCGAGCATTAGAAAAGGATATTCTTATAATAATACCTTTAAATTCGTTCCTTAAGGGGAACGTTGCTTATTTGCAAAAAATCTTTAAAGCACGGAAAAACTTAAGAAATATGTTTAAAATATGTATCCAATTTTCTATTTCATAGATTTGATCTTAACAAAAATACTGCAACGAAAATGAAATTTTAATCAATTTTGAGAAATAGATAATAACACAAGATATGCATTATACTTAGGTTAATTCGTAACTCATTTCAAGCAGAAACCAAGATAAGAAAATAATTTTCTAAGGACCTTAGCAAATATATTTACAACGCATTAAAAATTTAGAGAAAGGGGATATTTCATTAATATTTTTCTCCTTTGAAAGCTTCTCTTTTATATTTTGACTTCAATCGTCGAAGAAGAAACTCTCTTCACAGTGAACTTAGATTTGATAAATTTTAATCAAAAATGAAATGAAATTCGATCTCATATTATTTAAAATCTGTGATTAAAATTAAACATATCAGAAAACAGTTCCATTGAAATTTTATGATTTACTTAGGAGCTAATTTATGTGGTGTTAATTAACTGAGATACATTGCAGTTTCATGTAGACAATGTCTTGAAAACTTAAGGAAAATGGGTTTTAATAAGAAAAATGCTCCCCCTCCCCCTCCCTACAAACTGTAAAGTATTATATGCATCGACTTTCCATGTTGCCAATTAAAATATCAGACACTGAAATGGGAAATGAAGGCCAAATATGGAATAATCCTTGTTTTAGCTAATGTGCCGACTTTAGAGGAGCAATCAAAACAAGCAAATCTACCAAGGCCCCAAATATGATCTGTTGATTTCAGATCTGGAGACAGAGTGCAAAATTTTATTCGCTCCAGACTGTGATTTTCAAGATAATCCTCAAAAATAACAGCACAATGAGCTCACGGATTATCGTCCATCAAAATGAATGCATTAGAAATAACGGCAATATATGGATGGGCATATTGATCAAGGATCAGTCAGAATTCCGCTATGAAACACTAATCAGTGTGAGCACTAAAAAATGTCCTCGATCAAACCATGATTTCACCACCTGTGTGTGTGTGTGTGTGTGTGTGTGTGTGTGTGTGTGTGTGTGTGTGTGTGTGTGTGTGTGTGTGTGTGTGTGTGTGTGTGTGTGTGTGTGTGTGTGTGTGTGTGTGTGTGTGTGTGTGTGTGTGTGTGTGTGCGTGCGTGTGTGTGTGATCTTTTTTATTTTTATAAATAAATATATACTCGTATATCCCGTCTAAGCTGGCTTATAACGCGAACACAAAAATAAAATCGAAATTTACGGGTGCACGTTATACCGGATGTTAAGATGATAGCCTTAAAAATAAAAATTAGCATAAGAAGAAATGACGTACCTTGTGAACTTTCATTATTGGATAATTAGAAAAAATCGTGATTTATGTCTTTCTTTATATCTTCAGGCGACTTCTGTTTCACCTTTACAGAGACAGTTATTCTGATCCATAAATAAATAATCTCCTTTCGTTCCATCTAGTTAGATACATTACATTTTTGAATAATTTTTTAAATACTTCGGGTTTAATTTCATTCCGTGCTTTAATTATTCACGTTCACAGACTATTTCTATATATAAAAAATAAGAGAAATGCACATGTACTTTTCAGATTTCTTCGTAAAAAAGTTAGGTGCGTGTTACACGGCGAAAATATACGGTGCTATAAGTATATCAATAATGTGTATGTATGCATATCCAAAAAGCTGACTTTTATCCTTTAAGTAATATGAGGAAATTAGAAAGGACTTATTGGAAATAATAAATATCGAACAATTAGAGAGACTTATCTCTCATTTTTCAATTTCTACTATTAGTTCATAATCTCCCTATATACACTGGTGTGCAAAACTTAAGCAACAGGTGGGTTTATTGCCATAACTTCACGAAAAATCATCTGAGAGACATGAAATTCTGAAATGAGGGAGAGTATTATGTACGTAAAGGATGACAAAAGCATCGGCGCTGAAAAAAGAATACAACGCATACGGTATGGAATCAAACAAAAACAAGCTTTATTGAACGATTAGTATCGTGACTCATGATTGTCTATCCAACAGGAAGAACAACAAGCAGATGTTCCTTAATATGGTATATGCCCTCCCCTTACTACAATGGTTGCTTTGCACCGTCTCCGCATACTCAGAACCAGCTGGTGCAACATTTCTTGAGGTAGGAGTGCCCATTCCTCAATCAACATCTGTTTGAGTTGTTGGTTGTACTCCGAATGATGTGAGCGTGTGGCAATACGTCTCCTCAAAGCATCCCACACATGTTCGATGGAATTTAAATCTGGGGAGCACGCTGGCCAATCCATTCGAGTGATATCTTCACTTTCCAGCAGCTCCGCAACAGCAAGAGTGCGATGTGGCAGTGCATTGTCATCCATAAAGATGAAGTCTGGGCCAATGGCACCTCGGAAAAGATGCAGATGGGAAGAAGTACCTCCTCACAATAGCGATCCCCGGTTACAGACCCTCTGTCGAAAATGGGAAGCTCAGTTCCGCCGTTCAGCATAATGCCAACCAGACAAGAACTCCAGGACCACCGAAACGATGTCTTTCCTTGATGTTGCTGGGAAAAAACCCGGGGTACCGATCTCTCCAAATCAAAACGCGTTGAGAATCGCTTCGGTACTTAACCGACTCTCATCCGTAAAGAGAACACGACTCCATTGATCAGTTGTCCATTTTTTGTGCCTCTGTCCCACTGTAAACGGTGGCTTCGGTGGCATCTTTCAACGGGAGGCAGCGTTCAGGACGGTGGGTGAACAGGCCCCTTTGTGAAGGCGTCTGGCCACGTAAACCGCTACACTTGTCGACCTGTTGCTGTACAGTTTCTGAGCAATGGTGCTTGCTGACTGCTGTCGAACTTTTCGCCTGCAGGATGATATATCGGTCATCCCCTGCAGTTGTCGTCCCGGGCGGCCACACCAACCTTTCTAACAGCTGTACCTGTGGTTTTGGAACGCTTTCCAAGCGCGCGAAACGACACTTTGTTGATTCCGAACTCTGCAGCTACACTGGTGACAGTACACCCCCCCTCCAGCTTTCCGATCATTCTTCCACGTGTGAAGTCATCCAGATGATTTCTTCTAGCCATATTTCACGAACTGACTCACTGGCACTTGCAGAGAATATGGTGAATTGCGTCTCCGTCCTTCATTTCATTCTACTGTTGAGCAGCGCGCGCCGACATCACGCGTTTTGCGTACGCTCACATCGCTTCTGACGTTTTGTTCCTGATATTTGCATACGCATGACGTTTCTACTGACTTACGTGTTCCCTCTACTGATCTCCAGACCTCCTTTTCTGCAATTTCATGGCTATCTGCTAAATTTTTACATTGTTGCTTAAGTTTTGCACACCAGTCTATATATCTTGTTCAAATTTTCAATCGAAACAAAATACTTTCTATTCATCCATTGAAGTACAAATACATTTTTTAAACTTGTAGTGGATGACACTTGATATTAATACAGTTTTTTATATTATTAATTCATTAGTTAAACTTAATTAATGAATAAATAGTAACAAACAAAAGTAGTAGTCCAACACCATTTATAGAAAAGAAAATTGTTCGTTGTGTCCCTGTAGCGTAATGGGTAGCGCGTTGGACTTCTAATCTAAAGGTCATAGGTTCGAATAGTACCTCGGATGGCCTAATTTCTGAGAATGTGATTTATGAATGAATAAATAGTAACAAACAAAAATAATAGTCCAATACCCTATATAGAAAGGAAAATCGCTTTCTATTTTGCCACTTAATGTTGTAATTCTTCCATATGTATATACATATTTATATTAATTGTAATTATTTAATAAAAAAGTAACTAAAATAAAAATGTTCTTTCTGACCTAAATAGGAACTAATTTTTTTTTTTTTTTACATTACTTGTTTAATTACAGAATGCACTCTCAAAAAAGATTCAAGTGAATTCCAACTTAGATGTATTGAAAGGAAATCATTGCCTGATTTTGTCCAAATGTTCGACTAAAGTATTCCTATTTAATGAACTTCTAATGATTTCACATTACTCTTAATCGAACATTTTATTTCTCTTCTTAGGATATTCTTCGAGTTTCTTTTGAATACTTTCATCGTCTTTTATACCCTGCATATTTATGAAACTTTGATCCATTCAGAAACATCCTTCTTTTCCCTCGATCATTCATTTTATGGAAACTAAATTCCACAGCCTAGATCCTTCATAAATTGATCGTGCATGGTCATTTAATGCTGAAGGGCACTTCAGGTACCTATCTTTATCCCATTCAATCCGTTACATCTTCGAATTTGATGGACAGGTACAAGAAAAAAGGACTTTGTTTTATCCTCCGGTCAGTGATGCTTATCTTTTTATAAGTAATATTTTTCCTCCAAACTTCTGTTATTAAACTTACTTTTCTCTTCACCTTCAGTTCTTTCCTGGAAAAGTAATTTTGCACATATATTCTTTTAGCACCTCAATTTCTTGCTGAAAGTCCTGCCTAGAGATCATCGCAATATTCAAATAAAATATGCATAGATTTATTTGGTGGCAATTTTCATATTGTAAATTCATATAATGTAATTCTTCTGTTGTTTAGAAGTGTTTATTTGAATTCATACTAATGGTTGCAATTTTAGTATGGTAAATTCAATATAATGTAATTCTGCGTTGCTTAGAAATATTAACCTTAGTGGAGCTGCGGAATGCTAGAAAGTTTTCACATTACAAAAGTTCTAGCTATAGATAACTTGCGGGAAACTTTTTTAATTTAAAACTTTGGAAAATGTTAGAAAGCAACATAGAAAATAAATTATTGTAAAATTTTATTTGTAATATAAAGAATACTCCCGCTTGGCATAGAAATGTTGGGAATTATTTACAAACGTTGGGCAAGGCATTAGCTCACATAAATCTTTCCGAAGATATCTAGTTATTGATGTGTTTGTCATTAAATCACTTTACCGATTCGTTAATCTGGTATAAATAGATTATTTCATATTACGTTATTCCTTCATTGAAAATTGGTTTTAAATCAATTCCAATTCGTATTAATAGCGAAGAGTGATTTCAGAAATATATATATATATATAGGCCAATTCTCTACAAACAAGAGATAACATCCAAACAATAACATTCGACAAACACATAGACAGCAGGAAAATCACACAATGAAAGACAAAAGAGTAATCGAGATTATAAATATAAAATGGATGCCGCAGTGTTATGAACATTACTGACTTAGGACAGTTATTATATAAAAAATAATTTATATAAAAGTGGAGTTGAAAATGTTTTTTGGCCAGCCAACCTTCCCCCTTTTTTTGTAAATAACACTGAGCAAAAACCAATAGGAAATAATGGATAGGAGTATCTAAATCCATTACAAGATAGAGGTAACTTACCTAAAAATTGCACTTACAAATGCAAAGCCCGCGCTAATATATATATATATTTGATTTCTCGATTTATTCAATATATAGAAAAAGTAATGGTTACTTAAGAAAATATAAATATATTTAATTATATGAAGTAATATTCTATACACTAAACCAGTGTTTCTCAAACTGTGGGGCTCACCCCCTTAGGGGGGTGTGATAACCCTAGAAGGGGGACGCGAGTATATGAAAAAGTTGAAAACAAAAGATACTTTTTCAAAAAATTAATAAATTACTGAAAGGAAGCAAAACAATATACATTCTGACATCATAAAATACAGATTTACACTTATAATATACACTTATAAATGTATCAGTACTGCACAATGTGTTTCATACTTAATTTAACAGTGCTAAGTTAAGAACAAGTTTAATAATTACCAGTGACCCTTTGGAAATATCATAAAATTATATGTAAAATTTAATACTTATCTTGATAATTTGTACAGTTTATAATTAAAGTCGTATTGCGTGTAGCTTTACGTCAAAGTATATTATTATTGAATTTAATACATGTTATTGGAGTGGAGGGGCGTGATGAAAATTATGATTGAAAATTGGGTCGCAAGTATATAAAGTTTGAGAGGCACTGCACTAAATGTTTTAGTGAAGAATAAAAAAAATCTAGTTCTGGATTAAAACATTAATCTACTTGCCCTATAGTCTTTTAACTGTATTAATGCATTTCTCTGTTCAAAGATTTTTTTTTCTTTTAGCTTGTACTTTTCTAATTGGGTTGTTTAACAGATCTCTTAAGAGATAGAATGAAAATGTTAATGTAAACTTTTTAGGAAGCCACCATCTTTAAAAATATATATATGGATTTAATACGCAACAGAGTTATGAAATTTGGATAAAAAGTAATATCTCATTTAAATTAGTCATTATTATGTTCTTGCAATCTGGTTACGTATATCCCATATAGCGATACTTTTCAGTATTATTTTTTTTTACTTTTATTTAAGTATAGAAACTTATAAATGATTTTCTAAAAAATATTTACAAAATTGTACAATCACTTTTATGATTACGGATTATGCAGTACTACACTTTAATCCAATGTTTTTCCCTAAAATATAGATAACAAGTTAAAAAATTATCTTATACTTAACATCAAAATAGATATAAAATTCTTACATTTAAAATGCTAAAATTCTTCTATATGCATGTAAGGATAACTAATTCATAACCTAAGCAAAATTCTATCTCCCATCTAACATCTCCTGTTGTACACATATTCGAATATTAAATTAAATATCTAATACTTTCTCAGAAAAGATCATCCACATATTAGATTCCAATCCCATCTTATTTATTATTATGGTCTTATGCCATACTTTCCCACTCTTTAATCTGTAATCGAGACCTAAACTAAAAAATGATGAATTAGAAGTTATGTAAATAAATATACAATCTAATTAAAAATCGGAACAGTTGGCGTTGGTTTGTCTACCAGTGAAGATGTGTTCAATGACTATATCCTAATACAAAACTGTTTCCTCGAAAAGCTCGCTATGCTTACTTGGAAACATAACATGAATAATTTTTAACGTTTAAGTCATGTTAAATTTAATAATGTATCTTTTAATGCAAATGTTAAAGTTTCAATTGATGAATAAAGTGCAAACATGAACTGAAACTTATTTTATTTCTGCTTCTTTAAATCTAAAAATCCTGCTATACAGAACAGAAAAAAAGGAAAAGCGAATCAATAATATAGAAAATATTAGAAACAAACCACGTCTCATCAATTCGACATCTGTTATTTGAAATGTAGCTTATAATTCTAAAAAATACGGATGCTTGGAATTCATGTGAAACATGTTACATTTCTCATGAGTAAAACGGAACCAAATACACAAAAACAAGATAAACTGAAATAATTCTTAACGAAATATCAGCATAAAGTAAGAAATAAACTTATTTAAAGAAACTTATCCTCCTACACAAAATGTAGAAGAAAGTCTAGATATGTAGAGAAAAATAATGTTTCCATAAATCAATGCACTGGAATATACAAAATTTATGTAAACAACTTTTGAAAGGTTGATGAAATTGAGATTAGGATGCTCAAACTTCAAATTTATTTGTTCATCTTTAAAATTGGAATACATTTTAAACTAGAAGGGTGATCAATATCTCTTTATAAATCTTTTCTTAGAAAGCTTATTTGAACGATACTCTAAATAAAGACACAAGAGCATATCATATATGCTCTTAATATATAACTTCGATGATACACTGTTTTAAAAGTATATGAATCGCGTGGTCGTCGTATTCATTAAATAAAGATTTATTTTCAGTATTGTGTGTATCCAAACTTTTATATATATTTGTATTTCAATATTGCGTCTAACAAAAAAAAATTATAGTGAATACATTCTTACTTTTCATATACATAGTTTGATTACGTAGAACTGAAAATGTAACTCCAAAATTAAACGCCTTACAGCATTTTAAAAGAAATTATTATCAAATTTCAAATAACTTTATTTGCACTATTTCTTTAAGACTATTCTAAGTAACATACATTTACATTAAGTTCCTAAAAATTGGTTCACTTTTTAAATTTCGGAAACTTTATATGACAAATTAATTATCTTGTATGGTTACAAGGGGGAGGAAAGGTACCCCTGCTCACTTAATAGTGGACCAAACCCCCCATGGTACAAATTATACAACTGTTCATACTCACTGCTCAAACTGTAAAACTGTAATTTACATGCATTATGTAGTTCTATTTTTTTTTTTCAATATATTGTAAGCAGAAAAAAAAGTAAATTTCAAGACTTCATCTCCGCACTTTAATTTGTACTTCTATTTAGTACATCTTCAAAAAAATGTTCTTAATCGCCTTTTCCTGTAAATTGGTCTGAATTTTCATTCTGTCTTTGCTTCTGTACCTTTACAGAGCCACATACAATTGCCCAAGAGTAAATATTGTTTTCTTCGATGTTGCACATAAACTGACTTTTTCAAGAAACTCTACCCTTGTAATTTATTAATAGTCATGGGGTAAAATTCCTATCTTGCAGGAAATTGCTTGCGTTTCAATATATAGATTTTTCTACACATGAATGTCTATTCATAACTGGCCGTAAAATTTACAATACATCGTCAAGTTTAACTATTTTTGCACGTTCATGCAAAGAAGAAATAGGTCAGTCTTTTTTCATTTTTTACCAAAATATTGTATTCAGATAATTTCTTTCTCTTAATAATATTCCTAAAACAATTTTATATGAATATTCTAATTCAGGTGACGCTAAATATCAAAAAAAATTATTCATTTATACTCTTTACCGAAATAATGGTTCTGAACGTAGTCGGATACCTTAAGGTGTCCGACTACGTTTGTAACAGTGATTTTGCAAAAGCATAAAGACGAATATTTTTTTTTAACATTTAGGATCACACTTAGATTAGAATATTCGTATAAAATTGTTTTAAGAATATTATTACAATAAAATTTAGTTAAATATGATTTTTGGCAAAAAAATGAACTTAGAATTACCTATTTTTAAATCATTCTTCTTTCATAAAAAAATGTTTCTATAATAGTAATATTTTGTGTGTGCTTATATATAGTTAAGACTTCTTCAGAGAGCCTGCACTAGGATATTTGAAAGTTCACATTATTTTCAGAATTAATATTAATTGAAATAATAATTGTTTTTTTTTAAAATTTTCCCCTCCGATGTATTAAATATGGATAAATCTACTTCTACGTTATATATGTCAAAATTCCTAGTTTAGGTTCTGTACGTAGGTCTGAGCTGTAATTATAGAAGCATTTTTTGTAAAAGCAGAATAGTTTGAAAATAGACAATGCTATGTACATTTTTTTGTCAAAATAATACATTTAAATAATTTTTTATTGTTATAATATTCTTAAAACAATTTTATGCATGTATTCTAATCTAAGTGACACTAAATATTTAAAAAAAATTCGGTTGTTAGCTCTTGTAAGAACACGATTCGAAACGTAGTCGGATACTTTAAGAAGACTAATAAGGATGGCGTTAGGTATGTGATAATTAGAGATTGCAATATCAGACCAAAAGTTCAATACCAGTATTCGGTTTTTTTTGCCAGTTCTGTTAGGGAGTATAAATATCACAAGAAATAATTTGTAACTTTTAAATTATAACAGTATATAAAGAATCACAAAAAAGTAAAGGAACATCTTATTTATTTAAATCACAAAAAAGTGTTAATATCACTGTTCAGTCTGTGGTACTACTATAAATTTTTGAAACGTGATCTTAAATCTTATCCATTATTATTTTATTCTTATTTATTATTATGGGTTTTTATTTATGAGTATATATATAATGAACCTGAAAAACAATTTGAACCCTAAAGTATTATATGCAAATACAACGTGAAAAACAAACTCACCAATTTAAAAATATCGAATAATAACGAACTTTCTTCACAAATGCAACCTTGTTTTTACAGATACGACCATACTACGAATCCTGCGCTTGTGCAGTATCACTCTAAGCTATAATAGGATAGTTTTGGCCTGCAATATTTTATCACCTCTTGATTGTACGATACAACTTTATTACAGTCTAATTAATTTCGCCGGTTAAGGAGACATAAAAACAAAAACTTATACTATTTTGCTATGTTGGCCTCCCTGAACATATAGTGGAGACAATTTAAAAATTTCTAGTAAATACCGAAAAAACGATATTTTAACTTGTGAATACCGGTATTACAAAATTGAACAAATGGCTCAAAATACCGGTATTCGGTATACCGGTTTTGCAATCCCTAGTCATAATTCATATTCTCTTGACTGCAGATATTTAGGGACTAATTAAACTTTGCTCGATTTCACGTCATTATCTGACTCTTGTCTTTATTTCTAATTACTTCATTACAAAGGGTTCGCAGCTCAAGCTGCAAACGTTTGATTTTCCAGTGTCGCTTTCCGCTCTCCATATCTCAACAATAATGCATTGGGTGCAAAATTGTTTGAGAAAAATAATTTTATTGATTTTTCGCGAGATCATCCCTAGTGGTGTAAGTCAGATACGTAACATTGTTTTAGTGGTAACTTGACGAGAGAAAAGTTTAAAAGAAGTTTTCTTAACAGCCAAAGGTGTTTAAAGTTGATGGAATAAGCCCAGGAGAGTTCAAGGAGAAAAGCGGTAAAGATCGATAGTTGTGTTTAGGAAATTTAAAACGCGTTTCCGATGTCAAATGCATGCGAGTAAAAAGGAAAGGGAATTTAAAAATGGAAATTTCACTAATAGCTAAGATATTGCTTTGCTTTTTCTTAGCTAGTAATCTGATATCGTTCTAGATATTTAATATCGAATCTCGATAAAAACGTATAAGCAAGCAAATAGTTTTCTAAGCAGGTGACTTTGAGTTTAAATACTTAAGAGCTCAATTTTTTTTTTAAAAAAACTGTCCTATAAACAATACGTAAAATGCGATATTGTTTAATCTTTCGAACCTATGTTTGTTACAGTGTAGTAGTTCTTTCAAGTACAACATTTCATTTACTTTTTTCGAAAAAATAAGAAGAATTTTATTTAAAAAAATATCTATATAAATACATTTAAATTGTATTTCTAATCTGCTTGATTTATTTAATTAATTTACAACTTTATCTTTAAGCTAATACTTTACCATATTCAATATTGACCCCATATTAAGAATAACAAGAGTTTTAATACATCAAGAGTAATTATCTCTCTCATAAAAAACTGAATTGGCATGAACCTCGGCAATTTTTTTTTCTGCTTGCTAAATTGTAAGTAAATTAATATTAAGCATTTTTGTGGAACAATAACTCTTACACCTTCTTTAATCCAATAGTGTTAAAGTATCAATATATTTTTCTGCTGATCTTTTCATATTTCAGGTTCTAATGAATTTTGTATTATACTCCTATATTGAAAGCTTTCTAAAAAATTGAATTGCATTGAAAGCATTGCAATATTTTGCAAAAACCGTATTTCTAAAAAAATCAATGCTAATACATATATTGCTATGAAGAAGGTTCGTTTTCATATATTTCAAACGATACAAAGAAATTTGTATGAGGAACATGAAGTTAAAGATGGTAACATTTTTAAAAACTTGTACCAATAATTCTAAAGTAACATTAAATTAATTAAAAAATAATAGACTTACACACATGCATATATATATATATATGTGTGTGTGTGGGTGTAATAATTCAAGTTAATTTTCTATGGAGGGTTTTTTAATGTGTAATGGTTCTGAGCCCTCCAGGACTTAGCGTAATAATAAACTACTATTTTATCCGCCTAACGGGATATAATCGTAGCTGCAACAGTTCGAAATTAAAATCTCAGCATTTTTAATTTAGGAGTTATACAACCTGCATCGCGTCAGATGTTTTTGGATCAATCAGAGTCAATCATGGAAGTCATGTGATTTTGGGAGCTTCCGATTGACATTTTGTATAAATACTTGAATTTTCTGGAAGATGGTATTATATGCCTATTGCTTTATGTGTGCTATATGTTCCATGTTTTATGTGTTTTTCTACTAAAAATAAATGAAGACTCAAAACTACCAAGCTTCCTCAATGCTGCACGACTAAATCTCCACCATAATTTATCATCATGAAAAAAATCTTCTGGCTGAGATGTGATATATATATATATATTATTAACACGTCATTTTGCTCGCGATTTCCGGCTAAGATGCTTAGTCTTTATATACTTTAATGGTTAGCATAATTTCATTTAATTTTTTATCTTGGTTTTTCCTAAGAAAATTTTTTCTTAATACTCATCTCTATATGAGAAACCTTTCTATTTTCACTATTCATACATTCATTTTATTTGACTTTATTGTGTTCCATTCAGGTGTAGATAGACATAGGCCTAATTTTTAACATGGTTCTGTTTTTTCTATTACGTCCAAAATTTTTGCTGTACGGGGAAGGTGGATCCATGAAGTATTGTTTAGTCCCAAATCACTGGCCAACTTCAGTGACAGCTTTAGAAAATTCCTTATGGGTCTTCATTTTAGTCCAAAAGATTCTTTCGGTAGTTTTAATTTTAATAGCTCTACACCTCTTTTCTACGCTTTTCCTCTTTTCTCTGTCTTCTGTTTTTATCCAATTTTACTACTACATTATTTTATACCATTTATTTTCTTGATGTTTCTTCAAATCCAATTTCATTCTTTCTTAGCCTTGTAGGAATTACAATTTTGACTCTTATTATTTTATATTACTACATATATATATATATATATATTCAATTCTATTTTGTGAGAGGAATTTTCTTTTACCCTAAATACCTCCACGACATCACGTGATGTTTAATTCTTATATTTGCCTGCCTTACAAAAAATACAATTTCAGTTGTCAAATTTTTGTTGCTAGCTAACGCAATTTTGCATCAAACCACCTGTTAGCATACTAAGAATAAGAAACATCTTCTGATTAAAGAAGATTCTCTAAATCTCTTTGATAAATATATAAACTGAGGACATTTGGATCGAGGAAGAGAACACTTATGTCCGTTTTCTTGTCACTGCTGTTTTTTACGTTTTGTACGCAAATCCCTTCTTGCATAATATGTCCTCCAATGAATCACTACGAATAAAAAAAATGAACACATCGTCTTCTTGTGAATACTTTCATTCACATTACATTTAAACTGATATAGAAAAACTTGTAATGTTCACTTGTGTATAATTTATTTTAAATATAATTAATGCGTTACTTGTATGATTTCTATTTTAAAACAATAAAGTTATTATATATGCGTGAATAAACAGAAGGCTTTGTATATTTCCCCCCAAAAATTTATTTCATCAAAAAATTACAAGTAGTGTATAAACAGAAAATGAGAGAATTCCTTTTTCATTCATGTTTTTAAGAAAATGTTTAATGGGATCCAACATAGCATAAGGAACCACTTCAGTTTTACTATCGAATGATTATTTATACAACCTCTGACAATAAGTTTGTGAATGAAGTTCAGAACAGCCGATCTGGCACTGCTGGTGAAACAAAACACTGCACATGTGTAGTGTCAGGTGTTAACCATCTATCTCCACCATTGTTCTATTGAGTGTCGTTTGTATTCCGTGTAAGACTTGTTTTGCAAAGTGCTTGCTTAGTACGTTGGTTCTTAACTAAGAGCAGGAAAATGAACAAAAAAACATCAATTAATTTTTTGTAAGCTTGGCAAGACACAAAAAGAAACTTCCTGGAGACTTCTTGGTGTCTGAGGTACGACTCTCACAAAGGAAACGACAAAGCATGGAATGGCGCTCTCCTGTATCACCTCGTTGGAAAAGGTCAGAGCAGAAAAATTCTGCATCAAAACCATGCTCATCACCTTTTTTTATAGACTAAACATTATGTACAAGGAATTTCTACCTGAGGAAACGACGATGAATGCTGCAAGATACACTGAAATTTAACCCGTTTCATGAAATGTCTACGCAGAGTACGACCCCAGTACGCACAAGGTTCATGATTTTTTGTTCATTACAATGCTCGCTCTCAAGCAGCCAATATCGTCAAACAGCTCCTGGCAAAAAAGGAGGGGCTTAGAATTGCAAATTGAACATCCACCATACTCTCCAGATCTCAACCCTTCCTATTCCCAAGACTCAAACTCGCTTTGAAAGGAAAGAGATTTGACGATATTCCTAACATCCAACGAAGGCTTTTGAACTCTATCCCAAAAGAACACTTCTTGCAAAATTTTCAGGACATGTATAGCAGATCTCAGGGGTGCATAGTCATGGGAGGTAACTATTTTGAAGGACAGTAAGATTATTTTCATTAATATTTCATCTACGTTACTGTTACAGGACTATTCACCGAACTTTATTGTCAGAGGTTCTACGGTTGAAAGTAAAAACACATTTCTCAGAAAAGAGATTTAGAAAAACTGGATTTTAAATTACATCGCACTCTGAACCAACTCGAGCCCAATTGGTGACGGACCTTGTAATTTTGAGCCTAGGTCAAGTGACGAACAATGATACCTGCGATGGCACTCCCTCTCTAAGCTACCACATCATGCCAACGGAAGAACTTTAACCTGGATAGATTTAACGTGTGTCAGTCCTCTACACGGAAGGTCTTCAGTGACTCTAGAACTCGACCTCATCCCTTGACAATGCCAGCCACGAGTTCACAACCATAATCACTCAGCTATCATGGCCATGTGATTCAGTATGAAGAACATTTTTCATGATCATTAACCAATAATAAAGTAAATGAAGGTTTACTTAAAACATAGTGTTACAAATATTTTTGACAATATTATAATAATAAGAAACAGCAATCTCAGTTATGAAAAAAATATGCGTTTGAAAGTAATTGTGAGGAGGCTACATCTTTAGCTCGCGTAAGTGTCCGCTCATTACCTAGTCTTTTAATTGTTTTTGTTTACTGAAAAAACAAATTACCGTATTTACTCGAATCTAAGCCGTCATCTATTCTAAGTCATCGATTCTATATATGTATATATAAGCTGCACCCCCAATTATCACAATTTTTTTAGAGTTCTTCGATGTACGATATTAAGAAAGTTAAAAAAACACTTAATGAGAAATAGAAAGTTAATAATCAATTTATTTTACCAGTATAAAAACTTTCAAATACATATATGAACCTATAATTACTGTAGCCGTTAGTATCATGTTTCGAAAATGATTTCGTCACTCCCATTTCATTGCTGACTTCAGAGTTCGTGTAGGCGTTACCATTTTTCCACAGATGTCGTCTTCCGTGCCCTCCAATGCAATTTATTGTGCAACATTATTTTCAAAAGAATGTATTATAGAATGTATACAAGAATTATTATAGACTGTTGAAAACAAAAAAATTATATTATTTTTTTAAAATCAATTTTTTGTTTCCTCCGTCCCAAAATTTTTCGGTGGCCCCCGCCTTTTTCCTTTTTCTGCGTATAAATTTGCTTCCCTTTTCATACTTGCATCACAGTGAATTCGTTTTGATGCTATTATCGATATCTTTAATGTTTAGGTGATTAAAAAAGAAAGCATATAAAAAAATACCCTAAATACGAGCAGACAACGATGTTTAAGATTACTGAATACAGGTGCTAAACTCCGGAACGGGATAAATCATCGATGCAAGTGGCCAGAATGAACAGTTACATTTTTCCTTTTGAAAGGGGAAGGACTCAATTTCCCCATCCAACAAGTGTTTTGCTTTCTGTTGTAAGCCGCGCCCGATTTTCTGTAGCATTAACACTGGAAAAAGAGTGCAACTTAGATTCGAGTAAATAAGGTAATTAAAAACTATGTATTACCTCAGTTTCATCCGTGAATGGTTACTTAGAATTAGGTCTGTTATTTTTTTCTATGTATATTTAAAAGAGAAAAAATAACTATATCTTGTCATAATAAGTAAGAAAATACTTTTCGTTGCAAAATTGAAAAAAAAATTGCTTTGAAGTAACTCTCCTCTTTATATAATGCTCCTCAATTTTTAATAATATTGCTTTTCAGTGTTTGCTACAATTCTATAAATTAAACCAAAAAAATTAAAAATATGCGGGGAATTTAAATTAAGAGAAATCTTGAATTTAGAGGCTTTCGCTTATTTTTAATCTGATCTTGGGTGAAAAGAATTTAGATTTTTTTTTCCTTCAAAAAAAAGGAAAAAAAAAACGAATTTTTTCCCACCAGTTATTACAGAGATAAGAAAATCTTTTAAGATCTGTGAAATTAAATCTTTTGAAAGCAAGATAAAGCTTTCACGCCGTTTCTATGAGAAAAGCTTTATGAAAGATATAGTAATGATCAAGACTCCCTTATAATATTTTTTTTTCCAAATGTTAATTCCAGAGAATAATAACCTATACCTTTCGAAGAATTACCTAGCCTCTTCACTAACACATAATTTACTTTTCTGTTTGCTTGCAGCAAAATATTTCATTATTATTCCCTATGATAAAAAAAACCTTAAATTTTAAGTCAAATATTTCTCCTCAAATACCGTTAAAACTCAGTTTTTATAGTTAAAAGCATTTGACCTTACAAAACAAACATCAATGTACAATGACTGTTTTTTTATACAAGCAGGCTAATATACAAAAAGCATTGATGAAAATCTCAGTTAAATCTTTCAAATCTAAGACACAAGTTAAGAAATTAAACTTATTTCTTCAATAAAATTGTGAAAAAAAATGTAATTACTCGCAACTAAATTTTTTCTTACGTTGAGATTGGATACATTTTGTATACTAAAAGAAGCTTTTAGTAGAGAGCTAGAAATTCTATATGGAAGCAATACGTAAGACCAAAGATCCTACTCATTTAAAATATATCAAACGAAAATATAAATGCTTCCTTTTCAGGGTTTTGAAAAGATAGAAACTCGGAATGAAGTATTATGATAGTATCAACTAAAAAAATTATTATTTCCGGTGAAAAAACTCTTAAAATGTCACCAACTGAATACTTTCTTCTGGAAAAATTCTTTTACTTCAAGAAAATAAATTGGGATCCTTTGAAAACATAAGAAAGAACTTTCTAAAATGAGTACCAGCTTACAAAGGTTATAGAGAATACAGTTTTTCCTCTGTGAAAACCACTGAGGAAAAAGTCAAAACCCTTGGTAGAGAATTCGACTTCAGTAGTAGTGAAGAATAACTACTACTGTGACTGTGGAGAATACAATAAAATAACCGTGAAAAATAACTGCTTTAAGAAAGAAAAATGAGAGCCCTGAGAAACGATATTCATCAATTTTACTTTATAAGTGTCATTTTTAAGCTATTTTCATAAGATAGAAAAATATCCTAACTAAGAAAAAAATGCTTCGAAAAGGATTATTAGTAATATGGATGATTCAGTTTTCAACTTTTAACTATTTATTTTAGCATCATCAATTCCATTTTCCTTTTTTGGAATTATCAAATTGTTTTGCTTTTCAAAACTCATTCCTTTTAAATTTGAACAAAGAAACTAACTTTTAAAATCTGTAATGACTCATGAGATACTAAGTAGTGTATATTAGGAATATATATAACCCACGCTTTTAAAATACTTTATATAACAGCTAAAATTAATATTTTCAGAGTTTTAACATGATTTTAAATCTTGGAAAATATTTTTAGAACCATCCAAAAATATATATTAGAATTGTTTGATATGAAATATGTACAATTTGACACTGTCGTGAGCTTTTCAGGGCTTTCATATCGATCTACAGAAAAACAGAAGCATTTTTTTTTTAAATTATTTTTTGAAGTGCAGTGGTTTATAACATTTTTCGATACACTGTTATTCAATAAACATAATAATTTTCAGCAATGATTAATGATTACATATACACAATATGATGAAAAATATCAGGACACCTGTATATTTTTCAACACTTAGATAGGTCAAAAATTAATATAATGTTAGGTCATCTCTTACTGCTAAAACAGTTGTTACTGTATGGGGAAAGCTACCCACTAATTTTTTGAATTGCATGCCATTCTTGTAGTGAGACACTGATCAACTCTGTCACCTATTTGAGAGAATTATTCTAGCTCACAATTGAATTATAATTTATTCCATAGATGTTCTATGACTTCCAGTTTCAGCATTGAGAAAATATATCCAATTCCTGAACATCCAAGCCAGAAAATCACGTCTACACTGGACGTGCAGTATGGACAGAAGCACAGTGCTGTTAAAACAGAAGTTGTCTGACTCTCTCCTAGCTGTTGTCGCAATGTAGGTAGCCCTATATTTTCATTGAGATAGAATTCAGTCTTGTGAGTTCGCTGTACTGTAATCAAGAGGTTCAGTTCGCAAAACATTAAAAACACCCCGAAACAATTATGCCTACACTTCCAAGTTTCCCTTGCTGCGCAATACAGTCAGTTTCAAAGCATTCCCCACATCCAGACTCTACCATCGGGTTCTCAGATAACAGCCTCGATTCGATGTTCCAAAACACGTGAAGCCACTCCTCAAATTTCCAGTGTTGTCGAATTTTTCACTTCTATGCGTGACTCTTGGCTTTAGTTGCGGTAATGATTTGCTTATAAGCAGCAACTCTTCCATAATTCCAATCGATATTTCAAAGTTCAAAAAGAGGTTTCGATGTACTGATGTTGCATTCAGACGTTTCTGTTGAAGTTCCTGACAAATTTCTTTGGCAAAATCCATGATTGGTTTCTCACACCTACCTTCTGTACTCTGTTGTCCTTCTCTAAAGACATGATCTAACATATCTTGGTTGCACATTTATAATCCCTACACTTTTTTACTTCTCGATAATATCAAGTCCTGTAAAACCGGACACTCATAACACAGAGGAGATGTTAGGAACCGACCTCCACAGCGGTGAAAACCAATTACTTTCCACTGCCAATATCATCTTATTTGCGTTTCTCCATTAAAATTTTCGAGCAGCTTTTAGTAGAAGCTATTCAACAAAATTTCAAAAAATTGGAAGAATGATATAATGACATGGTGGGAATTTTTTATATAGTCTATAAATGCTTATTTTAAAAACTACCGACAGATGGCGCCATACAAGATAAAATACCGGTATATGTAAATGTTGTAGAAATACACGTCCTCGAGTAGAAAGACGCGTGCTCCGAAACTGCTGTTAGCAAACAGAACCAATATTTGTTTCAATGCTAAGATAAATGACATTGATAATGATGGAATATGTTTTACTAGTGACAGTGTTTTACCAAAATGGTGATCTAGAAAGCGTGATAATGGATTTTGAAACAAAATAATTATTAACCATTCATCCAGGAATAGAATGGAAGTCTGTTGCAGCAGAAGTGGAGCAAAATAGGATGTTGCGTTTCGTGGCTAGTGCTAGTGTGTGGCATATAGAAGCCTATAACATTGACCAAGTTCTTGCTACCATTCAAAGGATTCTTTAAAAGCTGTTATGCAATTATCCTTATATAAGCTGTCACTTGTGCAGCAGCTCTTACCACATGATTTTAAACTACAATAAACTTTTGTGTTGTCATTTCTTGCCCGATGTCATTCTCTCTCTTGTCACACACACACACATTTCTTGCTCTTCACCAAATAAAAGTCTTGCAAACTTCAAAGGACAACAAATAGTTTTTGAATAACTGGAGCATAAATTCATTAAAAGACATCTCTCATTTATTAAATTCACTACTGATCCTTAGAGGAATTTACTATATATAATTTAGGGAAACATATATAAGGACTCGAAAGAAAAATCAAACGGAATCGATTTAAGAAGAAATTATTATAGTCTAGAATGTATCTCCGTCTGTAAGCTATTTCTATTTATTAAAGTTATCACTGTCTTATGAACTCCTTTCCTAAATTCTAAATGCAAGAAATTACGTCAAAGTTCCAAAACTTCAAGTATTTTACAAGCTTTTATTTAACTTGCAATGTAAAATGTTCGGGCGGAATCTTGCAAGTCAGTTTTGAAGCTGATGCCTTCAACCGATTGAGCTTAAATATTGTATAGACGTTTAGTTTGGATGACAATGCATGCTTTGACCATTTATATTCCGGTATCGCATTTAGTTAAAAAGATATTAATTAAAGTAATTTGTTAGGGTGGAATCTTACCACTCAATTTTGAAGCTGGTGTCTTCAACCAATTGAGCTGAAATTTTGTACACACATGTACTTTGGATGACAATGCATGTTTTGACTATTTATACTCCGATATCACAAATATTTAGAAAGATATTTAAAAATGTAATTTGTTCGGGTGGAATCTTGCAACTCAATTTTGAACCTGATGTCTTCAACCGATTGAGCTGAAATTTTGTATACATGTTTAGTTTTGATGACAATGCATGTTTTGATTATTTATATTCCGATATCGCAATTAGT
This sequence comes from Trichonephila inaurata madagascariensis, assembly GCA_019973955.1. Taxonomy (NCBI): domain Eukaryota; kingdom Metazoa; phylum Arthropoda; class Arachnida; order Araneae; family Nephilidae; genus Trichonephila; species Trichonephila inaurata. Next base: position 187,377 of record BMAV01015151.1, read on the forward strand.
TAAAAAGATATTAATTAAAAAATTCTTACCAATGTTAAAAGCTTACTTTACCTCTTTCCACGAGCCCTCGTATCCTAGTGGTTAGAAAAAATTACTTCAAGTGAATTGCCCCGGGTTCTATTCCCGGGAGCTCTGAGTTTTTAAATTTACTTTAAATCACTTTAATTTTCCTTCGAAAATTATTTCTCTTGTCAAATTTAAATTTCTACGTTCTTTCCTGTTTTTTACAAGCTTTTATTTAGCTTGCAATGTAAAATGTTCGGGTGCAATCTTGCAACTCAGTTTTGAAGCTGACGTCTTCAACCGATTGAGTTGAAATTTTGTATACACGTTTAGTTTGGATGACAATACATGTTTTGGCTATTTATATTCCAATATCGCAATCAGTTAAAACGATATTACTTAAAGTAATTTGTTCGGGTGGAACATTGCAACCCAAATTTGGAGCTGATGTCTAACCGATTGAGCTTAAATTTTGTATAGACGTTTAGTTTGGATGACAATGCATACTTTGACCATTTATATTCCAGTATCGCAATTAGTTAAAATGATATTAATTAAACACCTATTACCCCTGTTAGCTTTTTATTCTGCTTAGCATCTTAGCGGATTGAGCTTAAAGAAGTTCCGATTTTTCGACCTTTCTTAAAAACCCGTCTTATTCTTTCTATCAAACTAAGACAAAAAAATAATTACATAATCGGAAAGATCATTTATTTCGTCACTATACGGTGGAATTCTTTTTAAAAAATAATGTTATTTTCTATTTTTTTACAGTTTTCAAAATGCTTTTTTCATGAAAATGATTTGTTATCGTTCCGTATAAATTTTTTTTTTTTAATCAATCGATATCCACAAAAAATTTCAGGTTTTTCTTTTTTTAAGAATATTCATTTAAAAAAAAAATCCCCCTTTTTTTTTCGATTTTCAAAAAAACTCAACTTTTAAAAAAAAATTTAAAACTTCTTTTTTAAAGATAATCGCACGAAACTTTTTTTTTTTGGAATAGTTTTTTCAAATTCTCCCAAAATTTTTAAAAAAATTGGGTTTTTAAAAATTACGGTTTTTAAAAAAAACATTTGTGTTTTCTTTTTTTTATATGGTATTATAGTAAAAGAAAAAAAAATTTTTTTTGATTAATTTTGCTTTGTTCAATTTGTTTTGGTCTTACGTGTTTACCCCTGCCCCATTATCCTCTTGTTGCGGCTTGGTGAAATATCTATCATATGTACGGGGCCCGGGGAAAAAAAATTATACCCTAGCTAGCCTGTTCAAAATTAACTAAACGACCTTAACCGTGTTGAATGGGATGAATAGACTGAAAACCTGTCAGCGATAACAAAAAAGTTAAAAAAAAAATTAAAGAAAAAAAAATTTTTTAAAAAACAAGCTTTTTTTAAATGCTCTAAAAGAAAAAAAATGAACTTTTTTTTTTAAAATTTTTTTGCTATCAACTTATAACATCATTAAAAATTTATGATATAAATCTTGTCGAGATTTACCTGCGTAGATAAACAACAAATTAAATAACTTGATCTGTTGTTTTAATTTTTAAATTTTTCAAACTAATAAAAACGTGTACGTAAATCTCGCGCAACATTTATATCATAAATGGTGTAATGATGTTATAAGTTTATAAAAAAAAAGTTTTAAAAAGAAAAGTTTATTTTATTTTTTTAAACTTTAACAAAAATCTTTTAAAAGGTTTACCTATTTTTTTTTAAAATAATCTGTATTTTTCATAAGAAGCTACTTAAGTAACGTTGGAATTATTTAAGTTCAGTCAATATGAATTAATTATTACAAAAATTTGAATTTAAATGCATAAATAAATAAAAAAAACATCCGAATATATTCATTAGCTTTGAGAAAGGGCAATATTTAAATTTAAAACTTGTTGCGTTAATATTGGCTTAAAGAAAAATAATCAAAAATTTAAAATTTTTTAATGTATTTCCACGAGTTCTGAATGTTTTCGATAGAAAAAATAGAATGCTTTATAAAGTAATGAACGTATAAGCACATGCTTCTTCATTACAATTGGACAAAATAAAATAATTGAAATAAATAGTTTCTTAAGCACGATCTTTTTGAAAACACCAATTTGAAAAGAAATTTTTTAAAATGTTTAAGCACATAAAAATAACCATTGGTTTTATTAATATTATTCTTTACACTAATTTTTCATTTAATTCTTAATGATTTTCATTAGCATGTCAAAATGCTCAAGTACTTAAAGTTTTTTTTTTCACTTTGAGGTCAAAAGCTACATATCAGGAAGAATTTCCAAACATATCAAGATATAAGATAATATTTTCATTGCGTCTAACGTTCCTGAGAGTGTTCTAACATGTAACTTTGCTCTCATTAATCAAATATTGTTCATTAACATTAATTAACTTACTTGACTTTGAATAATAACTTGAATTACTTGACTTACTTTGAATGAAATATGCCATAAATAAAAAAAGAGATGTGCCTACTTTGAATATTTTTTCCTGTGATTTATTGTAAAAATATAACAAATCGTAAACAGAGATGATAAAATAATGATTCTCTTGTAGAGATTTAATGTTAATTCATACTTCTCTAAATTTTTGAATGAATGATTTTATTCACATTATTGAATTTTATTAAAAACAAGGATCCCACAAAGTTTCCAAAATAAGATTCCTTAAGAATATAATTAAATTTTTAAAAAAAATTTGAATATAAAAAAAGGAAAAAATTTTTTAATACTTTTCCACAAAAGGGGAATTATAAATTCATAACAAGATTCCGAAAACTATTTTTAAAATTAAAATAAAACAATCCCGGAAAATAAAGTAATTTTTAAGATTTTTAAAATGAAAAATTACAAAACCATAAATAATTTTTAATTTTTATAAAAATTAAAAATTATAATATATATATATATATATATATATATATATATATTTTTTTGCGTTTTTATCTTGGTTTTCAATGTATAGAAAAGTTTTCAATCAAGGAAAAAGAAGTATTTTCCCTATCAATTTATATAATAATCTTTAATTCATATACGTATGAAAAAGTTGCTTATAAAAAAGCAATCATTCTGAAATTTGTATTCTTTGTGTGTTATATTATTTAAAAAATCATGTATATATTTAACTCAGTTTTCATTAGAGAATGATTTCAGTTCTCGGAATAAATTTGTCTGGTAAAGAAAATTTTTCAAGCATTGTAAAAAGTGTATGGTATTCACATCTGAGAGATATCCCAAAAAAGTATTAATATAAAATATTCATTCTTCAATAAAACTGTTATGCTGTATGTATGCTATATCCTTCTTCGATCGTTTTATTTATGAAAATTCTTAAATGTATTTTTATCGTGTTTAAAGAATATTTCGTAAATTGTATCTAAATATATTTATATATTACTGTTTTTAGCAACATATTCAAACATTTTCCGTAGAAAAGATAAAACATTTATTCTTCATTTCTCTTGTATTTTGAAAAATTAGATAATGTAAGTTTAGATAAACTCTGTTACGAATAAATTATGTAATTAATATGCATATTTATAAGACTTGAGATTCAATATATATCTGCTATATTTTACATTATTCTTGAGTTGGTTCCTCAATATATTGCATTTCGTGTTGTCATGGTCAGAGTTTAGTTGCCGGCAATGTTAAAATGAAGCTGCTTACTCGAGTACCGATTTCACTGAAAATCCAACACGCAGAATAATGTGTGAGGACTGTTTTATATTAAATGGAATTCTGCTCTAAGTCCTCAAATGGTGTTGTGCGGAAATTGGAAAAGGGAGGAAATGATTCGTCGGTTTTCAGTGCTAGAGAACTATGAAGTTTACCACCGATAGAGTTTGTGTTACTAGAATATTATATGAATTCATAACTTAAAAATTTTGCTCTACATTATCTCTCTCTATATTATATGAATATAATTATTTTTACAAAATCTGTTAGGCGCTTGTAATTTCTCAATGAAATATCTTAGTTTTACTCCTGGATTATGTAAACAAAGATAAACGTCAAAACTACAAGGGGTCTCAGGGGTGTTAAATTTTTCTAGAGGTCTGAAAATATAAACAATTTTGTGTTAAATTTTTCTAGAGGTCTGAAAATATAAACAATTTTGTGTTAAATTTTTCTAGAGGTCTGAAAATATAAACAATTTTGTGTTAAATTTTTCTAGAGGTCTGAAAATATAAACAATTTTCAAACAGGTATAATTTTTTTAAATTTAAATTAAATGATTCGAATCTCTTACACATTATACATAAAAGAATGGGGCTTCAGAAAAGTATAAAATATTTAAAATATAATAATAATTTTGAAAATCATAAGTATATGAAAATTGTTTAATAAATATTAAGTATTTTTCGCGTTGCGCACGCTATTTTCTAAAATAGTAGCCACTGATGTATAAAACTTTATAGAATTATAAAATGCATCATACTCTTTAAACCCTACCTAATTTTAGTATTATAAATCTTTTGTATTTCAAAATATTTGCAAAATATTGCAATTTTTTAAATATTTTTTAAAAATGCGCGTTTCTTTTATTTATTAAAATATATAAGTTATTATTCTATTTATATAAAAATAGCTGCAGTGTAATAAGAATACATTTATGTTTATAAATCAACTTATAGCTAATAATTTAAGCTACTATTTTAGAAAATAACATGCGCGACGTAAGACTTAATAAATATTTCTTATAGAAAAGTTTCTTATTTTCATATGCTTATAATTTTTAAAATTATGATTATATTTTAAACTTTTTATACTTTTCTGAAGCCCCATTCTTTTATAAATAATGAGTAAAAGATTCGAATTATTTAATTTAAATTTAAAAGAATTATACCAGTTTGAAAATTGCTTATATTTTCAGACCTCTAGAGAAATTTAACACCCCTGAGACCCCAGATAAGCGTAATCAAGTAAAATGTATGGATTTTCTTAGACAAAAATTCAATAGCTTAAGACACATTTACACCAATATCTAATGGTAATGATCACAATTTCGCAGTGATTTTTGTTTCTATATGTACTTATTTATAAAAAGTAAATAAAAGGGTAAAAGTGCCAATGAAGCTTTAAAATATTTTTTATTTAATAATTTTGACTTATTTAACAGTAAATTTATTTTGTTTGATGATCTACATTAATAAGTTGTTATATTTATTTAAATTGTACTGAAGAACTTTAAATTAAAAAATGAATACGATGTTCTTATTTTATGGGTTTTTTTTAAATTAACAATTTTCCATATTGATTATAAATATTTCATTTCTAAATCATTGTAGTCACTGTCTTTTATATTGAAGGCATTTAACCCGTGGAAAATATTTTTGTTCATTGATTTTTAAGAACTCAGAAAAGTAGGAATTTTTCAATAGATGTAGTGCTTTCTTAATTCGTTTTTCCCCCTTTTCAACTTGAATACTTCAGAGCAAATTTGTTTTCTGAAACCTTAATGGAATTAAGAGATTTAACAAGTGTACAACCAAGATAATGTATTACATTAGAGATTAAAATAAATAAAAAAAAATTGTCAAACACACATCAATGATAGTAATTAAAAGAGGCAATGAGATTGCTATTTTTAACAATTACATTTAAAAATAGATAGAGTCGAACCTCTATATAACGAAGTCACTAAATTCAGAAAAAAATATCGTTAAATGGAAAATTCGTTATATAGAGGTTCGTCTTTCAATATTTTCTCTCTTTATATAAATCTCATAAAAAATACTTTAAATTCATAAACACTTTATATTGAAAAAAGTAATTTTTGACGCCTTTTTGTAAATTAATATATATTTATTTTATACATCGAGAAAAAGAAAAGAAAGAAAAACTGTAAGAAAAGTTTCTTGACGCATTTATCCACTTCCTGAAGAATTAAATTTTTTTTCTTTGATGCTCAAGCACTTACGTTTTGACATTTTCGAGCTACTAGAAATGAAGTTACCAGTACGATTGATCAACATTGCAAATGAACAGAGACTAGTTAAAGGACACAGGAACACGAGACAACTCCACTGAGGGTGAAAGAGGATATCCAAGATGCTTCAAGTGAACTGGACAGTGGGGGTTAAAGGTTGTACTTCTTGGATGAAACACCCAGAATTATATTGCTTTCGGTGTGTTAGGCACTTAATAAAATCAGTTCAAGTTTTATGACCACCATAAAATGTGTTAAAGAGAGAATAACTTGAAATTTTTTTCAGATATACCTTAAAAAAAGGCAGAACAAAAATTGAAAAAGAAAAAGTTCGTTATATAGAAAATGCACTTCGCTATAGAGAGGTTATTTTACGAAGAAAATCATGAAATGCTAAAGGATCCAGGAAACAGTTCGCTATATAGAAAAATTCACAATATAGAGGTTCGTTATATGGAGGTTCGACTGTAATTACAAAATATTTTTTTTAAATTAGGAATATGAATTTTTTTTTTTTATTATGATAAATACGTTCATCTCTCCAGTTTTCTAACTATTTGTTTCATGTTTACACTAGATAAAAACCAGAAAAAATTAACATTATTCTGTATATTTTTGCTTCTCTTTTAATTTAATTTTATGACTTTTAACATGAATAGAAAACTTCCTCCCCCTCCTATTGTTTTTTTAAAAAATAAAGTGAAACCTAAGCAGGTGATTTTTCTTCTTGTTAAAATAGATGCTAACTATTGTTCATGGTATAATATGTATTTTGCAGTTAAATATGACTTATTCATATTTGAAAGATTAAAAGCTTAATCATTCTATAATGTATATAATTATGGGTAATTTTCTATAAAAACGTACGCTGTACATTTGATTGATTTTCAAAGTCGTCATCTTTCTCATGTGACATTATTAATATTCTCATAGAGAAAAGAATTCTTTAAGTAAGAAAATTCAAAAACAATTATTTTCCATTTCTTTTTAAATTTGACTCGTTCGTGTTTTAAATTTCTCTTCATTATTTATTAAAAATGGTTAATATATAGAAGAAAGCTATCTAATTATAACTCAGATAACCTGAGTATTCTCTTGACTGGGTAATATTAACTTCGAAAAATGTTCATCAAAAAAGTTTATATTTTAATTATCTGGAATACATGTTAGGAAAAAGGGTTTTACTAAATCGAAACATTTTTTTATAAGTTACATACAGGAGGTCTCTTGTAGAGACAAATGAACTGTTGGTAGTTATTCCGTGTTCAGGCTGTCTTCGGTAAAAGTACGAGAGCTCTAACTAAATGCGAAGCACATTTTCAGACAGAAAAATGACCCAATTTCCACGGAAATTTGCAATTTTATAATTCGTACCTGTGTTAATAATATAGTGTTTTTAAAAATTTCAAAATATTCCGTGAGTACTTTCTTTTTTGTTTTAATACGTGAGAGAAAAGCCCATTTAACATTACGGTAAAGGATAAAAAATGCGAAACACATTTTATACCAGAAAAGAAGCAATCAACTCGGCTAAAAATGGGAAGTATGATAAAAATTGTTGCTCTCTAAAGGATAGTGAAGACAGGATATCATATTATTATTTCATTTCTTTTATATCTGAAAAAATGTTTCAAATTCGGGTCCTATTCTTTAACATTAACCGAAAACAGCCTTAAGTTGACTTATTTTAAGGTATGCTGTACTTAATAATAATAATCGCTATATCGTAAAAATATTTTCTCAAAAGAACTGTACACGTGTGTGTGTGTGTGATATTTCAAGTCCGCATGCAGTTTAATTCTGCGAGCAATCCACACATCTTTCTGCAGAGAGAACGAAAGCCAAGTTTGTTATGTTTAGAATACCTTTTCTGAGAAATAATTAGGTGTTTAATTTAAGACTCGAATGTGTTTTAAAAGCTAAAATGGTAAATCGAAAATTTTGTTTCAGATATAATTTAATTATCTTTACATACATACATACATATACATACATACATACATACATACATATATATATATATATATATATATATATATATATATATATATATATATATATATATATAAAGTGCTGCATTAAAATGTAAAAAATATAGCTACTGTGGAAATATTTGTCGATGCCAATGAAGAGTTAACAGGAAGAAAGTTTGAATGTATTTTTATTAGTTGAAGAATACGATTTTTTTTTTACAAAAATTTGAAATAAGAAAGAGACGACAGTTTATGTTGACCCTGAAAAAGATATTTCTTTAGTTAAATAAAAGTCGCTTTGGCATAGTGCCTATTTGAGAAGCAGCGGTATATTTTTTGCATTTTTATTTGAATAAGTGAGTTGAAAAGTGTAAGTGCTGCTGTCAATAAAAGCATATTATTTAACATATTAAGGTAAAAAATCTAAATAAAAGACTTTGAAAAGAGGGTCGCATATTTCCTTGGAAAAATGTTGTTATACTGTGAAGCCGTAAAAGTAGTTCTTTATGAAATCCCAGCAGCTGCTACTTGCTCTCGAATGTTATTGAAAGTCTTTGGTGAAGTTTGGGGAAACATAATAAAGCCTTATTATTAATTATGTCAATTACATATGCGAGCAATTAATTAGAACAGAGATGCCTGCCTATTCTTTCGAAAAACAGATGTTAATAAAGTGATAAGTTGGAATAAACATTTAAAAATCATATGCAAGCATGTCCTTTGACTGTATGCTAAATTCAATTATTAGTTGATATAAAGGATGTTTTATATATGTATTTGTGATTAGTCACTAATTATTGGTTTTTTCTATCTAAAACCAGCACAGTGTTTTATATCTGAAATCCACTTTTGAAATCAAAACTGTGTAAGTGCAATAATTAAACACGTATTTATATTAAGAAACAAAATATAAAGTCTTAAAAACAATGTTTTAAGGCCAGACATTCTTCATCTGTAATTTAACTATAATACTGGGCTATAGGGAAAGGAGGAAGCACCATAAATATGTTATTATTAGTAAATAAAATACACTAATCCTATCATTAAATAATATTATAACAGGGAAACTTAATAAAAACTACTTACTTAATGTAGAAATTAGAAACATTTTGTATAAAATACTAATAAAATAAATAAACACATAGCACCACTATACATCACCATAGTAACATTTCTATCCAATACTAAACGAACTAAGAGCAGCATCGCAAAAAAGTAAAAATAGTAAATAATAAGATCAAATATAAGTAATTCTATGTATACTTAAAAACCTAAAATATTTATAGAAAATTTCTTGGCATTAAGAAGACCCTCTGTCATACATAGTAACTGTAATATAAAATAAAATGTATTTAATTTCGTTTAACAAGTAGCGCCATCTTGTGACTGTATATAGAAAACTGATTAACATTATAGTTAAAAAAAATAATAAGATGAATGAATAACATTATAGATGAAAAAAAAAATAGTAAAAATTTAAACGTAATGCAAATATTATTAAAACTTGTCATTAAACTTAAGCCCATTAGAGAGAAATCTAATTGTGAAGAAAACTAATATGGATTCATATTCAATACAATAACTAATAAATTTATTAAGATTTAAAATTATAATGGATTTATCTCTAACCAATATAAAGTTACGATTAATATAATTAAAAATAATATAGCTGTATATAGAAATAGATGTATTATAATTCCAATATAGGCTACTTTTATAATATTAAAATTAAAAAAGCATCTCTTTTACCACTAATATTACTATGTAATTTATTATCTATAATACACAATGGTACATCGAAAAATCAGTTTTAAAAGGATTATTGTTAATTTTAACTAAGTTTAGGTATTTAAGATAAAAGTTAATATTGCGGTTAAAATTATTTAATCTTACTAAAAGAACAATTAAATCATATATTATAATAGTTTTCTAATATCTATTTATTTTCATAATAATATAAATATAAATTAGCCAAACTATTGCTAGCAGGTCTACTTCGAAGCAAACCTTGATTTTTTTGTAAGAGTACCATTAAAATTAAAATAATTTTCTTTTAAAACTAACTCTATGAGAATTTTAAATTTGTGGAAATTAATAATAAGATTATAATTATCGTGATTTTCTGTAAATGTATGCACATATATATACATGGAAATATAAGGATTTGCTGTACATGTAATACTTTGTCTGTACTGCCTTGCTATTTTCCAATTTCCTTTCTCATTGCTCTGCTTTGTTAGATTTATAGCAGTGCAGAGAGAGTGCAATATTACTGAATATACATATATATCTTTTGTGTTATTTCAGATATTTTTACATTGCCTTTTCTTGTATACACTACCTTTTATATCCTAATATTTTTCTCATGATTTTTATAAGAATATAAATTTTAGCTATAGTTTTAATTTTCGGTTGGTAGTACCACATTCTAAAATTTGTATCACTTAATAGACTTTTTTTACCTACAAAAATTCTGGTGTTCATTGCAGCCAAAATATTTTTTTTAAAAAAATTATAATGTTATTCTGTATTTAGATCATCATTCAGGTTCTTTTTATTCCAAAAGTTATGTGGATCTATCTTTCCCAGGAATATATATGGCTTTACAATTTTGGTGCACTGTTAGGCTTCTAATCATTTTGAGTTTTTCATATATATATATATATATATATATATATATATATATATATTCTTAATTATTTGAAATTGGTAAATTGGTATTATGTCTAAATTCTTACACAGAGGATAACGGTGCCCCTAAAGGTGTGCTTAAATATATATCTCAGAAAACATGAAAATTTTTCCGAGTGAATATTTTTTTTATAATGAGTTCTTTAAAAATATATGAAATAAAGGAAGCTCTAAAAATCCCATTTATATAATTACATAAACTCATATGTGTTAGTCTTGTTTTATCGATAAACATATATAAAACAAAAAAGAAAAGTTTAAACAATAAAAAGTACTCTTTAATAAATATTAAAAAATGTTGAATTATTCGTTTCTATTGACTTATTCATTTTACTTTATTATTTTATTCTGAAATATTAGAGTTACTACCAATTATTTAGGAGGTTAATGAAATAATTCTAGAATAATTATCGATGCTTTTAGTTCCCTAATGAGCAATGCTTGTATACTGAAATTTCATATAGTAAATAGTCGATAAAAGCACCAAATACTACTAAATTATCTGCAAAATTAAGTGCAAACATTTTCTCTCTATTTAAACATAGTATTTTTACTTATTAACGTAAATGAAGCAACTTTTGTAGAAGTTATTCATTTTTAAATACGCTAAGGCGTGAGTTTCATTATTTACCTTGAATTCACTCCGGTATCATACATTTTCCTACCTCCTTCAGGAAATCAGTGGGAAATAAACATTTAAGTAGTAAGAGTGTTTAGTAGGGAATGATTCTCTAGGATACTTAATGGCTTTATGTTCACATCCACACGTATATCAATGCGACTCGTATCTAAAGATTTTAATGAACAGACCGAGTATCTTGTGTGAGGATAATAGACAGTCAAAGATATCATTATGGCCGTGGTAGCCTAATGGTCAAGGTAAGGGACTCGTGTCAGGCGTGACACATGAGTACCGATGAAGACCCGCCGTGTAGGGAGTTTTTGTTGAAGAAATAAATATATATTATGCTATTTATTTTTATGTTAAGAAAAATCTTTAAATGATGTAAACTTAATAGTTAATACAATTGTAAACATTATCTATATTATTGGCCTCTTTTCTATAACTCTGCTTGCATTATCGTGGGAAGCAAAATCATTTCCTACTGTGTGACACGCTGAATCCTATTGGTAGATTGGTTTGGCAAAAGGTTGCCGACCCTGAGCTAAAACATGATCCAACAATGCATAAAGAACCTTTTTTTTATCGACTATTGAATGATAATTTATATGGGTGGATAATATGATTTGAGAGAATCGGATATTTATAAAACACATTTAGCAGAAAACGGATTTAATGTGACTTGATTTTATATTAAACCGCCCTCCGAACCAAAACAGGTCTTGGTAGCCGAGTGGTATAGATATCGGACCGTGGCTGGCTTTTTCACGAGTTCGAGTCCAGTTCCCCTAAAGACCCACCGTGTAGGGCAGCGATACACGCTAAATCTGTCGAGAGCTGAAACGTCCTCCAGTTGGTGTGGTGTGGTAGTTAGGAGAGGGGGGTGCCAGCTCAGGTGTCGTCCACGTCACTTGACCAGGGTTCAAAATTACGTGGTCCGTTGCTAAAAGCCCTCGTGTAGCTGAACAGTGCGACGTTAATATTCACTCACTCACTCCGAACCAAAACGAGTCCTATTAGCGACGACCAGGTAATTCTGAGCAAGAGATGAGGATGACACACATTTTGGCACCCGTTCTCCGAACTTCTATACCACGTAAACGTGAGGACTTTAAAACAGTACAGTTTTAATGTGGGTCATCCCTTCTACATGGTGAGTCTTCAGTGGCAATGGTCTTGAACTCGTGACTCGACAACGCTGACCACGAGTTCGTGCTCATTACCATTACAGTACGATAGATTGTCATCTACTTCATTGGCAATTCTTCTAAAAAAGGGAGATAGATAAAAACTAAATCATTATGAGAGATATCGAGGAGAGATCAAACCATACATTAATATAGTCATTAGCATTACCTTTTAAGGATAATTTGTATGTTTAATGCCTTAGAATTTCCTTTACAAAAATATAGTGGCACTATCATTTGTATAATCGAGAAACATATTTTATCTACCGAATTCAGGTTTGTTCCACCGAAGAAAAATACTGGTTGGATAAAAGGGTTGCAAAACGTCGTTTTTTCTATTAAAAATTAAAGTGTTTTTTTAAAAAGTTAATCTTTTAATGTCTTCTAAAAAAATATTTGGGAAATTGTTTCAGTTTGTGGGGCTATTTTTTTTAGAGGGTACTCCCTTTTAAATCTTACTTTTGAATTTAGTGAAAAAAAAAAAGATAATCCTGATAAAATTAATATATCTTATACAACAATATTAAAAAATATTGAATTTATTTTAAAAAATACTGTTAACTAAATATCGAATTTATCAAAACATCCCTTTATCATTTGTATTTAAGAAAATGCGCTTTGATTTTCTGAAACATTCAATAATTTAAAATCTCGATGTGTTCGAAACAGTTGATGAAATTATTCGCATTCGCATACACGCTTTCAGTTTAATATTCCTTTCATTAAAGAGACATTATCTCATTATTAAGATTTCAAGACTTGAATCATTAACGTAGCTCAGCTCGTGATTTCTTATTAAAACTTTCACAAGATGTCCGTTGAATAAAAATTTTTATCAAAAGGGTAAACCATAAATAAAAAGGGGGGGTTCAGATAAATTCGCAAAAGACAAAAGGCTATATGCTCACCATAATAACCTACAGCAAAAAAAATTTATTGAATGCATTTCTGATCAGATTTTTGATTAAATTTAAATTGTAACAAGTAAAAAAAAAAAAAAATTAAGACAATTCCTACTTAGGTCAACAAAGAAAAATATTAATTTTAGTTTACTTTTTATTAAAAAATTTAAAACCAAAACTCAGGGGGCCTTAAAGGGCCAATATATATGTGATCACGGGGCCTGGGGTATAGGGTTTCCCGATCAGGTGGTCAGTCTGAAGCGAGACCCCCAGTGTTTAAGTCCCCAAGCACCATTCGGCCAAGAATATAGGTATAGATTACAAATAACCAAATTATCAATCAATAATGTATATCAATATAATATAATATAAAAATTATGTATAATAATAATATTATTATGTAAAATAGTATTATTATCATGTAAAATATTATTATTATCATAAAATAAAATTTAATAGTAAATGTAATAAATATTATAAAATATGATTTTATAGTAATTTTAAAATATAATAATATTCATATAATATAATTATTATTTATAATGAATGCTCATATAATATAATTCTTATGTATTATAATGCTCATATAATATAATAATTATTAATATTATTAATAACATAACAATAATTATAAATAAATAACATTTGTAAATTTTTGGGAAAAAAAAAATAAATTTTTATAAATAAATAAAAAAACTGTTCAGTGTATTTTTGTGAAATAAAAAGCCCCTTGTGTTTCCATCCCAACGGGGAGGAGCCCGGGGCAAGCAAAAACAAATAAACTTAAGTCCACTACCAGAGTGACAGCCTTTATTTGAGTGAATTTTAATTAAATCAAATGGGTTAAAAACATTAATTTTAATTATTATATATTATATTATAAAAAAAAAACATAATTGATTTTAAAAAACCCCCCGCTGCGCATTCCGGGGTTTACGGGGAAAAATAGGTATCAACGCGAATATAACAACAGATATCACGATTTCCCCGAATCTGATTTTTTTCCCACTATTTGTGTGAAACCCGTCTGCTTTTTGTTTTTTATTTTCATTTACTTTTATGTTTAAATTTTATGATCTAATTTAATTTTAAAAAAAAAACTCTTTTACAAAAATTTTTGTATATTTTTTAAATCTAAAAATTTTAAGAAATACGTAATAAAACCATACTCAATTTTTAAGACTAATTTGGTAAAATAAGGGTTAATAATGAATATCAATTAAAAAAGCTGATAACCAATATTCCAAAATGGAGTTCTTTCTGAATTTTTCGAAAAAGGAGCGTTCAAAAACATTTTAAAAAATAAAAAAAGGGGGTGTTCGATTTATTTCAATAAAAAAGCCGCCCCCTTTTTAAAAATATCCACTCACATATTAAAAAATCCATTTCGAAAAAAAAACTAAAAAAACAAAAAAAGACTAAACAGTAGCTTGAAGAATAAATGCAATGGAGATGGTTAAATTTTTTAAAAATCAAAAAAACGTCTGTTAATAGAGTTCCGTGGATAAAAACCTAAAAAAGCTAATTAATGTACGTTATCCCCATAGGAACCACATTACCATACGAGAAAAATATCAAGGTAACCATATTGTAATGTTATCGCCCATCTTAGCGAACATAAACAACAACTTGGCGCGTAATCCATTTTAAAATTAGCCCCCCAGAAGTGTTACGCATTCTATAAAGGCTGATGATATTCCAAACAAAAAAAGAAAATACCTTCTAATCAAAATAAATTTAAAAATTCTAAAAAGCAAATTTTTTAGAATCTTTATAAAAAAATAATAATTTAAGTCAATTCCTACTTTGGTCAGCAAAGAAAAATTTATTTCAGTTATTTTTTATTAAATAGTTACAATTAATATAAATACATCAATACATATGACAGAATCACAATATTAAGCGACAAAATAGAAAGCGATTTTTCTTGCAATTTTCCATTTTCCTTTTTATATAGGTTGTTGGACTATTTTTTTGTTTGTTAATATTTATGCAATTATTAAATTTAATTATTCTAATAAAATAGTATGGTAAAAAAGAAACCACATTCTCAGAAAGCTTTCTCATATGGTATTCGGAAACTCCCTTTGGCTTAGAAGTCCAACGCACTATCCATTGCGCTACAGGAACACAACGAACAGTTTTGTTTTCTATATATGCTGTTGGACTATTATATTTGTTTGTTACCATTTATTCATTTTTCAATTTAATTCATGAACTAAAAAAAAAAATATTTGAAAAACTGTATTAACATCAAGTGTCATCCATTACAAGTTTAAAAAAATATATTTGAACTTGAATGGATGAATAGGAAGTATTTTACTGACGATTGAAAATTTGAATAAGCTAGATAGATATATAGGGAGAAAGTGAACTAATAGTAGGAATTGAAAAAAAAAATTCTAACTCGAGCTACATGAAGTAATTAAACTTTTGCACAGCACTATATAGTAAAGTTATAGTTGTTATATATATATATATAAAAACAACAAAAACTTCAATTTCCTGTGTACTATATAAAACTTTGCCTTTTCAAACTCTTCAAAAGTACTTCTGTGTGCAAAGAAAGTAGCTTAAAACATACTTAACTGTATATAAAGCTAGGTCGCATTTAAATTTTTTTAATATAGAAGTATAAATTCTGTAAATATAATATTTTTTGAAAAAAACCATCTCTAACACTTAATATATTATCTTAGATACGCAAAAATCAGAGAATAGTTCTTACATAATGAAAGGCCCTCATTAATGTTTCCCCACATACGAATCAATTGAAAAAATGTACATATTCAGAGGACCTTCTCTCTTATATTTATTATTATTGTTGTTTCATCCCGGGATACATAAGAAAAACGAGAGATAAATGAACAGAAACATATAGTACAAACACAGAAGAATATAGAGTTTTATTACAAGTGATGATTCCAGCATAGAACAGAAGAGGGGGGCTGCATTCCATTCGAGACGGGAATCCTTTTCAAACGAAAGTCCGACTTCGTTTCCCTAAGATACATACATGCCTTATTCGGGATTCGAACCCGAGACAACTAGATTACAAGCCAAGTGCTATAACCACAATACTGGGTGGGAGGCATTTGTTTATTATTAATTTATAAAACCAATAGGAATTTCGAAGAAAATGCAAGTGAAACAAAACACTCTACAAAAAGATAGCACCTCTGCTTTTAATTTTGTCTTTGACCACTAAAAGAAAAATGTCTAAGTGTTTCGGGATATTTATATGAGATATTCTTATATTTAAAAGTAACGAACAATTTTTTTAAATTTTAAATCAAGCGCTAATTAAGCCAATGTTCTAAACAAAAAGAATTTATGCAATTTGAATTTTTTTTAAAAAAAAATTTCTTTATCACAGTCAAATTACACTATTTTTTGTTTTATATATTTTAATAGATTATCCACACACTACATATAGCCCATAATTATAGTTTTCCTAAAAACTAAAAACAACATATATGAAGAATTGTTTATGAAGAATTCAATATATCTTTTTAATATTGTGATGAAAAAGGACCCAATAAGCTGTCATAAAACAAAAAGCATCAATTTATAAGTCAAGACTTAGTACATCTTCTTCGACTTCGATGTACTCCTGCCCCAAACTTCTTGTAATCCTTAAACTATGACTTAAAGTCGTTTTTGAGAAATCTTAAGTTCGTATCGAATTTTTCTTTCGTTGTATCAATACTCAAAACGGTGACCACGAAGAGATATTTTGAACCATAGAATTAAAAAGTACAGGGAACCATATTAGATGAATATGGAACTTATGGAGTATTTTCAATGCCTTTCAAAAATCATGAATAATAATGAATGAGTTATATTAAGAACAACTAATATATATAAAAAAATTTAAGTCAATTCCTACTTGAAAAACAAATTGAGCTTTTTATACTTGGTAATCGGATAATCAATGTATACTGTCGCCAACTATTGCCTTCATTCGGAACGAATTTAATTTTTTTCACCCATATAAAACTAAAATTAATTAAATTTAATTAATTAATTAACATTCGAAAATTTTGTACATATTAACATCAAGTGTAATCCGCTACAAGTTTAAAAAAGTTATTTGAACTTGAGTGGATGAATAAGAAATATTTTGAACAAGATATATATATAAATAAATATATATATGTAGGGAGAGAGTAAACTATAATAGAAGGAAATGAAAAATCAAAGAGAAAACACTGAACATTACCTCTATTTTTAAGCACCAAATTCTGTTGATCTTATAAGCAGTCATCTTTTTAACTATTTGCAACATTTCATAAATATTTGCTTCTGAAATTCTATTGCAAAAATAAAATTCAATACATGCTCTCTGATTAATTACACTTAACATTTGGAACAGCAATAAAGTGAAAATTCTTTTCTCAATAAAAATATATTTATTTCCTGACTTTTAAATGAAATCCATTCCTGAATATTTGCCTCGTATGTTTATATAAGTCATAAAAATATTTCATAAAATTTGGTAGATTATATATACCATATATGCATTTCAAAGGAAGTATCCCGAATACTTTTTTTTATAACAGTAGTACGTTAAAGGCTTTTATTACTAAAAACTAACAGAATAATAAAGTGGCAGACAAAATGCTTTAAAAATTCATTTGAATTTTAAAAATTTAGTCGAATTTTAGTGTATATTTTGCTTATTTTCCTTTAATGTTTATGAAGGAGGTGTACAAAACAAAACTATAAGTACTTTGGCTTTAATTTTTCTTCTTCTAAAAGTCAATGCATCCATAATTATCATACGAAACAGTTTTTCATTATACACGTAGTCAAAAATGTTAATAATTAAATAAAATGCCTTCCATGCTAAGAAATTATTTCGGTAATATCATAAAATTTATACAACTGATTCATTTTTAGCAAAGAGCTTTTCAGTCAATATTTTCTCACAGAATCCTTTTAGAGTATAAAATATTGTTAAAAATTTGTGTGGGCGAAAAGCAGCCAAATAACTCCGATTACTTGGATAACAGATTTATTAACGACTACATGAAGAGACAAATCGACGTATATACACAAAGAGATATTATAAAATTCTAGCTGGTATACCTGTTCTTCGCACGGGTGAACTGAAAAATTAAACAACACAGATTGAAGGATAAAGAAGCTTTTAATGAGTTAATTTTACGTGAATTACAAATTAAACAAAAAAAGCTTTTTGCATATATCAGCTGAACAAAAAAAGAAAGAAAAAACACCTTTGTTAAATTTTAAGTATGTAGATCTAATAGAGCAAATAAAAATGATTTTTTTTTTTTATTTATAACTCCCCGTAACACTCTTGAGGGTCGATTTTTGAAAATACCTCCCTAAGCTGATCTCTGCTCAGAAAGAGTAACACATTGTTAAAAGTTTTGTGTAATGAACGCTTAAAAATAGTGTAAATAATTTATATCTGAAAGTGTAATACATTAATATTACTTTATGTTATTTTATGCAAAAATTGTAATATTCGCATTCAACACGCCGTTTCTTAAATTATAATGTCGATTCAATGAAAAACATAGCGAAATGTTAACAACAGTCATGTTGGTAAATGTCTAGCTACTTTCACACACAGCTCGAGCTTTATTAGAGCTTGAAAGACCCGCCGAGTAAAGGAGCGATGCATGTTTGTACTTTATATACCGCATAATGATTTACTGCATTTTTTTCATACAATAAATTTTTTGGATCACTACATTGAAAATTAAGGGATATACATAAACAAAATACTCCACTTTGGGAAATTTAATCCGTTAGAGCTAATAAATTAATTAAGATTTTCCCCCGTAAAATTAATTATATACACCGTTCATTTAAAAAATAAATAGTCAAATCGTTTTCTAAGGTCTTCATTAACATACAAAAACATAAGACACTTAAATTTTGGGCATAAACTATTTATTCGGGACAAAAATAATAACCTTTTGCAGCGCTGAAAACGCCCAAAATTCTGCTAAAAACTATTCGCCTTCCCCGCTAAAATACTCATCATAGAACCCGTGCTGCCATATATCTTGAAGAGTGGATTTCAAAGAATATTCCTGCTAAGTATTGGTAGGATATTCCTTCTAAGTTGGTGTGGTGTGGTAGTTAGGAGAAGGGGTTTCCAGCTCAGGTGTCATCCACGTCACTTGACCATGGTTCAAAATTACGTGGTTCGTTGCCAAAAGCCCTCGTGTAGCTGAACAGTGCGACGTTAATATTCACTCACTCCAAAAAATACAGTACAATAGTTATAATTAATTTTATACTTAAAAATGCAATATCTGCTTATTCAATTAAAATTATAGCGTTATAATTAACTACTAACCACAAACAAATTTTGAAAATTTGTCCAAATGATGTAGTGTGAAAGAGAAAGTTTATTTACTTTAAGTACCAGAACCGATAAAAGCATTTATTTTGAAAAAAAGATCAATTTCTTTACTACCAAAATGTGGATAGTAAAATCATAAAAAAAAAACATTTAAATAAAGAGAGATTTATAACAACCCCTCCCTTCAAAACCTTGTTTTATTCTGAAATAAAAAAAATAGGGATTATGCTGATCACAGGAATTAATTAGAAGAGAGCGCCTTGCGTAGCCAAAACAAAAAGTGTTTCTACACAAATAAAATATAGATATATACTGTCGTGGGCTCTTTTGCAGTGCACGCCAGAAATGTTTGCAGATGGCAGAATTTTTTCCTATTTACTTGACAAATATCGTTATATTTTGGACACTTCACACAATATCTTTATAAATTATAGCCCATGTGTTATTCTGATGTATAAGCTATATTACTGTAAAGTTTCATTAAAATCCATTCAGTTGTTTTTGCGTAAAAGAAGGACAAACATTCTCACAAACTTTCGCATTTATAATATATATCTAGATTATTTACAGTAGTTGAAAACGCACTCATTATGAACGAGTTTCGCAGAAATCCAGAAATGGATCTCTAGATCAGTTCCACTAGAAGGTATAGGCAGATAGTCTCTATCTTATCATAGACAACGTACAAGAAGATGATGAATTTGACTGACCCGACCGTGGTCTCAAAGGTCCCTTATAAAGCCTAGTGAAAATTTTCAGAAAAGTTGATTCCACAGATTTCTTGGTGGCTCCTTGGCGGTATTATGTTTCGCCAAATTTGTCACCAAGGATGATAAAGTCTCCAGTCTGGTAACCCTTCTCACATCATCTATGACAGGGGAGGCAACCATTTTAGAAAGAGGGCTACTATCTGATAAAAAAGTACATGCGTGCCACTTCCGACAAGCAAAAAAGATGAAAAAAATGTGTGTGTGTGTAAATTTATTGTGGGATTTATACGCAAATAGCATGTTTTTTAATGTAAACCTAAGTATTAAAATTTTAAAATAATATAATAAATAAGGCAAAGCATTAACTTAATTTGTATTGTTTTTTGCAGGTTCTAATCAGTCAAGTTTGGAATAAAATAAAAATGAGTAAATTGAAATATATAACTCTAAAAAATAATTAAACAGTCAAGATTTAATGTGGCTTTTCAACTTGTAGTTTTAATCAAAACATTTATATTAAGATTAGCTCTTAAAGATACAAGCACCCCTCAGGGGGTTCACCTTCTTTAGGTGGGCACGGGAGTCACAATCCCGAGGTACCCTAGTGATCTTTTCCTTTTCCCAAGGGGTTTACTATCTTTGGTAAACACGGGTGTCACAACCCCGGGGTACCCCAGTGATCCTTCTCTATTTTCAACCCTCCATCTTATCCAATTTCTCCTTTTCTTCTTTTCCCGTCCAGACCACAGACCTATGAATGTTTGGCGCAGTATAGCCAAAAAACTGACTGTTGCGCCAAAAACACCAAACTCATCATCATAAAGATACAAGCAAAATTAAGTTGCTTTAAGTGAATATCAGCATGTTTTAAGCAATATTTTGATTTTTTGTTCATAATACAGCGCTTCTCAAACTGTGGGGCGAACCCGGGGGAGCGAGATATCAAAAAGCTTTTTTAAAAATAAATATTAATTTACTGAAAGGAAGCAAAAAAAAATACATTCTGACAATAAAAATAAAAAAAATACAATTTTACACTTTAAAAAAATATCACAATGAAACAGTAATTTAACGTACTAAATTGAAAATTTTAAAAATTTCCAGTGACTCTATGCGTCCAAAAAATTTAAATTTTAAAACTGATTTTGATAACTTTTATGGTGTATAAATTTAAAATCGATTGTAGCTTTGCGTCAAAATAATTTTACTGAATGCAATGCATTTATTGTATGGGGGGGTGATGAAAATTTATTGAAAAATTGGGGGGATACAGAAAAATTTGAGAAGCACGATCTAACTATACCCTTTTTTTTAAACTTCTATTAATCTATTTAAAAAAATGTGTATGTGCATTATTATATTGGGAAATTATTATAATTATAATAATTTTAAAATTTGTGTTTTGAATATGGCCAGTAACTTAACAAATTAATATATTAATAAAAATAATACCGTCAGAAATGACCTGAAAATTGCATGAGTGGAATTATTCCCCGAGACCTCATAAAATGGATACATAAATTTGAACCGAGTTTGTTTTCATTATTGTTGGAAAAAGTTCAATAATATTTCGGTGAGTTAAAAAAGAAAATGGGAAGATTTTTTCATATGTAAAAAATTAATTTTTTCATAAAACGGTGCTCGTATCATGAGTTAAAAAGGGCTCTACCCCCCTTTTGAAAAAAATTAAATAACCGTTCCAGTACTAAAATTCATTTTCGGAAAAAAAACCAAATGAAAGAAATTTCTAAAATCTTTGACTGGTTGCCCCCTTTTTTTTTTGGTTTTTTTTTGAGATAAGAGAAAAATAAAAAAATTGCAAAAAGGGTCAGCCCGGAGAGTAAAAACTAAACCAAAAATTGTTCAAATCCTTAATAATACCAACACATTTTTTAAACTTTATATTAGAAATATTCGTAAGTTAAAAATTTTAAAAA
>BMAV01015152.1:0-54173 GCA_019973955.1 Trichonephila inaurata madagascariensis
TTTTCCCAGGGTGCATTTCAGAACCTGACTTGTTGAATACCCCCAGTCAGAGATACCGAAGGATTTCTGATCGGGGTGTGACCCAATAAAAATTCCCAAAAAAAAAGATTCAACAGTTCTTCCGACAAAACATTTTTTTATTTTAATAACCCAAAATTCCTTTACAAAAAAAGCCGGATATCTCAACTGTAAAATACGCCCATACATACCGAACCCCTGCGCTGTTTTAAGTGCCAGAGGTTCGGTCATTCCAAACTTCCCCCGGACAACTTACTTGCTCTAGATGTATCTTTTGGGACATGCTTCCACAGATTGCAGTCTAGAGCCTAAATGTTTTAACTGCTCTCAACCCCATACTGCTGATTCAAAACATCCCAAAGGGGGAAAAACGAAAAGCAAATTCAGGAAATCAAAACTAACAAAAATATATCATATGTAGAACCCCAAAAACTAATAGTGCCACATTTATAAAACCATCCCAAGCTAAAAAACCCCTCAATTGTAAACAATTCCACCCAAACAGATGAAAATTCAAAAAAATAATATCCCATTGCAATCCCAAACCTTTCTTCTGTAAATCAATACCAAATACATCCCCTCTAAGCCTCCCTTTCCCCACATTTTTCCCATCGCTAGATTTTAAATTTTTTTCCAACTTCAGTAACAACTCTGTGTCGGAACCTCAGCCACCTATTCCACATCCAATGACGCACCTTTCACCAATGATATGTTCACCCAATTGAGTCATCTTCCTCAATCATATCTGCTTCCTCATTCAACTCCAATATTCAACCCCCTTCTGCCTCTATAACACAAAATTTTAAAAGACAAAAAAAAAAAAATTCGATATAAAAAAAAAAAAAAATTATTTTAAAAAATAATAGTCAAAAAAATGACCCCAAATGGACCGAAAAACCCACCCTGAGGAGTTACAACAGATGAGGAAGACATGATTGTTATGAGGGGACAATGAAATTGAATCGAACCCCGATTTCGAAAAAAAAGAGGGAAAAAAAACGTATTATAAGGGTTCATTACTTAATCGACGGGGATAAAAGTAATTTTTTCCCCAATCATCAAACTTGGGGAAATTTCCCCTTCACTAATATATATTTTTTAAATTTTTTTTAAAATTTTTATTTTTATACATATTTGAGATTTTACTTTTTTATAGGAAAATTTTTACGGGGTTTTTTAATGGTTTCCCCCTTTAATGTAGTAACGAATGTTTGGCGCAGTTTGGGAAAAGGGCCCTTTTGCGCCAAAAACCCCCAACACTACTCACTCCAAATTTTTGCCCAAAATGGAAAACTGAAAACAAATACAAGAAATTAAAACCAAAAAAACTTTCTTATTTTGAAGCACGAAAAATATTTCCCTCAGTTAACCCAAACGTATGCTCAGGCTACAAAACCCCTCAACTATATCCACAACTACACAAACAGATCCAAACATAAAAAACATAATCTCCCCCCTTTATAATGTTTGAAACCCATTTTTACAACCCCCTTTCCGGCCCTCCCAGTGTCTAATCCCCCGTCATCTTCATCCCCCACAATCACATACTTCCTTCCACATCTGCAAATACCAAAAATTCAAAGGGGGTTTTTGTTACCAAACCTTTCCCCACTACTACTACTTCCCTGACCGAATACTTTGTTTATTTTTAGAAACTGAAACCCCCCCTCTTCCTTCTAATAAATTTCCACTCTGTCAACTAAAGTTCCACATTCAGTTCCTTCACAAAGTCAGCCACATTACATCCAATAGGATCCTTCAAAAAATCCCACAGAGTGTAAAAAAAATTTTAAAAAAAAAACGCACAAAGTAAAAAAAATCAAAATCTAAAAAAAAATGACACCACATAAGCCCAGAAAATCGAACTATAGAAACAACAGAGAATGAAGATTTGATAAGTATGATGTGGAGGAGGAGAAACTGAAAAACCTACGGATAGATTCCCCATAGATGAATATATTCGAAACAATCCCGACGAAATATACGCAGTTCATCCAAGCGTTTCAGAAAAGTAGAAGCTAATTTTTTTTTAGCATGAACTGTTTAAAATTTTTTCTTAAACTAAAATTTTTTTATAGTCTTTTCTTTTCTGCTTTTTTTTTTTTAGATCTTTCAACTTTTTGCTTTTTACTTGAAAACGAAATTTTTGATTTTAAATTTTAACTTTTTTTAAAAAATGTGTTTAATATTTTTTACACATTTTTCAAAATTTTAAATTTTTTAAAAATGACGCCCCTGTGGCACTTCAAAATATATTGGGTTTTCCGCTACCCTCATTTTTGGGGACACTACAGCATGAATTTTTGAATCCTTTCACTCTTTTTCAGCGTAGATACCCCCCGTGATGGAAATACTTTTTCTTCGGAAAAATTAAAAAAAATTTTGAATAATTTTTTTTTGGATACCTGGACACGTGGGTATCCGGTAATGAACAGGCTGATAACGCTGCCCTCCATGTCTGATCCCTGAAGCGGCCTGTCTGTTACCAGGTTTTTAAAAACATCTTACAGCACTATATCCATCATACATGGCAAGAGACTTGGGATCAACAGATCAAGAAAATACATAGCATTCATCCTTCCATTGCTCAATGGGCAGCATTCCAGAGAAACAAGATGTCCTCTTGACTCGTCTTCGTATTGGACACACTCGCAAAGTAGACATTTGCTGCGGGAGAGAGTCCCCAGTCTGTGATTTTGTCAATGTGACCCCCTCCATTTTTCACATTTTAATGTTCCAAAATATTCCTAAAAAACACCTTTTTTTTAAAAAACTTTTAACTTTGACTGTTTTGGGTTGGGGGAAAATTCCCTCCAAAAACGCATTTTACTTTCAAATTGACATTTTACATAAAATATAATTTTCTTAAAGATTTTATTATACCATTGTGACTTGTGATCTGTGCTTTTTAAATTTGATTTTTAATATTTATATTTTGCATGTACTTTATGCATTTAAAAAAAAAAAAAAACTTTTTTTTTTTTAAAGAGTGTTTTGGGGAGCTTGGCCCCGGTTTGGGCCCCCTTTCGCCATTAAAATTCAAAACCCAAAATATATAACTAAGTCACTAAATCCCGAAAAAGTTTTATATGGAAAAATTTTTTAAAAGGTTAATTTTTTCTTTTTTTTTTCTAAAACCCCATTAAAAAAATTTTAAAATTTATAAACACTTATAAAAAAAGTAATTTTCACACCTTTTGTAAATTAATTTATATTTATTTTTTATTCGCCACAAAAAAAAAAGAAAGAAAAAAAAAAAACCAAGGTGTTTCTTACACTTTTTCCCTTCGAATTTTTAAATTTTTTATGCTCAAGATTAGTTTTTACATTTTTTAGCTACAAGAAACGAACCCAGTACGACTGATCAATACTACAAATGAACAAAGACATTCAAAAAATGGGGGCACAGACAATCCACCGGGGATGAAAGGCATACCGAAGATGTTTCTAAAGAACTAGATAATGGGGGTTAATTGTATTTTAATGAAATGCCCAGAATTCCATTCTCTTTGGGAGTTAACCCAAAAGGAAATTCAAGTCATTAAAAAATAGAAAAATATCATACCTTGAAGCCCGAAAATTAATTCCCCCAGTTTTCTCCAACCCCAAGTTGCCAAACCCTCAATTGCTACCAGTACAACACAAACAGATGAAAATATTGCTAAAATCAAGTGCCCACCTTTACAATTACTTCCACCTCTATCATCCATACCTCAACCAAATGTACCTCCTTCAGTTTCCACTTCGTCATCTACCACTCAAGTAAACCTCTTACCTTCCGCATCTTCAATAAAACGAACCACAAAATCTCGGTTACCTGAACCCATTTCTGCATCTGCCCCAGACAATAGCCTAAATGCCTCTGCCTCATCTGTATCAACTGAAACGAACCCAGTTCCTACAACTTCTAATAAATTCGCCGCGCTTTCAACTAAAGTTCAACCATCAGTTCCTTTATGAGAGTCTGAAACTACTACAGCCTATAGCGAAATTTCTAATACATCTAAAATCCCACAGAATGTTAAACAGCATTCAAAAAATAGAAGAAAGCGCCCAAAAGTACAGAATTCAAAAATTGAAATAAAAATGGCTCCACATAAACCCAGAAAGTCAGCACCTACGGTATATACTACTGATGACGAAGACATGCTTATGTATGACGTGGAGGAGGAGCTTGAGCCAGATCCTACGGATAAATTCGCACATAAAAAAATGTTTTATAAACAATCCTGACAATTATTTTCGCACGTTAATTCCAACCCGATTCAGGAAAAATAAAAGCTAATTTTTAAAAATAAAAGCTAATTGTATTGTCTAACTTTGTTTTAAACTAACATGTTCCATTCGTCTTTTTTTATGTTTTTATTTTAAGATATAGTCTGACTTGGTGGGGGAGTCCCCACCAAATTTTTTCTTTAATTACTTGAAAACGATTTTATGTTATTTGAAATTTTAACTTTTTAAAACTGTATTGTCATTATTTTTAAATATTTTATAAAACATTTTGAGTTTTTTTTAACAAATGTTTCGCGCAGCATAGCCAAAATTGACTCTTGCGCCATAAAACCCTACACTCACTTGCAATATGGAGGTTCGCCTGTTGTACATATATATTAAGTCAAATACAAATAATTCGAAATTAAGAACACATAGCTTCCTGTTATTATTTCAAACAAATAAAATGTATAAGACTAGGAACCACCCATTTCAACATGTGTAACAAATGGTAATATTTATTATTTATTTATTGTAATGACTGCTAAATGGCGCCACCAGACAGAGTATTTACAGGGTTTCCCCCTGGTGGGAAACTGGTAGTTGACTCAGTAAGACGGTGGATATTCTGGTGTACGCATAGCAGGAAATCCTCCCCCATGTTTTCCTGTATTATATATATATATCCTAGAACTGTATAGATGTACCTATGTACAGAGTAAATAAACTGTATTTAGCCTTGAGGTGAATTAATCTCATCTAGAGATATATCCATTCATCCCAGCGAGCTAAAACTGGCTCTCAAACCCTTGGCTTAAACCTATCGACCCCGTAGAAGCAGAAAACCACCACTGTGAGCGAAACGTGGCCATTAAGATAAAAATTTAGCCTGCTCTGTAAACCATACCGTCTCGGAAGAAAGTATTGCGCCGCAAGCCTTCTAAAGCAAGAGAGAACCCCGAATACTTTTTCATTTTATAATCACCCATCTATGTTCCTGCCAAAAATCCCTGGAAATCGAAAGAGACAACTTGAATCATCCTGACTTCAATTGTCTGTAGAGGAAAAAGAAGAAAATCTATTTCCTGTTAAAAGTTTTCAAAAATTCGTGGTAGCAATCCTGCTACAATGTGTTAATGCTAGTGTTCATTTCTTCAAAATTCGCGGTAGCAATCCTGCAGTAGTGTTTTGTGCATTTTTCATATACAAGTGGTAGCAACCCTGCTACAGTATTGTGTGTGTGTGTTTTGCAAAAAATAAGTGGTAGCAACCCTGCTACAGTGTTATTGACTGTGTCAGAACACCTGATATATACTAAATTTATCATTACACATGGATATTGATTTCAATAATCAGTTTGCTTGATATTTTATAGAATTTCATACTGAATTTATGTAGCACTACACAACTTTGTTTGCAAGATCTTATTTTATTTCATTGATTTTTTGGTATTCTTATGCAATGATAATTCTTAATTTTGCTTGATATTAATTTATTTTTTGAGATAACGTTTTCTGTTTAATATTTTGAATTGCACATTGATAATTACTATTTCGCTTGATATTTTACTGATTTCATATTAAATTTAGGTAGCATTATATGCCTGATTATTTTAGTTTTGTTTAGTATTTTCATTGCATGGAATTTTTTTCTATCATTACAACTGATGATTCCTAATTTTTCTTTACATTATTTTATTATTTGAATTAATGTGTTCCTTGTTGGTATTTTGAATATGTTATTAATTTATTTACCCATTTAAATTGTTTTCTGAAGTGCATAATTATTTATAAAATTTAAAGGCTAGCCATATTTGAAAGTGTATTCCCATATCTGTAAGAGCTTTGGTGGACAAAATCGGGCCCTGATCTTAGTTATTTATTTTATTTATTTGAAACTCTTAAATTTTTTCAATCATGTCATTTCTGGGAAGAGGAAAAAAAGCTGATCTTGTTAAGCTTGCTATTGAGTTAGGTGAATTTGAGTCTGATGGGGAAGAGATAAAAATAATTGAATTAAGGGCTAAAATTTTAGCAAGTGATGCTTACAAGAAGGACCCAGAATTTGTGAAATGTATCTTTGAAGGCATCGCATCAAATAGGATAGATGAGGGAAAAGAATAAAAAGAGCAAACATTTCGTGAATTTGAGCTGCAGAAAATGCGACTGCAAAATGAGACTCAAAGAGTCGTAGGTCCACAAACCCTACCACAAGCAAAAATTGAATTAAAAAAGTTGTTACCAACATTCAACCCTGAAGTTGATAACATGGACTTGTTCCTCACCTTATTCGAACGTCAAATGAAGCTTTTGGATCTTGTTAAAGATCTGTGGGTCCCCTATCTCATTGGTGCCCTACCTAGTGATGTAACCTCCCTCATTGCCTGTGAGCCCGAAAAGAAATGCAGGGATTACTCCCACATTCGAAGAATGCTTCTGCAACGGTTCAAGTTAACCGCAGAAAAATTTCGGGAGCTGTTTTCACTTCACTAAAAAAGTTCAAGCATATTTTGAAGGTTGGCTCAATGAGCTTAAAATTGATTCATTTGACGGCATGAAGAATTTGATGATTGCCGATCAAATGAAAAAGAGATGCTCTCCAAAGTGTAAGGAGCATTATCTGGATATCTGGGAAGAACTTATCTTACCAGAAATGTTGGCAGACAAACTGGAAGCGTTTGACAACATCCGGCGTTCTCTACTCAGTGGACGTAGGAGACATGTGAAGGCAAGTGAAACCTTCAATGATGAGACAGGTATCATCCAGGAAACCTGATCACCTTCCTAAAAGGGAATATTCCCATCCAGAACCAAATGAGAGATCCCCTCTCAGATGCTATGGCTGTGGGAGACAAGGGGTGATGAAGTCTAGGTGCCCTACCTGCAACCCCAACTCCTCACAAAGAACAGACGTAGCAACCAATCACATTAATGCTTACACAGCTCAGACCAGAAGCCCTCGATTGACTCTAATCGGCATAACTTTCTGTGGAATAAAGGGACGTGTATGTGCAGACACAGGATCTTCACATTTAATTGATGGGGAAAGGATGTACCAAGTATTTATGGATAAGGGACTCTCATCTTCCAGGAAACCACATTAGCAATGATCTTTGCAGATGGTCAACAGACTACAGATGAGGCCCTCACAACCCAAGTAATGGTAGAGGTTGAGGGGAGATCAGTCTTGACCAAATTCATAACTCTCCCAAAGGCAAAGGGAAATAGAACTCTTCTAGGAACAGATTTCCTTAGTTCTGCTGGTTTGGTTCTAGATGTGAAGAATACTTGTTGGTGCTTTTGGGACAATCTTACCCACAAGTACCCTTTTAGTGAAGAATTAGACACCCCATTCATAGCTGAGAAGATGTCCAGCAACACCTACCAATTAAGAGAGGGGGAAGGTGAAAGTTTTGTGACGTCTCACGCGTCCTTTCTCTAACATAACCTCTGTGTTCTTTGACGGCCACGATTAATGGCAAATCTTTTCCAACCCAAATCCAAGAAGTGAAACGAGGGATAGATGCAAATAAGATAACCTTTAAAAGGACAGAAGTTTTAGTAAGCATAATGGCAGTTTAGAGAAAGTTCAGTTCGGAAAAGATAGAAGTGTAAATTGACGGCTTACCTAAGAATCACGAAAATCTCGCCATTCATCCAAGGTACATACCATTGTACGCCAACTTAGATGAGTATTTGAAGTGGACCGTTGCTTAGATTTCAAGGTAGGAAGATCATATCCTGAATGCGAATATATTATTAGGATTGAGAGTAGAGCGGATATAATATAATAATATAGATAAGTGATCCAATTGCGCAATCTGTGTTAATTACGGCTACGTGTTTTGGTTTATTCTCACTTAATATAAGTTTGTTCGATATATAAGTAAGTTAAGTTAAATTCTTAATAAAAGTCATATTAAGAATTCTAAAATGTCTCATCATTTCGAGAATCCCACACCTCCAACTTACGCTGAAACCCCACGATATGGTCAACGAAGATCGACCATATCACAGTTTGACCTCTGCTCAGAAGGAGAAAGTTAACGTCCTGTTGGAATTCTTCCAAAATGTCTTCGAACCAGGGGGAGAAGCAACAAAAATATCTTGGAGCACCACATTATCACGGGAAATAGTCCTCTTATCTCTGTACCCCCATACAGAATGTCTCCTGTAAAGAAGGAAATATTGAAAAGGAAATTATGAGGACCTTCTTGTAAAGGATATAATTGAAGAATGTGAATCTCCTTATGGAGCTCCTGTTGTACTGATCCCAAAGCCAAACAACCAGTTTTGTCTGTTTATCGACTACCGGAAGTTGAATGGAGTCACGGTCCCAGATACCTATTTACTTCGATGAATGGATGGCTTACTGCAGGAGGCAAAACATACTGCATACATTTCCACAATTGACTTGAAGTCTGGTTACCACCAAGTGAATGTTAATCTTACTCATAGGGACTAAACCGCTTTTGTTTGTCCATTTGGAAACTACAGGTTCAAAAGGATTCCCTTCGGACTTAAGAATGCACCCGCAACCTTTCAGAGACTAATGGATATTTTCCGAAGAGGTTTACCTGTACTTGCAAATTAAATGATATTATAATTATGTCCCCTACATTCGAACAGCATCTAGCGGACTTAGAGGCTGTCTTTAAGCATTTGATGGATTTCAAGTTGCGAGCAAACTGGGAAAAATGCCAAATTTCCTGCTCACGTGTTAAATACTTGGGTCTATGGATTACACCCCAAAGAATAGAAGTTGTTAATGAGAAGACTTCAGCTATTTTAGGGATTCCATCCACCTCCTAAACCCTCAGGGGGCTCACCTTCTCTAGGTGAGTACGGGTGTCACAATCTCGAGGTACCCTAGTGATCTTTTCCTTTTTCCCAAGGGTTTACTGTCTTTGGTAAACACGGGCGTAACAAACCCGGGGTACCCTAGTGATCCTTCTTTATTTTCGGCCCTCCTTCTTCCCATTCAATTTATCCTTTCTTTCTTTTCCCGTCTAAATCACAGATTTTCATGTCCAGACCACAGATAAACATTATGAAATGAATACATTTCAAGTCATTTTTCTTATGAGAAATGTTACAAATTATTATTAACAAATTTTGGTTTACGTTTTTTGTATTGCTATAATTTAGTTTCTTTTCGTATATTTCCTTAAATACCTTTGATTATGTTGCTCTATTTGTTTTCAACTAACACCATTGGTTTCCCAACCCGCATGTTTGCCGTGTGCTGCATCCCGTAAGGAGGAAAATGGCGTTCTGGAGATCCCTTGCGTTCCCTTTGGCCCACGCTTCTCCCGTTTGGAGGAGATTGGTGGCCGGGGGATACCTCTGCGTTCCCTTTGGCCCACGCTTCCTGTAGACGGGTGGCAGGAGTGAGCCCGCTCCTGTCAAATCCGGTAGAAACCTCTCTTTGGTATCCCCTAAGAGACACTGCTGTAGGGTTAGTGCTGCAGCTAAGGGGTGGCGGGCTTACCCGTTAGATCTTTGCCCTGATGCTGTAGCATTATATTCTGGGTGTACTCCAGGTAAGCGCCGTGCCTGGTTTTTGCCATATTACCGGCACACTGCTTCCCTTGTTGGACTCCGTGGTGGATGGAGGCACTCCAGGACGAAGTTGTGTACGGGTACTTATGGATCCAGAACTGCTGTGCCCGGTTAAAGGCCTCGTATTACCCAATCTTAACATTGATAAAGTTTCACAAAATACCAGATTCTTACTTATTTCTCTACCTAACAATGAAATGTCAAAAAATTCGCCATTTGCTATCCATAAAGCCCTAATCGGAATAGGTGGTGAGCCGAAATCGGTAAAACGATTGCGTTCCGGGGATCTACTTATTGAAACGAATTCCGCTGTACAAACACAAAGTCTTTTCTCCTCGCGTTAAAACCTTTTTAAACTTGTCATTAAGTGTAACTCCGCACAAATCTCTAAACCCTTGCAAAGGTGTCATTTCAGAACCTGACTTGATAGGCACTCCTGAATTAGAAATACTTGAAGGCTTGTCTGATCAGGGTTGTTACTCAAGTCAGGAGAATCACAATAAAAAAAAGTCTCTACAATTATTCCCACAAAGCATTTAATTTTAACATTTAATAGCCCCAAACTACCAAACACAATAAAGCTGGATATCTGAATTGTAAAATCCGTCCCTATACCGAACCCTCTGCGCTGTTTTAAGTGCCAGGGGGTTCGGTCACTCCCCCAAATTCCTGCCGCGGTCAATTAACATGCTCTAGATGTGCAACCTTACATCCTGCCACGGTTGTACGCTAGAGCTGAAATTGTCAATTGCTCATAATCATTCATCAGATTCAAAAATTGTACTAAATGGAAATTCGAAAAATAAATTCGGGAAATTAAAATAAAGAAAAACATCTATTACTTAGAAGCTCGCAAACTAATAGTTCCTCAGTCATCCCAAACATATGCTCAAGTTACCAAACCTACAGCTGTATTCACACAACTACGCAAACAGATCCAAATATTACAAACATAATCTGCCCACCTTTAGAATGTCTGAAACCCTTATTTCTGCAAATACTATACCAAGTACCTCGTCTTCAATGTCTACCGTCTCCACGTCATCTTCATCACTCAAACATCTACTTCCTTCCCAAATCTGCAATAATACCAACAATACAAAGCGAGTCTTTTGTTACCAATACCACTTCTACTACTACTACTACTTCCCCAAAAGCAATACCCTAAATACTTACTTCATCTTTTATCAACGAAATACCCAGTTCTACAACTTCTAATAAATTTGCCGCTCTGTCAACTGAAGTTAAATCATCAGTTTCCATATCAGAGTCTGCAGCTACTACATCCAATAAAGAACTTTTTAAACCCAATCAAATTCCAAACGATTAAAACAAAACTCAAAAATTGGGAAAAAGGCGTGCAAAAGAACAAAAGGCAGACATTGAAATTAAAATGACACCTCACACACCTAAGAAAAGCTCTATGTCCATCATACTTTAGAAGACGAGGATATGATTGTGTATGATATAAATGAGGATGAACACGAACAATTTAAATACATAAGAGGCAGTTACTCACATATCATAACACCAATTAAGCATCAAAAGAAATGACGGATTACTACATTTAACAGTCTAGAAATAGAAAACGACATTTTTATTAATACTTATCGAACTTGGTGGAGAAATTCTCCCAACAGTCTTTGTTTTAAATTTGTTCGGATAAAAATTTTATGAACATTTTTCCTTTTTTAACGAAAATTTAAACTTTTTTCATTTGTCTGTTTTTAAAAAAAAATTTCCTGACTTGGTGGGGAATATTCCCCACCCAATTATGGTAGATTTTATCTTTCGGAAACATTTTTTACATGATTTGATATTTTAACTTATTGAAACTATATGTTCAGTGTTTTTTAAATATTTTATGAAATGTTTTAAAGTTTTAATATATGCTTGGTGCTTAGTTTAATTTTGCTTTTTAATATTCTAAAAAAAAGGGTGTTCATATCAATACTTTAGATTTTTAATTATTTTTAAAATTTAAACTAATGTTTGGCGCAGTATGGCCAAATTCGGCTCTTGTGCCATAAAATTTCAAAATCACTCACTCACTCACTCACCCACCTCCTAAAAATGTGAAACAATTGCAGCCCTTCCTGCAAACCTACTCATGGTACCGAGAATTTATAGCGAATTTTTCTGAGATTGCCCGCCCCTTGAGCAACCTAAGAAAAAGGCTTTCTAGAAATGGTCAGAGGAAGAGGAGAAAGCGTTTCAGACCTTGAAGCAATGTTTGGTGTCTCCACCAATTTTGAAGCAAGCAGACTTCTCTAAACCCTTCCTGATAAGAACTGTGTGCGATGCCAGTAACTATGCTCTAGGAGCAGTCCTCCTAAAAGGAGAGTAGGAACATCTAGTTAAATTTGTTAGCAGGTTTTTTAACCCAGCTGAAAGAAACTACTCGAACACTGAACTAGAAGTTCTAGCTGTGGTTTGGGCCTCAACAAGTTTAGGGGCTACATTGATGGTCCAAGCATCACTGCAGCATCTGGCAGCCAACCCTTGAAGTGGCTCATGAAACTGAAATCTCCTACTGGAAGACTAGGTCCGTTGGGCACTGCAATTACAATCTTTCAACCTCAACATGGAGTACATCCCCGGAAAGAGTAATGGGGTTGCAGACATGCTATCTCGGCCTGCATGTCATAAAGAAAATGAACAGTGTGAGGTCTGCACCGTAGCCATTGATGTCCCATCCAGGTCTCCCAAGGAGATACGTGATGAACAACTGAAGGATGAGGAGCTGGTCAAAATTATTTCTTGTCTCAAAGATCCTGATAAGAATGTTAATTATGTCAATTGAATCGAACGAGGTTATTTGATGAATCAGGATGTCCTATACAGATATGCTCTAGACTCTGAGAGTGAAGATGCCTAGTTAGTGGTTCTTAACCATGAAAGAACTTTGGTCTTCAAAAACCATCATGATGCCCCAATGGCTGGTCATTATGGTGCAGAAGGCACCCATACTCGAATAGCAAAGAATTATTATTGGACTGGCATGAGGAAATACATAACAGATTATGTAAAGAACTGTCCTGACTGCCTTAAATACAAAGCTTCCAATCAGAAGCTTTCCGGACTATTACAGACACCTGTGCCAGCCCAACCTTTTGAAGCCTTGACCATTGAACTCTTTGGGCCCCTACCTGAGAGTAAGGATGGTTAAAGATGGATCCTCATCATTGAGGATTGTACCACCAAGTGGGTCGAACTGTTTGCACTACCCAATGCCACAGCAAATGAATGTGCCATTACCTTGATTGAAGAGGTCCTACTGAGGTATGGCATTTCTCGCCGCCTTATCAGTGACAATGGAACCCAGTTTGTGTCAGCAGTGATTCAACAAATATGCTACATATTAAACATCCATCAACCCCTGATCCCTGTGTACCATCCACAAGCTAATCCAGTTGAACTGAAGAATAGGGATCTGAAACCACGGCTGGCAATTATAGTCCAAGACAAGCATGACTGTTGGTCAGAGAAGCTATCCTTCATCCGTTTTGCCCTCAACACAGCCAAATGCAAAACGGCAGGACAGATGGCAGCTTTTCTGAATTTTGGTAGAGAGTTACGTACTCCAAGTGAAGTTGTAAATGATATCCGAGTCGTCATCCAGAACGATAATTTTGTGTCAGAGATAACTCCCTATTTCAAGAAACTTGCAAAGTTTTCCACTCAAATAAGAAGTAGTTGAAGAGCAACAGGATAGTAGGAAGTTTTACACTGATAAAAAGAGAAAAGCGGCTCCAACATATCAACCTGGAGATCTTGTCTTTGTAGCATCACATTTGCTGAGAAGAAGTGCAAAACTAATGCCAAGCAGAGACGGGCCCTAAGTGATTTCAACACAAAGGTCACCTTCATCTTACAAGATTGCTAGTCTTGATAATCCGGGGGAACCTCTTGGTGTTTACCACACCTCTGCTTTAACTCCTTGTAATAGTGACACAGTAAAACCCCTTATTCCTCTTCGTAAACGTGGCAGTGTTTGGCGCAGCTAGGCCAAAATTGGCTCTTGCGCCATAAAACCCTACATTCACTCACTCACATTCGTAAACGTGGCCATCCACCAAAGGTTCCACAGACTCCTCGTTCCTCTTCGGGACTCCGTCGGAAACAGAGGGGGAGGATGTAACAAATAGTAATATTTATTATTTATTTACTGTAATGACTGCTAGATGGCGCCACCAGACAGAGTACTTACAGAGTTTCTTCCTGGTGGAAAACTGGTAGTTGACTCAGTAAGACGGTGAATATTCTGGTGTAAGCATCCTTCCCATGTATTTCTGTATTTTATATATATATATGTATCCTAGAACTGCATAGATGTACCTATGTACAGTAAATAAACTGTTTTTGGCCCTGAGGTGAATTAATCTCATCTAGAAATATATCCATTCATCCCAGCGGGCTAAACATGCAAATTTTTTCTGAAAAGAGTCTGCTGATGATGGGGATCACAAAGGTTTATTTTAACTTTTCGTATCTACACACAGGACTAAAATAAAACATCTCCTGTGACTTTCTATCAACAAAAAAAATCTTACTGCCTCTTCTTATTTTTTGTACCAAAGAAAGGGATTTTTCAAATTCGATAAAAATGCCACCCTTAGAATTTACCACTCCGGGCAGTAGTCCAGTTTTTCCGGCCCTAGAGACACCCCGGGGTTGTATTATTAAAGTTTAATATTACTATCATTGATTTTGTATAGTCAATCACTTATTTTTTAATTGAGGACAAATTAAACAAAGAAACAAAGTTATATCACTCACTCATAGTTATTTGTACATAAATTGACTTATGCTAATAGCTTTCTTTTGATATTTTTCTTATTCAAAACACCTGTTCTCTGTGATTGCTTTTAATATTGCAAATTAAATGACTTGGGCTTCAATAAGAAAGGTCCACTGTACCGCACAATATATATATATATATATATATTGTGCGGTACAATGAACTACTATTGGTTAATTTATTATTTTATTAGTTTATTAGTTAATTGGTACATATATATATATATATATATATATATACTCATATATATATATATATATATATATATATTCTAAACAATTATTGCAAAATTCACAAAATTACTTTTGTTTTAAAATGTTATCGTAACTAAATCATTGTTTCTTTTTATAAAATTTAAGATAATATTTCCTAAATATTGATAGGTGTAGGTTACTTCCCCAAAAAGGCATTTTTATAATGTTAAAATCAAATGAATTCTCTTTTATCAAAAATATTACTTAAAACAAAATTATTCTTAACCTTTAATTGAAGTTCCAAAGAAAGTTAAGCTGACTCATTATTATATAATTAGTTTTACTAATTTTAAATAATTAGAGGATAACAATTAGGTTAGGAACAAAGAGTCTACTATATTACTAAACATAATTAAGTCATCTATGTATCTAAAAGTAACAAGATTCATAACTAATACTTTCATTTTCATAAAAAATGCAAGTAGATATTTGCTAAGCAGTTAGCTGGTCCCCTTGTGGTAAACCTTTAATTTGCTGATAATAAGCGTTATTATGGAAAATATAATTTTCTTTTAATACTTACTAATTCTATAATAGAAATATATTCATCATATTTTAATATCTATTTAAAAAGTATTTGCTATATGCTATTTTGAATCTTCAAAACTTCATCTACCATCATTAAATAAATATTTAAAATGCTTGAGTACCACCGAGAAATAATTTTACTTAATAAATAAAATCCATACTATTCACCCACCAAATAAGCCGGGAATTATCAAATTTTCCTAAATGTAAGAGTTGGAATAATATTTTACAGCTTTTACTTGGGAGTGTAATATAAGTTTTTCCATCCATTTCAAACTTCGGTTCTAAATTTAGCAGGAATTTTACATGAAATTTAGGGGTTAGGAAAATATGAGAATTTAATATCCAAAATACGTAAATCTATTTTTTATAAAAAGCAGAGATTCGATTAAAAATTTCTGCTCTTTTGCTTGAATTAAGATTTTATAAAAGCAGAATTATTATGAAAATGTTTGTATAGCATATTGGTATAAAACCATTTGCAAATAATTGCATAATTACCCGGTACTTTATCGACATAGACAGTAATAAAAAGAAGTTCTTTTGTAGGTCTACCAATTTGGTTCTTAATATTATTGTAAGTTATATCATTATCTCAGTTTTATAGTTAATGTTCAATAAGCTCATTTAATACTTTGAATTTAAATGCATTAAAAGCTACAATAGGAGACTGTGTTGTAAGCTAATTTTCTAATGAAATTACTAATATCTTTAGAAATTTGATTTTTAATAGCATTATTATTATTAGAGATCATTAATCTAAAACTAGTACCTTTTGGACATTATATCTCTAAGAGTATTATCTTTAACTATATTTAAATTTCCAGTTACCACATGCTTGTGATGATCATTACAAACAAAGCCACAAAACAATATTATTATTAATTTGCAAATCATTAATATCATTGTAATTAAAAGTGGAGCTACCTATTTTTTTATTAAAAGCAACTAATATGCAAACGTTATTTATAGACAAACGTGAACATACTTATTAAATATATTTGAAATATTTATTATAAGATTTATTCATGAACAGTGGTACAATACTGGTACAACTATTTATAAATCTATGTCTTCAATATTGAATTTATGAATGAGGAAAAGTGTAACACAATATCCTTAATAATATGTAAGGCATGACGGTCTTTAAAATCATACTTTTGAGGATATCTCTGGTATACCTAATTTCTTTTTATTTAAGACCAAACACATGAAATGCTTGATTTGTTTAATATTAAAGACTTTTTTTCAAAATTGCAAAATCTTTGATTTTTAAGAATCTATCTCAACTGGAGTCTATGAGTTCTCCTCTTTCTATTACCTCTTTTCATACGTTTAACTTTATGTGTAGTCACTATTATAAAATAATTCTTGTAATCCAGAATGTTGAATGCTAAGTAAAACATTTTTTTCCAAAGTATTCAAACCATATGGATATATAGTGTTATAATAATTAATAAAGTGGTTTTCCCACCAAAATCTTTTTGAACATGTGGTACTATTCAAGGGAATAGAAATATCGATATTATCAAAGCCATGTAGAGGAGTGAAAGTGCCTAAAGTTCAATTTTATTAATATTGTTATTATGCTTGTTTTGGGTATTTGATCTAAGTAGATTAATACGAATATTGATAGTATTACTTGTTTGGCCAATATATTTAAAAATTACATAATTTACAATTCAACATATAAATGCAATTGAGAGGTTTTACATAGAAAAATTTGGATGTATTATCATATTGCTCTATATTTAACATTGGACATGTTTTACATCTACTATTATTACATTTATTATAACGAAAAAAGTTTTGTGTTGATATTGCCCCTGGTAACATTATAATCATTGTAATTGGTAAGGAAATTAATAAGATTATGAGAGTTTAATCCATTAGAAATATAACCAGGATTAGGTTTATTCTGAGAGTTATTGGTATCATAATTATAATTATATAAACTGTTATGATTAGCAAAATTTGTATTCCAGAAAGTTCTAGTCCTATAGGGGTTTGCCATTTCACCACTAGTATTAACTACTGAAAAATTTGAACCACCAATCTTGTGATTCATTGTAAGACCTTTTACAAAATTCAATGTATCTCAAATCAAATACTCAAAACAAAATATAACTGTTACTAAAATTCACAAATGAAATGGAACAAATATTCCAATGTATAGAACGATACAGTATATCAAAATAAGATTGCCTAAACCAAGAAAGGGCATCTAAATCAGGAGAAGTCTATTCGGTACAGAACAATATTCCAAGAATATCTAACACACAAAAATATGGTAACTTTTCTATCGATAATGTACATACCATATTAATGCATCCTACCGAGCAAGATCTGCAAAAAGCTTATCTAGTTGCCAGTCACACTAAAAAATATTTTTAACTACAATGTAATTATTTTGAGAATAAGTAATGTGTAAAACATAATTAGAATGACATATAAAACAACAAGTACTGGAACAACAAGTATTTGAGATACAAAAATAGTCCACAAGAAATATATGTAAATATACACAATGAATAAATACAAAAAGACACTAAGCAAAAGAAAATTATCAAAAAATCAAACATGAAAAATAAATCTATCAAAATAAATCTAAAATGAAAAAGAATGTAGTCAACATAAAAATAATGACAATGTAAAAAAATCATTAATGAATAATGACAATTAACATATAGTGGAGGTCTAGAATAAAACAAAATAATATAAAAATATAATGTTAAAAAATATAAATTCTGGGGTTGGGCAGGTTGGGTTGAGATCAACAAAATACACACATAAGAATAAGAAGAGTGAAACTGCACTCAAATATGTAGAAAGTATAGAAGAATAACCATTTGTTGTAACAGTAATTATTACAACAATAGATATAATCATTTTGCCAGAAAATAACATACCAACATATAATATCAAAATATTATTCTAGTATTAACAACGCAGCCAAAATTAATGCCTGAAAATACATATTAATATAAAATAAAAGTGAAGAAGAAGTACTAAAACTAGGTGCTTCCGGCAGGAAGAAATTCAATTTAAACTATATGTAGATACAAAAAGAGTCTTTGGACTAAACTGGGACCTATTATGATGATTTCTAAAGCTGTCGCTGAATTAGGCCAGCGAATTAGGGTTAGCAATGCTTTTATGGATCCAACCTTCCCCATTACCTTAGAAACTTTCGACATAATAGGGGGGGAAACCAGGATTGAAAAAGAAGTTAAGCCTAATACAACACGTGGAAGAAAAAACCTGATAATATATATTAAAATGAAGCTAAGAAAAGGGAACAATAATGAATGTCTCAAGGAGAGGGAATAATAATAATAAAATTATATATATATATATATATATATATATATATATATATATAATAGATTGAAGTAGTGTTGGCCGGGTGGAAGATTATCAATTTTGATTTAGTATGACGTCTTCAGAATAGCTTTACACTCCTTTATTATGAGCACACATCAGCAAATTAAAGCACAATTACGTTCTATTTTCACGCATTAGTAGACAGCGGCGGCATTTTGGAGGACACAACACAAGACAAAAGCAGCTAAAGTATTTTTCAATCTTACATTATATGGTGGCAAAGCAGGGGAAAGAGAGCGCGATTACATCAGATTTTGGTGTTTATATATACCAACTGTGCACAAGCCGCGTGACTATTACGTAATAGTGGTTCCTGATTGGTTAGGAAATAGCGCGGGAAACGGAAATCGGCTTAGCCGATTACAATTAAGATACAATGTTTATTTTTTAAACCTAAAATTAAAGATTATTTATAGATCATTAAAGAGTTAATTAAAAAGTAAGTTAGAGGGAAATTATTACATTTTCCCCTCCGTAAGACGCATGTGTATTGCGCCAGGGGCCCATGACACAAACCCGTACATGTTATACAAGGAAATTAAATTTAAATTTTTGAATAAAAGTTATTATTTTTAAAACTTCCTGCACTTACACCCGGTAATGACATACATAGCATGATGTTCAACTTTACTGACATTAGATAATAGAAAAATATTAAAAAATATACTGGTAAATTGTAAAATATGGGTACCCATAAGTAACATTCAAAACATAGTAAGATTCAAAATGTAGGAGAAATCAAAAAGTATCGATCCAAAAATGTTCACACATTTTTCTTGAGTAACTGATGTAATAATGTTCACCACTAAACATTATATCTTAAAATACTACAATATCAAAAGGCCAAAAATAAAAACACTTGTAATGGAATGAAAATAAAATAAAGATTCAAAATAATTGTAGCTAAAATATCAAAATATCATTGAGTGATAAACATCATGGAAACATCTAGAAGTTTGTTTCAGAAATAATAATAAAAAAATGACTTCTTAGTCTAAAAGTAAAGCTTAATAATCTGAGACTATTAAGGAAAGGGAAGTATGAGAATTCAGACTCTTCCCTGTTTCCATCCAAGAGCATACACTTCTCAAAACTGAAACAGTATACCGAGATGAAGAAAACAGGAAAAAATCCGAAATGGATTGGAAGATGGACCCATGTTTCGCACATTATAAAGATCTGTAATCATTTCTTATTGTGATATTCACAACAACAGTAAAAGAAAAAAAAAATATCTCAAAAGAGTGGAAGGGGGTCCACCTAAGAGGGGTAAAAGGACAATGATTTGTAGGTGTGTGGGTTTTAATTTGAAAGTGTAATTATTATTCATGACTTAATTTTCAATTCTCCAGGAGGATAATAAGTTCTCGAATTTTGAAACGTGGACAATTTCAGTAGCACGTAGTTAACGCGTTAGGCTTAGTTATTTCATGTAATTGACATCTGACAACTTTTGTACTATTTCGTAGGGGCCTGAAAAAATTGGAGATAATTTCTTTCGATTTGGATAATTGAATTCTTTATAAATACTATCAGTCAAATCAATCATATTAATTTTGTTTT
Source organism: Trichonephila inaurata madagascariensis (assembly GCA_019973955.1). Taxonomy (NCBI): domain Eukaryota; kingdom Metazoa; phylum Arthropoda; class Arachnida; order Araneae; family Nephilidae; genus Trichonephila; species Trichonephila inaurata. The sequence continues at coordinate 20,325 of BMAV01015152.1, forward strand.
CTCGTGGTATTTTTATAGTGTTCTCTTTAGCTGACATTCTGGCTTCTTCAACTGGAGGGGTAAGCTTGATTTTGAGCTAATGGAGATGTATATGGTGAAGTGCCAAATAACAAATATGCAGGAGAATTTTGTGACTGAAGGAGGGAGTTAAGTTATACTCATTGATTACTTGTTCTAAATGTTTGGTCCAAGGAATTTTGGTAGGGGAGGTACTTTGCATCTCTTAAATTTGATTTACAATAGACTTGTCGTTCACATTTGCCATTTGTCTGGGGATGATGAGGAAGTAGTTAACTGTTTAACATTATAATTTCTTAAAAGCGGTTTGAATCCGAGATGAGTAAAAGCACACCATTTCTATCAGTTAACAGTTTAATAGATACATTTGAATTTGGAAAGAAGTTGTTTTAAGCAATTTATACATAGGTTTCTGTTGTTTTCACTTTTTAGAGAAGCAAGCCCAAACATAGCAGAGTTACATGATCAATTACTAGAGGTCGAGAATTTTTTTGTAGAATTATAATAATTGAATCTACCAACAGTATCAACAGAGATATACTCAAAAGGTTGATCTGTGGGTGGTACAGTCTGTAAAAGACCAAATCTTTTTTGCCTTTTCTTTTTGTTTTAATTGACATTACAATGTTCAGCTCTTGAATTCCCCAAACTCTCTAATTAATATAAGGGGCCAATAATATTGAGGTAATTAAATTTATCATTTTTTTGAGTACCCCAGGGTGTCCACAAATTGTTCATGAGCATTTTGCAAAATTTTCTTCTTAATGAAAAGGTACAACAATTTTTAAACAGATTTTCTTTTTAAGAACAAAGGAACATCATCAACTTTTCTTATATTTGGGATCATTTACATTATCAAAATTTTGATAAGTTTTTCCTCCCTTTCCAAATTTCAAGTAAATGTACAGAGTGTTGGATATATTGAGGAGCAACAGGATGTCTTGATAACATGTCAGCTTCAACATTATTAATCCCTTTTTTTAAATATTTTACTTCATAATCAAACATGCTTAGTTTTAAAAAGACCAACGAAATAATCTCCCCTTAAATTTTTTCCATTTTAAGCCAAACAAGAGCAGCATGATCAGTGTGAATTATGAATTTTTTCCATGTAAATAATAATAAAACTTATCAAAAGAGCATCTACTATGGCCAAACATTTCAATTCTGTGATACAATAATTTTATTCACTAATCACGTTAAGTTCTAGAATGATAAGATACTGGGTGAAAATTGCAATTATCAGGTTGTTTCAAAAATAGCTCCAATGGCGTTCAGCGAGGCGTCACAGAAAACATGTAGGGTAATTTATGATCATATAATTTGTAATACAGGTTTTAGTTACTAATTTATTTTTAACAATTCAAATGCTGTTTGACATTCAGCAGTCCAATCCCATTGTTTATCTTTCTTTAGTGGATTTGGTTTTAAAAGGTTCTCTAATTTTTGGCATAGGAATCAATGAATTTGTTATAAACATTTACAGAACCAAGAGGAAACTTTTGAAGTTGTTTAACATTTTTGGGAGGTTGTAATTTTTCCAATAGTTTCAATATTTTGATTATCAGGGTAAATACAGCCTTCTTTTAATTTCATGGCCTAAAAAGTTTATCTTATTTTTGCAAAAAACACATTTTGAAAATTTTTGTTTATGTGTTTTCTTCCTCTAAATTCTGAATATTTTTTCTTAAATGAGCATAATGTTCTTCCAAAGAATTTGAAAAAATAACTATATCATCGAAATAGTGACAAGCAAAATTTGAACACTTATGTTTAGTTAACATTTTACGAATAGTACGATTAAAAATTGCTTGGACGTTTCGAAAACGAAAAGGAAGAACTTGAAATTCATATAAACCTTCAGTTGTAATAAGCTAATTTTTCTTGATCTTTTACCATGCAGGGAGGAATGTGCCCGGTACCCGCTTGCGGCCAGAATCTGGTAAGAAAAATTTAGCACTTCAATTTATCTAGCAGGGAGTCTATTCAAGGTAATGGTTCTGCATCTGTCTTACAAATTGCATTAAGTTTTCTATAGTCAATACATAATCTGGTTTTTTGTTTTTCATCTCTCTTATAAGCTAAAGTAACAGGGGAAGAATAACAACTATTGGATTTTGCTAATAAATTTTGTATTTGTTTATTAATCTCGGCTTCTGAAGTGGCTGAAGTTCTATAAGCTCGCTGAGAAATTTTGAGGTCTGATGTTAAATTAATTCTAGGGAGTTCCATTCTTATTTTACCTACATCATGCTTATTTTTAGAAAAACATTAGAAATTATTCATGAAAGAAGTTGTATCAGGTTAGAGGAGATGGTTCTTTAACTCTGAAGGTGTTGACTAACTCTTCCTGTATATGTAATGAAATTTGTTTAGTGAGTGGATTCTGATTATTTACAATGATTTGTCCATTTTGTAGTAATTGGTTATGTTCACAATCAATATGGTATATTGACTACTTTCACCAGGTAGTTCCTAGAATAATATAAGGGTAGACTACTACTAATTATATATAGATTTATGTGATATACTCTACCTGTCCAATTGTTAAATAAGCTTTGCATGGTTGTTTAATTGAAAATTGCCATGGAGCTTGGTTAATATGTACAGGCCTGGTTGTTTGTTGTGGTAATCTAAGTTTACTTACAATATCTGCAGGGAAATTAAAAAGATAGAGTGCATCAGTATCAATAACAATATTTACATTGTTCTTTTTAGGTAAAATTGTCCAAGGATTAGCTAAGGCTTGGCAGCAATGATGAGATGATCCGGACACTTGTAATTGTCAATATGCTGGGCCAGCGGCCTCAGTAGAGGGGTGTTATCTCTGATTAGGAATTTGTTGACTGCTAACAGAGTTCTCCGAGCTCTGAGAAATAGTGTTAGTATGAATGAGTCACATGTAAATGGGGTTTGTCTCTCAATTGATCATTGATTAAGGACATTGTAGTTTCCAATGATACTTATTGGGGAATTACATGATGTACAAATACTACATGGATATGGTGGCAGTCCATGTTGAAAATGTGTGTGGTGGTTGGGCCTAAATCCTCGATTGTTAAAGTTATGAGAATGCTGATTTGGGAGATGTTGGGGACGCGTTCTATTAAAACTTTGAAAGTTGGGTCGAAAAGAGTGAACGATTTTGAGGTACAAAAGCATTTTGTCTGGGTCGAATGGCATATTTTTGTCTAAGTATTTTTGTTCAGGTTTAGGGCTTGTATTTTTCATTAAGCGTGCAGCTACCATTAGCCATTCTGTGGGTGAGGTAGGGGGATTTATTGTCATTAATTGTTCAATATTGGTGGGCATTCTTTCAGTAAGTCCTTCCAAAATGAGTTGAGGGGATAGACCTAATTGCCTATCATAATTTAGTTTTTTATGAAAATATTGCTCTAAAATTATCTTTTTAATTGAGTTGTGAAATCTGCTAAACTGCAACATTGGGTTTTAAAAAAATTTCAATAAGAATCGATCAAGGGATTCTCCAAAAATTTGAAATATTGGGGGCAAGAGATGATATAATGGGTTAATGCAGACCCTTTTAGATATTTTGATATGTTTACGATTTTCCAATTATCATCTTTATTACTGAGTATACATGCATTATTAAAATAGTCTAACCAAGCTTCTATTATCATTCCATTTTCAGAATCAAAAGGGACTATATATGGTTCATTAGGGGTTTGGTTGGTAGTACTTATAACAGCCAAATTGGTTTGCTCATTATTTGCCATTTTAAAACCAGATCTGAGAATCATACAGAAGCCGTCTTGCACATACTTGAACGAGGAGTTTCCCCCTGCTGCTAATGAAGTTGTTGAAACATCAGAAAATTTCGTAAACGAATGAAGGCTTTTTTTTTTTTTTTTGTCGCTGGGAACACTTTTTACTTTACTTCTTGTTTTTGAAGCATATATCTTCACGGCAGGGAAACTATCTAACCGACTTTTGTAATAGATTAGTAATTGTTGGCCGGGTGGAATATTATCAATTTTGGATTTAGTAATGACGTCTTCAGAATAACTTTACCTCCTTTATTATGAGCACACATCAGCAAATTAAAAGCACAATTACGTTCTATTTTCATGAGTAGACAGCGGCATTTTGGAGACACAACACAAAGACAAAAGCAGCAAAGTATTTTCAATCTTACATTATGGTGGCGAAGCAGGGAAAGAGCGCGATTACATCAGATTTTTGGTGTTTTATATACCAACTGTGCACAAGCGCGTGACTATTACGTAATAGTGGTTCTGATTGGGTTTTGGGAGTAGAGAGAGGCAATCCCGGCTTAGCCGATTACAATTAAAGATTACAATGTTTATTTTTAAACCTAAAATTAAAGATTATTTATAGATCATTAAAGAGTTAATTAAAAGTATGTTAGGGGGGTTATTAATATATATATATATATATATTTAAAATTATTTTGGCATATAAAACGGATTCTAAGAATGCCTAAAACTACCGGCAATGTATGAATGATTTTTTTTTCACATTGCCTGGGTATTCTAAAAATGCCAAATGAGAAACCGGCGTAAAAATAGAATTTGGGGGGGGGGAAACGGGGGAAGCCCCGGATGCCCCCCTTTGAACGGGGGGGAAAAAAACCACCCCCCTGAAACCCACCAAGCAAACATGAAAAGGGGCCCCGGTATAAATTAAATTTCACAAAGATTTTCAAAAAAACCTTTGAAATAAGGAATTAGTTAAACCCCCCAAACTGTTTTGGGAAATGATGAAATGAAAAATATGCCACTTTTTGGTTAGGGGACTGATTTTTGGGGGGGATCGTAATAACTTTTGTTATGGTTAGGATCTGCTGGGAAAACCCCCCCAATGCACCCCCCCCCTCTAATTTTTTCCAAATCTCGACACCCGAGCCTCAAGCATTCGAACCGGTCATTCGTTTCCCTTCAACCGTTTTTTAGAATTATAATTTCATGCTCTAGGGTTTTTTCCCTTTTTTTAATTGTTTTAAACTTTTTTTTAAAATCCCCATTTTTTCCCCTGTTGGTTCGTTAAATTTGAACCCATTTTCGGGAGACATCCAGTCAATATTCCCCCTTGTGTGGGCGGGGGGCTTGCACTAAAATAAATTTCCCCTTTTAACCCAAAGGGGGGTCTGAAAAATTTCACCCTCCAAAAATTGAGCTTGGGAGGGGTACGCCATTTTTTGGTGTATGGCAGCCCGGTTCCCCCCTGGTGCTCCCCACAGGTTCCCAAATAACTCAATCCTATGCTACCTTGGTCACCACACCGGCTGGATTCGATTGTTCTCCTTGAGCTTTTCCCCAAATATGTAATTTTATCCAAAAGCCCCCCTTCCCCCCCTTTTCCCGTTTTTTATAAAAAAATTTTTTAAAATTTTTTAAACCCCCAACTTTTGACCTGTATGGTTCGGGTAAAAACTTGACCCCCCAAGTGTCTCCCTCCTGACAAAATTTTCCAATATTTTAAAAATAGGTTCTTCAATGTCATTTCCATAATGATAGTAAGTGTTTTTTTAACACCCTGAACTGTTTCAGTGAAATGATGAAATGAGCTAGTCAGGATTTGCATTGGCAAAATGCTGTCCGGGGGAAAGGGGGGTTTTTAAATGTACTTCCGAACCATACGGTCAAACCCCAACTATGGGGAAATTTTAAAAAAATTTTAAAATTTTTTAAAAAACGTAAAAATGGGGGGGGAAAGGGGGCATATAAAAATCACATAGAAGAAAATCGAAAGCCGGTGCGCAACCAAGGTGCATAGGTTCGGTTATTAAAGGGGGCCCGGGGGGGCACCCGGGGGGGCCCAACCCGTAAAGGGCCCGCCCAAAAAAAGGCGACCCCAAAAAAATCCCAAGCTCAATTTTTTTTGGGGGTGAAAAGACCCAAAAAAAACGGAAGAATTTTATTTTTGCTCTCCCCGTTTTCACAAGGTCAAATATGACTTGGGTGGGGCGTGGGTTCAAAACTCGTCTAACTCAAAAAGGGGAAAAAATTTTTGGGGTTTAAATAAATTTTAAAAAATTTATAAAAATTAAAAAAACATTTTAACATGAAATTTTAATAACTGGGAAACAGTTAGAGAGGTATCGAATGAACCAGGTTTTATTTCCCCTTTGGGACTTGGCACCCTAAAAATGATCGAAATATCGTTTGTTTATTTTTATTTAGATATATTCTTTGCATTATTATTATTTTTGCATGCCTGAAAGTTAGAAGTTGGGAAAACTTCAATTGAAAAATATAACAAACACATCCCTTTTAGATTAAAAAAAGAGAGAGATGCTATTGTAAAAAAGGAAAAAAAACTAAAAAAAAAACTTTTTATAAAAAAGCAGGATATTTTTAAATACTTAATGTAATTTGTATTTCTTTAGAAATTTTGCATTCGAATTTTTTTTTACTAAGGTTTTTTTTTAAATTTTTTTTTTTTTTCAGTTTTTTTTCATCATATGTTTTTTTATGAAAAAAAATATTTCAATATTATGTTTAGAAAAAAACTTTAAAATTTGTGCAGTTGTAGAAAAATTTTTTTTTAAAATTTTCCTTGAGTTTTTTTATGCAATTATAATACCCCTCAAAAAGGGGTCGTTTAAAAATATATGATTTGAAATAGTTTGAAAATGCATTATTCTTACGAAAATATGTAGCTAATATTTTAAAGAGATATTTTATGTTATTTAACTCATAATAAATATTTTTTTTGAATTCCTAACAGTGGTTTATCTCAGTTTGTTTTTCCGCATTAAAATGCTTCGCTTTTTTTTTGTTTTATGTATAATGCATGTAACAAAATTAGGCATTCAGTTTGTGTTGTAAACTTAATACTTTTTTTTTTTTAATTTAATGTGGGAGATTTTGGTATTTTCGTTGTTTTACTGCATTCTAAATTTTTTTTTTTAAACATTAATTAAGTTATTGTAAAATCGATTCAAAAATTTTGTTTAAAAATCTTGGGGGTTACAAAATAATTAGGTCAAAAAATAGTAAATACAAAAGGAATATTATTTTAAAATGTTCCATATTTTTTAGAATTTTCAATTTTTCTAAATTGTGTGAATAATTTACACTTTCATCTCATTATTTTCGAATAAAACATTATATGTAATGCTAAAATAAAATTTTTAAATACATAAAAAAAAAATAATTGTTCAAAATATGCAAAGTCCTCTTAATAAAAAAGACAATAATCTTTATAAATTTCATTTTTCACGTATTTTGAATACTTTTTTTTTAATGGCACCTTATTATTTTCTATATAACATTTGTTTTTCCAAAATACGTCATTTATAAAATAGCCTTATTGGCCCTTTTTTTATATTTTTTCCTAATAGCATTTGGATTCTTAGACCCCCTGGCAAATATTAATAATCCCCCATTTCATACTTTCCCTAAAACGTAGGCATTCTGAATGCCAGCATTTCATACTTTGCCATATATATATAAATTCCAATATCTGTTTTGTTGTTTTTTTTTTTTTTTTTATACCCAAATGATTTCTGTTTTTTTTAGTAGAAAATTATTTACTATATATACATATATTGCGATGATTTTATGATATTTCAGAAGATAATACATTATACCAGTGTTCTCAAACTTTCAAATGGCGCCCCCCTTTTCAATCATAAATCACGCCCCTTATACAAAAAAAATGTATTGAATACAATAATAATGGACTTTGACGCTAAAGCTACAAAACGATCTTGATTATTTCCCAAATTATAAGATAAGTATATTAAATTTTATATATATAACTTTTAAGTAATATATATTTTAATTTTTTTCTTTTTTTTAAAATTGGAACAGTTGAAAAAAATCGGTGGTTGTTTTTAAGAAAAAATGATCTCAGCCAAATATAGAAAATGTACTCAGAGTGTAATTTCTAATCGTAAACCTTTCCCTTTTAAAAAACTTTCCTCTGCAAGACAAGCCCAGGGAAGTCGCTAATTTTTAAACTTGCTCTTAATTTAGTATTAATAAATTAATAAAATACCTTTGCAGCACTGATACTTAAAAATTTATACTGTCGAATCCCTCTTAAAAAACAGTTCTTTTTTTTTAAAAAACTAAAACATTCTTGATAAATAGCTGAATTGTCAGAAGAGTAAACCCAAATGTCACAATGTTTCTATAAAATGATTTTTTTTAAAATGAATGCTCATATTATAATTTTTTTTAAAGCGAGTGAAATTTTAAGCCTCAGGGAAATTTAGTTTTAAATTTGTTAAACAATAAAAAATAATAAAAAATTTCCCAATGAAGAACAAAAAAGGTTTTTTTAATATTTAAAGCGAGAAGGCTTAAAAATTTTTTTACCCCGGGGGGCAGACACACCCCCTCGATACTAGCTTTAAATGGTCACGCGGGTGATTGAGTCCCCCCAATCTTTTTATAATTTTTATTTAAAATTTATTTAAATTTTTATTATTTATTTTTTTATAATGATACAAATCGATTCCAGTGAAAAATTTTAAATTTAAAGAAAAGTAAACTTACCTACTTTCAAGAATTTTTTCAATTTTTTTCTTTGATAACAAATAAACAGTTTTGGGAATTAAGATTTTGTATCTTTTCCCCGACGACCACTTCCGGTTAAAAGGTATTTATTGATAATATTTTTTACTGCAAAAAAAATTTGGTACGTTTTTCATTATGCTTATATGTTTGAGAATCCAAAAAAAAAAGTATTGGCCAAGTAATCCTTCTCCCTGGTTTTTCCCAAAAATCAAAAAACCCTTTTTCACAGAAAAAAAGGGAACAGAGAAATACACTACTTTACAACATCCCCCAAAAGAGAAACATAAAAAAGGGGGCATAACTAACTGTACCAATAACAGAAGGTCAAAAAGATTATCAGCAAAAACAGATTACAGCTATAATGTGCGTATTTCAAAAAATCACAGTGATGAATTTTTATGTTCATAAATTTTTTCGATTCTGGGGTCTGGGATTTGTTTTTCTGAAAAAGTAGTAAAAAACACCATCATGAGATTACAGCAAATCAAATAAAAAATTTTTTTTTTTTTTTTTTGGATCAAAGATAGCTAATTAGGTATTGAATGTTTTATTTTTAGAGAGATGACTTATATCGCTTATAAATTATATCAGGTAAAAAACATTTTTATTATGTCTGAAAGTATTTTTTTTTAATTCATTCCAGTAAATTAATTTTTTAAATTTTTTATTTTCAATATGCTAGCCCCCCCTCGTAGGGTATCGCGCCCCCCAGGGGGCGCCCCCTTTTGAAAACACTGCATTATACAAAGAAGACATTCAAATTATAAATGCAACACGACAAGGGGTCGGAAACCCTTTTTTAGCTGTGGCGGCCCCAAACACCAATGTGATTCAGCGTGCCACACAGTGGGATTTTTGAAAAAATTTCGATTCTCACGATAATGTCAAAGTTAGAGAATACAGATGAATAATACAGGTTTACAGTTTTATTATACATTAATTGTGTATTATTTAAAGATATTTCTTAACATAAAAATAAGCAGCATTAAATACAACTATTTCTTCAGCAAGAAAGAATTAAAATTGTGCATATATTATGTGTATTTCTTAAACATATTTTTTAAAACAAGAAATAAATAACATAAAATATAAATTTTCCCCTTCAATACAGTTAAATAAAAAAAAAAATATTTTAATTCGAATTTTGTCCTTGCACTTGTATTTCACATTGCAATATTAGAGGTACAATTTGTGACTATCAATTTGACACGATTCCAAACATTCAGTTGCTAAACACTTTCTTTGCGGGCTCTAAACATTTTTCACATGAGGAAAGGTTTTTTTCCCTTCAATATATAAAACCAAAAGAGGAATGTAGAGTACATGCAATTCCGTAAATGTCCATAATTCTGAAAAAGTTTCTCAAATAAGAGGTCTATTACGAATTTATCAACTTCCATCCACCCAAAACTGATAAACTTGTAGTGAAGTGCAGAGTGCCACTGAGAATTGAACCGCGTGCCATAGGTTGCCGACCCCTGAGGAAAACTGTTAATGGTTTTTAACTCTAAATAATTTTGAAACTAATTTATGAATTGCAATTTTTTTTTCTTTTAAACAAAAGTTTTTATTGATATTTTAAGAAATTTTTTTTAAAATCCTTTTCCTTTTTAAAACCCGTTTTGACAACACTTTTTTTTCTATGCAAAATACATTCTATGGATTTATTTTAAAAAAAAATTTATTCTGAACTTTTCAACTACAGTGAACATCACAGTGAATCACATTTAAGAAATGGACATAATTGAAACCTTTTTCTGTTATACAAGTGAAAGAATAGAGGCAAAACATGTTACTTGACAAATATTTAAATAGATAAGAAATCGTGTAATAAAATTAGGAATAAAATGGAGTTAAAAAAAAGTAACATTTAAATACAAACGAATATTATTGTAAATTTTCATTATAATCTTTTGCAATCCAGATTTCGTTGCTCAAAAAGATATTAAATATCGTGTTTAGCAGTAACGCACACAGGAATTTTTCGAGGGAGACGGATCCAGGGTCGGAAGTCCACCATTCTCGTTTCATGCTCCAATACTCCGCTCAAGATTTTTTTTTGATTTTGCCAATTTTGGGGAAAAAAAAGTAAAAAATTAATTATTGAATTAATAATTAGCATTAATTAATAAAATTAATTATTAATAATAAACACTTAATCTAATTTTACGTACTTTATACGTAGAATTATAATCAATGAAAAAAATTAAGGGCTTTGGGGGGAGGGTGCGGACCCGGGACCCCTCCCTCCCTTGTGTACGCCACTGGTGTTAGGCAATGTTGAATTTAAAAAAAATATATTTTATTTAAATATAGAATAACAGATAAAAAGTTGATTTCTTTTGTAGGATTTTAAGAATAAGAGTTCTTAAATAACATATGTACCTTTATTACATGAATATAATTAAAATAATGCAATCTGAAAATAAGGTATCAATACCAAGAAAATTCAACAATCTAGTTTTTCTATCAAATAGAAGCTGTAACATCTGGTGGTTCATCTATTCAGATCAAGATGACTATTTTTTTGTGTCTTGGAAAATATTTGTTGCTGGACGACACGACCATTTAAAAACACGAAGAAACAAGGGATTTAAACTTAGGTTCTATTATTAGGGCAACCAACCCATCAATTACAGATTTCAACAGTACAAAACGGTAGCTCACCTGCCACATCACAAAAACAAACAGTTTCGCTTTACAGAGCATCCATCTTTTTTTAGCATTTCGATCTAAATACTTGTTTTCATTTCATACATTTGATGCATCATTTTTCTCTTGGTCCGTCTAAAAAGGGGATTTTCTGTCATTTTTGCTGCTGAGAATTAAAAACATGTACATGCTCTTCCGAGTGCTCTTTCCTGCATCACCAGATATCCAGAAGGAAATTTGTCAAACAGGCTAGAACGATAAGCTTCGCTACCTCCGGGACACAGGTAATTGATTTCCCAACTCTGTCAAATCCATCCAGTAGTTTACTGTAAACTGATATATAACTAGAGCAAGGATGGTGAACCTTTATGGATAAATACGCCATTCTAGTGACTATTGAAAAATAATAAGACTAAATGCTAACAACTCAGAACTCTTTATTTACTACGAAAAATTACTTTTTGCACTATATAGTAGTAACTGTTTTAGTTATACGTGAAATTCAAATTAAAGTAACTTTAGAGTGGGACTTCTGTTGTAGCAGATAAGATGACAAATAACTTATATTAGGATTGTGTAAGATGTTACTTTTAGAAGAATGCATGCTGAATTGGTATTATCTGCGAAACGATTTCTAAGTGAGTCTTTAATGTTTTTCATCTCTGAAAATAATAATTCTCAGGCATAAGCAGATGAAAATATGGTTGAAATAGCATGTGTGTGTGTGTGTGATCCCGCTTCAAAAAGTTAAATGCGCCTGGAATCGATTTCCATGTTTCCAAAATTTCATTATTATCATTTTTACTTATATTGCGTGTTAATCTTTCTTTTTCAATCAATTCCAACTGTTTCCTTGCTTCAATCAATTTTTGAATCCATATTGAACTAGACTGGAAATCAATCTCTTAGTTGCATTTCAAATTTCGTCAATTTTCAACCAATTGAATTGGGATAAATTAAGTTTAACAAATGAAGTCATATCAGGGTACATAAAAAACGAGCGTTTAGAGAAAATCTCGCTAAAAATTGCGGCCGATCATTCGTTTTTGTTTGTAATACTTCATAATCAATTTTGTTATTTTAAAGTAAAAAGCTAACCATTTGTATTGGTGGCGTGCCCAAAATATTGTGTCACTTGCCATCAATGGCACGCGTGTCATCCCTGAACTAGAGCGAAACTTACATAATATTTTTCTTGTTACGTAATTCAAAAACTATTGACAGCTATATATATTTAAAGATTTAATTCTTAAGTGGTCATCTACTGGTGACAATTTGAGGATTCAGTGCTTAAGACAATCCAGTGAACAACACAATTGCACATTCGAAATAAATATATTGTCTTAAAATACCTGCAGATTATTTGCAATATTATTTTTCTTTAATATTTTAATTTTTAAGCTTCTTCCCCTCTATGTCTTCAAGTCCTCTTATTTTTTGATCGATTGATTCTAATTTACTTTCGGTACCTAAGTATCACACAGTCCACCAATTTCGCTAATCGGAAAAATATTGCCCATTCAAAAAATGTCGCTAAAAGCTGTTATCGTTATTATTACTGTGTTCGAACCTGTGCGGGAACGGTTTCCAAAATTGGTTGTATAACGCCGCATTTGGCGACGTCTTTTAATTTAATGAAATCAGTCTACGGTATAAAATGTGTAAGTACCTTATTTTCTCCCCTTATATAATAAGACTGACATATATTATTATTTTTTGTACGATCGTTATAGGTTATTTTTGTAATAATTTATGTAATATAGGAATACTTTGTGTTTGGAAATGGTATCTTTGTAAACACAGTCAGTTCTCTATCTAAGGAAATTGATAAATCCCGGCAAAAAGTTCGTATTGTGGGAAAATTCCCAACTTTCAATATTCTTCTGTGTTCTTGGTTCCAAGGGAAAGTTTACTGAATAAAGATTCGTAAAATGGAGGTCCGACTGCATTTACATAAGCCTTTCCTGCGGCCGTTTTTGCAGCTCTAAACCCTGTACAGTGAGTTCGATTCTCTGGATGTAAATAATGGAAATATAGGAGGTGGTACTAGAGAGAGTTTAATTTTAGCTGACCTAATCTAATCTAAACATAACTAATAGCTATGCGGCTTATCAATTTTTGATGGTTTTAGCTCATATTCAGTATCACCTAAAATCAGATCATGTGTGAATAGGGTACTTTTCAGTTTCCAGGGGGGTAGGGGGGGCATAAAAATGCTACAAGAAAATTCGCCAAATTCCTGTAAAAATTTATTAATCGTGGTAAACCTACCACACAATATTTTGTTCCGAAATGGAAAAATACCTTCCGTACTTTTCAGTTTCGGAACCATATAATATATTTCTGCTAAAAACAATTATTTAAAACTAGATTTTCCTATGTATTGTATTTTAAAATCTATAAAAATCAATTTGGGCTTTTCATACATGTTACTGATGTAAAGAGTATTATAAAAATAACATAGATGACTGATTAAATGCTTGCATTAAACTGCGATTGAGATTGCGGACAAACGATCGCGTTGGCATTTGATCCAATATAACTCTTCACGAAATCTTCAATTACCATATTAAAAAGTGGACACAAACGAAATTGGATACGCATCAGTTCAAATTTTCTATTTCAAAACCACATCTATATTGTAGTTAATTTCTCTTGAGAGTCGTAACAGTTTGATACATTTTTATATGTTCTAATCTTCTAAATTTAAAGTTACACTTAGAAATAATCAATGTTTAAATCATTATTAGCATGAATTTCTTTAAATAAGTAATGAAAAATCTTACATTTTTTTAAAAAAATTATTTTTATTTGGTCATTATTGCTTTTTAATATACGCGCGACTCACATCAAAAACCTAACTGCAATATACATGAATGATCATTGTGTCCAGCGCTTTTCATGGTTTACAGTAATCAAATTTATTTTGGGGTTAAATTCCATTCAAGATCTTTAGAACAGGTGAGTGAGGTTGTAGCACAGTGGTTGGCAACCTTTTAGTTATGGCGTGCCAAACCAATCTACCAATAGGATTCAGAGTGCCACACAGTAGGACATATTTGAAATAATTCGATTCCCGCGATAATGCATGCAGAATAAGAGAATAGAGATCAATAATATAGACTTAATTATATATATATTAATTTTGCATTATTTAAAGATATTTCTTATCATAAAAATAAACAGCATAAAATGTAACTACTTCAACAAAAATAAACAAAAAATAAAATTGTACATATATTATAATTTTTTAAACATATTTATTAAAATAAGCAATACGGCATAAAATATAAATATTCCCCTTCGATATTGTTAAATAAAAAAAATGTGTTTGTGCAAACCTTGTCTCTGCAATTCTCTACTTCATATCATAATATTAGGGGTATAATGTAAGACTTTCAATTTGACACGATTCTGAACATTCAGTTCTTAAACAGCTCCTTTGTGGAATCAAAATACTTTTAATATGAAAAAAGATTTGTTCTCATAAATATGTAGAACCAAAAGCGCGGACAGTAAAGTACATGCAATTTTCTCTCTTTAAACAATTAAATCTCTCTAGCAATGACATTCATGAATTTACAAAATAGCTGTAGATTTACGTTTAGAGATATCTTACAGATTTTTTCGTAATTCCGTAAACTTCCATAATTTTGAAGATATTTGTCAAATATCAACTTGCATCCACTTACTGTTGAGTAGTCTAGAGTGCCATAGGTTGCCGGCCCCTGTCCTAGAATATTATGTAGAAATATTTGAGTTAATGTTTTCACGAAAATTTTTCAGGTCCGGTGGTTGATGCAATTTTCTGCTAAGATGGTAATTAATAAAAAAGAATTATGTATGTATCGTGATACCGTGAAAGGTTCAGGATATATATATAGGTGAGTGTGTGTGTGTGTGTGTGTGTAGTTACAATTATTAGTAATATACGAAATTACAATAGTTCTAAATAATTCTGAACGATAGGTAAGAAAAGAGCAAGTCTTTACAGGACAAAGAATAGCCCCAATAATATTCTTAGACTTGGAACTAAAATTGCAGGATTAAATATGGTTTAAAGGCTCGTCCTTTATATATATTGCATTACTTTAAATCTATTTAATAATAAACAATATATTTAAGAATTTATCAGAGCAGTACAAGTTAGTGTAATACATTATATATATATAGAAAAAATTGTATATATGTAGGTTCTAGTACTTCACTTTCATTTTATTTTACTATATATATATATATACATACTTTTTGTCTCTTTTCGAAAGTATGAATCAGAGATCCCCAAACTTTTTTGTCTTACATACCACTTTACAAGTTTTCGGTTTGAGTAGACCCCCTACTTACCAAATATTGAATTTACGCAAATTTATCAATTTAAATATCTTTTTGACAGCTGGTACAGTACTGCTTACTTTAAAAGATTTTAACTTCTAACCATAGTGAAGAATAGTGTTTTTAACTAAACAGACACACATGTTAATTAAATTAAAATTTAATTAATGCATAAAATAAATGTTACATAAAATAACTGAGAAACGAACAAATGCTTTTAATGGGTAGGATGCTTTAATAACAAATGCTTTTTAATGCTTTAATAACAAATTTTCAGTATTTGGCACCAATCTTGTCAAGTTTAATCCGCATCTCCTGGGTTAGTAGTGTCCAATTTTTTTTTTTTATTTCCTGCCTTTTTCTTTGTGACTGGCAACCCCATGCTGAAACTCCTTCTCACTATAAAAAGCAATTAGAAATTTCTCGAGATATTCAATAATTCGGGATAAATAAGAGATATACCTATTTAATGCCAAAATTGCTGATATCCGTTTCTAAACTTTATTTTAAGATCATCGTTAGTGCCTAACTCCCATCAGTTCCTCTTGTTAATCTCACGGGGTTTTTTTTCAAAGTGACCATATGAATTCATTACCTTCTGTAGTATTTCCATAATTAAAGCATTCTCAAACTTAGATTCAAAATCTGGATAAAGGGCTTTTAAAACATCATTTTCCTGGCAGATTGTCTGAGACAAATCGAGAAATTGTGAAAATTCGCGACGTCCAATATTATATTTATTTAGCTTAATTCTGGCAAGAAACATTGAAATGATGGTCCTTGTCTTAATAAAATTTCTGCTGTCACCTTGTAACAGCTAATTAATCTCATTAAATTTTGTAAATAATTTTGTTTTATGAGATCCACTGTTGTAGACCCCCATTTACACCTCTGACCCTCGAATCGTTTTTTTCTCTGACGTGGACCCTTGCAGATTGTCATTAGACCCCTGGGGGTCTATATAGACCACTCCGACAATCACGAGTGTGAATCCTTACAACTGCCGCCCAGCCATTATGGTGGATATGACTCTCGGCTTGTAACCGAGTGGGTTCGGGCTCAAATCCCGAGTAAGGCATGGTTGTATCTTCTTCGGGAAAAGTCAGACTTTCGCCTGTAATGGATTCCCGTCTCGAATGGAAAGCAGGGCACCCCTTCTGTTATATGCTGGGATCATCATTTGTAATAAATGTCTATATTCTTCTGTTTGTATTGTATGTTTCTGTTCTTCCACTCATATTTCGTATGTATCCCAGGATAAAAACACACGACAACATCAATCGTTACAACTATATTATACTAGTTAAGTTGAAGTTTTGTATTCGAGTGTGACATTTTTATTTTTTCATTTATTGAAACATTCTAAATTCTTTTTCTGTATGGTAATCTTCCTCTGAAATTTAAATTAATGAAACCCACCAAAGTTCGTACCCGTAAAATGCAACATTTATTTAATCTCAAGGTTAAATGGGAATGAAATCAACCTCGAATCCTGACTAACAGTAATAACGATTCACTTAATTCTTAAAAGATGTTTCGCGCGCAAGAGAGACACATGAAAGCAGGTTCAAGTCCGGACACCAGCTTCTCTTATACGACTTATATGTAGCTTCACAAACTTTAATCTAACTCACTTTTAAGCCAAATATAACGTATAATCTTCACACACAATTTACGATTACACCTTACATACAATCGTAAACTTATCTCTTAACAAATACAATCACGCTCTCCACTACTTTCTTACTTCAGATTCGTTAATAGCAGTTTAATCCGCATATCACGACCCTGCACAAAGCAAGGTTCTCAAAAAGCAACTAACAAAATACAGTCGACTCTCGATAATTCGAAGTTGGAGGGACCAATGAAAAACTTCGAAGTATCAAGAGTTCGAAATATCAAGAAGGGGTAGGAAAAAACTCTCAAAATACACGAAGATAAGTTTCTTTTCTAACACATTTAAATTTAAAACTATGTAATAAAGGAACAATTGTACATATTTTTTTTAAAGTACATTTTATACAGTATAAAAATAAAACAGAAGTTAAAAGTCCTATATTAAAAGAATACACTTATGTCTTGTAAACAACTATTATAAAAGAATATACATACTATATATAATTAATCCTTTTTGTCGAAAATATCTGTTATTTTTTTTGTTTTAAGGCATTCAATCTAACTTTGTCAATAGATTTTTCTAGAACAAATGAAGCCTGTAAAATGTCTGCATCAACATGATTTTGAAGGAAAAAGTTGCGTAGTTTGTATAGTGACTCTTTCTCTCTCTCTCTTTAGCTTCTGACAGAGTTACCGGAGTCAACTCCTCCGATTCGTCTTCATCACTTTCTGTATTATTGTGGTCCAAAGCCACAATTTCAGCGTCAGATAGAGCTCCCCATACAGCAATGTCCGTGTAAACCAACAAGTAGTCGTCAAACGTCAAATCTTGTTCTGGAAGAGCTTCCCAAAGGGATGGTTCAGCATTAAATTCAGTGAGTGTATCGTCCACATCAACCAGATTCGGCGAGGGGAAGCCTGACTTTTTAAAACAGCTGTCAATTGTCTCAAAGGAGTAACTGCTCTCCAAGCCTTGTCAATCATGATCAAAGCTGTTAAAATAGAAATAGTTACATTCTGCTGATTTTCGAGGTTATCCAAAACGCTTTTAACGACTTCAAGCCGATAAAAAGTTTTAAAATTATGTATGATGCCCTGGTCGAGTGGCTGAAGTTTTGAGGTTGAGTTTGGAGGGAAAAATTGAAGTTTCACATTTGATAAAGGTGATGCGTTATTGTGCACAGTACAGTTGTCTAAAAATAAGAGAATATGTCGTTTCTCTCTTTTCATACCCGAGTTCAGTGAGACCAACCATTCATTAAAGAGTTCGGTGGTCATCCATGCCTTCTTGTTTGAGCGGTATTTGGTAGGTAACGAGTTTATGTCCTTGAAACACCGAGGTTTTGCAGATTTTCCTATGACGAGAGGAGTAACCTTTTCTGAGCCGTCCATGTTTATCGACACTTGAGCTTTCCCTGCACATTTTTTTGAAGACTATCCCATTCCTTTTCTTAAAATTTGTAAGCCATCCCTCGCTAGCCGAAAACTCGATTCCTAATTCTTTGGCGAATGCTTTAGCCTTTTCCTTCAATAAAGAGCCACCCATCGGAATATTCTGTCATCCACACTGTCTCATCCATGAAACTAAACACTGTTCAAAACGTGGAAAATTACCTTTACTAACGCGCTTTCTCACTCTACTCGAAGATGCACTTAAGATTTTCTCTTTATTCTTCAAATTCTAGCTCAGTGGGATTTCAAATGCTTTGGTTACATCGACCTTCCTCTCACCTTTTTTTCAACTGATTCTATCACCTTTTGCTTTTCAGAAATTGTTAAGCACTTGTACTTTTAAAAAAAAGACATCATGTTCCTTTCGCGTGATAAGTCGACACTGAGGTGAGGTGTAAAGTAGTGGCCCAAGGTTTATCAAAATTAACAGGTAGGAAACGTAAATCACCACAACTTTAGTAAAATGATATTTTTAATTTAAAATTTGGAATCTAAAATGAACACAAGGCATATTCGCAGTTCCCACTCAGCTACGGGATATACTTAATAGCAGGGGTCGACAACTATGGCACGTGGAACAATTCTTAGTGGCACATTACAGCTCTATTTTTTAAAAAATAATAGAATAAAGTTAAATCCCTGTCTCTCCTGTCTTTGCCTCGTACATTTTTATATAAAGGTTTTATTTCTCGCTTTCAATTCTCTGCCATAAAACTATTCTGCTGAATTATCTTGGATGAAGTTTGAGTGCTTTATTTTTAAAAAACATCTGTTTAAGTGTGACTCATTATTAGTAATAAATACTCAACGCAAATCAAAATTATTGTGCAATACTTGTAAAAGGAAGCATCACTCATTACTGCACAGTGAATAAAAAAGAAAGCAGTTTTTTCCTTTATCCATCTAAAGCTTGGGTATCAACGGAAAAAGAAAAAGGAATAAATCAAAATTCTGCTTAGCAAATATCGGAAATATAATAAAAAAACCGCTCTTGGGATAATTAGGTACACAGGAAGTGAATCTAACTTCATAATATAGAAGGTTCGAATTATCGAGTGTTTTATAGGATAACTTCGAATTATCGCGTGTTGTAGTCTGGCCAACCACAAATTTTACTTCGAAATATTGAGAGTACCAAAACGTATGATTTTAGTTCGAAATATCAAAAGTTTTTCTAGGGGCTGAGCATGTACTTCGAATTAGCGAGAGGTTCGTATTATCGAAAGTTCGAATTATCGGGAGTCGACTGTAGATATATCTAGAAGTTAGTTGAAAGCCCGTGAGAACCCTCTACATTACTTAAGATATTTAAGAGTCAAAATAAGCACAATTTTATAACACAGATTTTTCTAATTACTCTTATTTTCCTCCAGAATATCTAATAGTTTTTTCAAAAAATCTGGATTTGACGCTTAAAATTAATAAAATGAATTTTTATGTCAGGTTGTATATCATATTTTTTCTTATTTTAGTTATTTGTTGACCTTATAATTTTCTTTCCTTATTAAAATTTTTAATGGAATATACTTTATGAAGCATTACCTGTAAATTTATTACAAAGAAATGTTACTCTCTCTTTTCTACTTTTAAATATTTTCATATCCTTATAATGAATTATGTACCTTGATCTATAACTTTCAAGTTTTGTCTTTCAGCATGCGCATTTCATGGTTAAAAAACATGAAAGTAAAATAACAATAAAAAAAATCCCACAGAGGTAGAATTTAAAGACAATTAGCGCATCTTTAAAAAGGTTCCGAATATAACAAGTCTTCGTGGAAGTTCCATCACCTTGTTAACACCACATTGAAGTTTGATTTATGAACAGTTTGCTATCAGTTTAGAAAAAACGATTAAGAAAGCTAAATCTGACGCCAATGACTGGTATAAAGTGATTTAATCTCTTTAGGCTGAATAATTTCGGTAGCTATACTTTGTCCAATGGGCGTGGTAACGAAGATACAATCTGCTCAATTTGAGTTTGGGCGATGAAGAGGCGAAGGCTTTCAGTAAAGCTATTAATACGAGATAATAAGCACTGTTCGGTTGACAAGTGCTTCGTCAAAAGAAAGGTGACAGGTATTGGGCCCCTCTGGGTATTTCGTATGAAACCGCACCCTATTACCACGTAATTAATGGCCTATTTAAGAGAGTAAAAAGGTGAATGATTTGATTAAATGTTTCTGGGATGAACGACAGAACACAGTTCTAACACTCCGAAAAGAATTAGCTAGATGTCAAAAGCGAAAGATAGTTGCCATGATATCCCTCACTTAATTTCCATAGAAGAAATTTGAATTTTAATACAGACGGATCCCGATTTAACAAATTTAATGACTTAAGGAATTTTTCTCTTTCCCGATTAAAATGAAGGCAAAAAAACCAGAATTAAAGAATTATTTAAACTATAAAAAAATTTTTATTGGTTTGCATTACAAAAAATTAAACTTTTTCCAAATGACATGCCCTTTTTGTCCAAAATAGAAAAAAAAACTTTTCTTGAAAGCAGCACATTTCGACGGGAAAGGGTGCAAATCAATATTAGACTTTACAGTGCAGATGAGACATGAGTAGAACCTATCGTGTGAGTTTTGAATAAGACAGAAAATTCCTTTCTTACCTCGTCCGGCTCCACAACACAGGGGATATCTTAAGATTTTCACGGTGATGTTACATTTGATGACGGACTGCCTATGTGTGCAACTCAAATTGAAGAAATTTTTGATTTGTCCTAGCCAATGAATAGAGATTCTGTTGCAGAAATTGATAATGAAACTCCTATCAAAACTGTTATATTTTCTTATGCTTTACATTGTATGAAAACTGTGAAAACTTACCTTATGTACCAGGATAATGACGCAGTATTTTCGTCACTGAATAAAGTCAAAAAAAGGACTCTTTCTAGTCAAGAAACAACAAAAAAAAAGTCAAGCATCTATTAGTCAGTATTTTAAAATTTCCAATTAACTGGAGGATAAAAATTCACTAAAAGTATTTTTAGCTGTTGAATAAAAAGAGTGTAATTTCTAACTATGGATATTTTTTTATGTAGTTGCTTGTTAAAAGATAAGTGCAAAAGATTTGCACACACACATTTTATTTGAACCCCGATATCACGAATAACCCAGAATTAACGACCAAAATCTTCGATCCCGGGGTCCAACTGTATTTGTTTTACGTGTTTTAAAACTTCTAATTTAATAATTTAACTTGATACAATAAAAGAAGCTTACATGTAGAATATTTTGAGTATCGAGGAAGATAATGGTTGCTTCATTTATTTCTCATAAATGAGCTTACTATTCAATTTCGCTTTGCAATTATTACATTACAGTTACATACATTTTTGTTTTTTTATGTAGAAATATATTGAGAGAAAAAATTTAGGACTATGGGAGAGATTATGCTTGTGTGAGAAACTGGGAACTTTTTATACATAGAACTCAAATTCTGTGACGCAACAGCCCATGGGGCAGGGGCAGGGCCTACTGTGCCCATCCCAGTATAGGTGACCATTTGGTGCTGAGGTGAATGAGTAGATGGTCAGTCTGAGGCGAGACCCCCAGTGTTTAAGTCCCCAAACAAACTTGGTACTCATTTATCGACCCACTGCAGTAGGGATGAAAGGCTGAGTCGATCTTACCTAGCGCGGGAATAAAACGGTGTGGAAGCGCGATACACTACCACTCGACCATTGGACCTCCTTTTATATATATAGTTGAACGAATAGTGATGGATCATTTGTGCAAATTTTTGAAAGAAAATTTCTATATAATGCTATTGCTTTTATTCCCTTTTTAAGTAACAGGGTTTTTTTCTATTAACTATAGACCAAACATTTTTCTTTATTTATTTTCTTTTGTTTATAATGATAAAAACACATGATTTATTGTTATTTATTACACGATTTTTTTTTGCCTTATAAGGTTATTGGATCAAGAAACGGGATGTTCATGCAAATTCAGTTTTCTGCACATTTCAGAAAGAGCTATGACATAAGTCATAGCTCAAGTAAGAATAATTCTTAAATTAAATATCTATAAAATGCCTAAAATTTCAAAATTTAAGCATCATTTTTATCCAAGAAAAGAATAAAAACCTAAAAGAATCATTCTGTTATTTTTTTTACATTAGAATTACTCTGTACCTAGGAAATATTTGAATCAATCAAGATATGTCAAATTTTTCAAAGAAATAAATAAGAAGTATTTGTAAAAACTGGTGGTGATAGAACTTTCTGAAAATGAAGACATATACCAATTGATGATGATAATAATTAAGTAAGACACTCATAGTACTTCTACATCTACCAACGATGAAGAAGTGAACATACATGGAGGTTGAAAACGAATTAGATTTCTCTGAACATAAGAATGAATAATAAAAACAACAGAAATCATTATATTTCAGTTAATGGAACTGTCTGGGTAGAAAGGAAAATAGACATATTACCTGGAAGAGTAGTACTTCATGCTGTTTTCAAGGATGAACTAGATAAAAAAATAGCCATAACGTAATGCTATCTAAAAACCAGTCATTGAACCAATTACAAAACAATTAGATATATAAAAAGTGAGGGGAAGTTTAGTCTTAAAGGCTAAACCTTAACGTTCATATGGCGCCCAACATAGAGAGATTGGGTGTTTACAGTTAAAATGTTGGTTTAGGACAATTTTAACAATATTTTTTATTGCTAAGATTCAAGTTTAAAATTTGTAATTGTCGAGTATTTCACAATAAATTTAACGTTATTCGTATTAAAAAAAATGTTGCTATGATAGCATGGATATTTTCTATATTATTATAAGGACAATAGAGGGCTAGCTACCGCCCTATCAATGATACGGGGGCCCCAACATATGTAAGATTTTGACATTTCCAAATAAATCTTATTAATGCGATGATTTTTAAAATTTTCCAAAAAAGGCCCTTATAAAGAATTTTGATACAAGTCCCTCTCAGGACTAGCGACTCCAGTGAATGGCACACCAGAATAGAAGTGTATTTATTCAGATAACAGAGTAAGATACCTAAACTTTGAACTATAACTCATGGAAAGACATTTAATAGTTTTGGGTCTCAAAAACACTCACACACTAGATATAGAAATTTTAAACAATTATATTGTTTTTTGTGGTGGTGAAGAAGTTTAAAGCACTTTGAGTGTGCATATTTTTAGGTGTATCATAGCGATGTTAATTTACAGGTTTTTTGAGAATTTATATATCTGAGTAGTTTTAAAAATACTTTGCTATATTTATTAAGTATACATCTTGATATATATTTTAGCAGAATTACACACTGGAAGATTCGCATAATTTACCTTTCTTCCTATATATTTAAAACCAGAAAATGGAAAGGGGAAACTTTAAAAGGTTTTCTTAAAATATTTTTAAAAAATTATCAAGAAGAGAGATCATATTAATTTTCCATCCTATATAATAAATGTTTATAGAGTGGACTCGGTAGTTGAGTGGTCATGATCGTAGCTCGTGACCACCTTAGTTTCTGGCAAGTAGTGAGTTCGAACCTTTAGCTTACGTACTTGGGAAGACCGAGTTCACCTAAGAGGCTTCGATCCACAAACTGGGCCTCCGGGAAGATAGTTTATTTCAGGATCATTTTATCCCATTCTTTTCCATTCACCTTTAAACATGTCATAAAATACGAATATGCTTTTTATCACTTTTATTGAAGGTAATCTCTGCCATAGTGTATCTTTTGTAATGGCCCCGAACTCGGGCATGCAAAGAAATAAAAGTTGCAGGAAGTAACTTACCGTATATTCGCCGTATAGCACGCACCCAGTTTTTTACGAAGAAACCTAAAATGTTCGAGTGCAATGCTGTTATATTCTGAATTCATTTATTTGAAGTATTATCTCATGTTTTTGAAAAAATTGTATACTTCTTAGACTAAAACCCTTTAAGTTCCTACACGAACGCTTGACATCTTTGGGAAATGTAACGCGAAGCGTTCCTCCATCCCATATCGAAATGTATTTGGACCTTGAAGTGGAGAGACCTGGATTGAGAAGGAGCTTCCTGATCGATGGACTTTAGTTCCTAAGATATGTCATTTCTTTTAAATAAACAGTATTTCGATCTATGTAGAAGTTTAATTGTTTTTATATTGATCTTTTTTTTATTTTATTTTAAAGCTATCCATTTTATGCAACCGGCATATCACACACACCCTCATTCAATCTTGTTTTTTGTGTTAAAAATGCGCATTATACGTCGGATTATACAAATAAAAAAAAAAAAGTTGTCCGGTGCCTTATTTTTTTTGTATTTTTTAAGTTTTTCCCTCTGGGACATTCGACCCGCATTGTGGGAAACATTGCTTTAAATACTCGTGGTCATGCAAACTCCTTAGAAAACAGGAATCTATTCAAATTATTTTCAAATGTTTTTAGGACTCGCAGAGCCCCCGAGTTTGACTCGTAGAGCACTGGGATCCCACGGAAAACAGACTGAAGATCAATGTTATGTTTATGTTATTCTCTTTTATCGGAGAGGTTTGGTTGAACTCATCCATAGGTTTGAACTGACGGCTAAGTTTTTCTTACGTTGTTCCTGCTGCCATCTGTCGAATGGTTTGGAAAATTCAACGTGTTAGCTAAAAGAGCAGTAGTCTATAAATTTCAAGTACTTACTTCAAATTAAAATATGTAATAAAAAAAGGCCAGTTTGAATAAATAAATGAAACAGCCGTTAGTAAATTGTAGGAATTCTGTCGCGTTATAGAAAATTTATAGAAAAAATGACGAGAGAATAAAAAGGAAATTACCCCTCCCCTAAAAGAACCCGCTCTTAATGATAAGAAGAGTAAATGCCTTTATAAAATTTATATACCGTATTATATCAATTTTTTATACATCAAATAACATTTACTTTATCATACCAATATTTTTTTTGTATTGTAAGTATATTTTATAACACTTATTGTAAATTCACTTGAACACATTTCTCTATCACATATGTTTTCAGTATATAAGAAGCAATCATTTAAACTTCGTTATTATTTTGATACGCTTAGCGTTCCATTTCCCAAAGATGTCAAGCGTTCAATCAACTTTGTTATCAAGTATTATACATTTTTTAACGTTGCATAAATTGTACTTAGTTTATGCAAGCTATATGTTCAATGTACGAGGTTCAGTTTTTGTAGTAATGGTAAAATTATAGATTTTTATGATGTAAAAACAACAGTAAGAGGCAGGAAAGAAAATTGTAATTTAAAAAAGAATGCAGTAATGAAAAAAAAAACTTATGCAATACCTGCAAGTCACTTAAATATATATTTGTAAAATAATTTCAAAGTGTAATATACACAGATGGGGTAGACAAAGTAATAAAAATATATACTGAAGAACATAATGAGACGTTACTTAATTTTTTGCGTAATGCTGGTGTTACTGTTTGCTATTTGTAAGAAAAGGGTTGGAAGTCAACTATCTACTTTAAGAGGCCCAGTTACAGATAAAATTTTAAAATCAGGTCTGGCCATTTGCAGAAAAGCATAACAATTGTTTGTCCACTAGTGACTTCAGAGTCTAAAAATGGAGAGAAATAATAGCATATACAGACTACTATTATGGGAGGGGTTTACGTTCAAAAAAAAAAGAGAGAAAAAAAGCGCCGAGATGTAATCTTTATACTAAAATTTAGAAATCTCTTGGCGCATGAGAAGGTTTTGAACCCCCGAAACCCTACCCTTGGCCGATGTTATTGGTGCCAAGAAGACTTGTTTCTAGAGTCACGGCCAGCAATTAAAAAAAATAAAGCAATACTTCTAAACGCTGAAGTTGTAGAATGAACAAGTAATATATATAAAAAAATTAAGTCAATTCCTACTTTGAATGCATGAATAGAAAGTGTTTTATTACGATTAAAATTTGAATAAGATATACATATATATATATATAGGGAGAGAGTGAACTAAAAAAAATAGTAGAGAGAGAGAGGAATTGAAAAAAGAGCATGGTTTGTCTGCATTGTTGTAACAATGCACACCCGGTTTGGCTGAAAAACAGGATTTTGACGCCAACTTTTGTCTTTGTTTTAACAGTTACATTGTTACTACAATAGAGACGAATCTAAGTTGGCATCATAACCTATAACTAATTAAATTAAATTAAATTAAATTAATATTTGAAAAAATAGTATTAACATCAAGTGTCATCCACTACAAGTTTAAAAAGAATTTATTTGAACTTGATTGGATGAATATAAAGTATTTTATTAACGATTGAAAATTTGAACAAGATAAATAAATATATAAATATATAGAGAGAGTAAGCTAATAGTAGGGATTGACAAAGAAGTTGCCACACAAACAAGAACCACCAAGTGATGTCATGAATTATTCGCCAAAAACTTAAACAGATAGCTGAGTAAATAATGGCAGATTTAAACATTGATCGAGAACCCATTTGAAGCAGAATAGTTTGTCGGGAAATTGACAGATTAGATTTTTATTGTCATTACTGACATCAATGCTAAAAAATTTATAGTGGTACAGATAGCATTAAAACTTGAACTTTGACAACGGGAAAGATGCGATTTGGCTCCAGTGACGTACAAAAGGGTTGTGACGGGGCTTTATCGGTATTTCTACTAATTGTCCTCTTGGGATTTCTTTGGGGTCAGAATGGCAATTCTTTCCAACCAACCCAAGAAGAGAGCGTGTTTAATCAAATTAGGAATCATATATATTGGAATGTTAGCATTCGCGAGGATCGCTAAGTGAAGCTCTAAGTGGAGAAGTAACGCTAGAAGTGAAGGGAGATAAAGTCTAGGAGAAGAGTCTTAATTTTGTGAGTTGGTCAAACAGTGCTACTGAAGATAAGCAAAAGTGGGGCCGAGACCAAAGGAGTATTGTCTTAGCCAGTGTAAGTCAGAGGGAAAGATAAATTGTTGTTGTACGGACCATAGCTGTTTGCCCAGGAAATAGCGGTAAGCTTGTTCATTCAAACATTAAGGATAGAGCGGATACTATTAAGATAGGAATTAATCTATAAAGATAGATTTAGTGGTTAATTGCGTTACTTATCAGTAATACGTTTTGAGTAGTTTCACTCTTGATCATTATCCTCCTAGATTAGTATTGTTGTTGTATTGTACATAAATTAAGATCATAATAAACTATTTTTATTATAGCAGAATTTAGTGATTCCTCTTTAATTGCCTCAGACATAGGTCGCGTGGATAGTGGAGAGAGGGTATCCCCATCGGTAGGGATATCACAGGGTGAAATTTGGAGGTTCACACCGCCTCCCATATAACAAGAGATTTTCAATTTTTAGGATAAAGATTACACCTAGGCGCTTTCATCTATGTGTTTTTTAAAGTATAAAACCCCCATAAAAGTAATCCGTATATGCCACTGATCAGTTAGAGAATCGTCTTTAATTTAGTTTCCCACCGTAGGAAGAATTTATGTTTAGTGACATCTCGGAGAAGTATTCCTTTTTGACTACTTAGTTACAGCTGTAAAGAATGGAGATGGATCTTTGATGGAGTGGAACGTTATTTCTTGGCATTAATAAGAATCAATAATCATTCTGAAGGTTCGAGGAACAACTCAAACATATTTGAACGTACTCCAGGATAAAGTTCATCCTCTGGGACAGATGATTTTCCCTGGTGGCTAATTCCTATTTTAGGTAAATATACTCCCATTCATATTCAGAAGAGCATCATGATTTGGTTTATGAACGTGTGAATGAAATGAAACAATTGTCTTTGTGCCCTCAGGCCTCAAATCTTAACATTATCAAAACTTTATGGAAATATCTTGAATAACAAATGAAAATACAATTTTCTCCACATTTATAACTAGCAAATTTGGAATATAATTTACGAGAAGAAAATAGCATAAAATACTGTTATCTTATAAGAGAAATTGACATGCGTCTAATCCACGTCAAATTGTTCTTATCTATGATGCTCATAGTAGATCAACATTATTTAAATAAAAATAATAATTTAGATTCCAAAAGTATTTTCATTATTTTGTCAATCATGTGTATGGGTAGTCATAAAAGATGTGAGAAGGAAGCCTTAAAAATGCACAAATGCTACAAAAGGGCGAACATTTTACAAATATATACCATTGTACTAAAATAATCGGCACAATGAATCAGACATTTTTAAAAATTACAAGCAACATCCGAAAAACAAAAATTGAGTTGAAATTTAACAGTAAATATAAGCAAGAAAAAGCATAATACATTTCAAATTTGATACATAGAACAGAAATATTAAGTCCTTATTATGAAATCCATTACAACATAAAAAAATTTTATTAAAAGAAGGTTACCAAGCTATAAGGCTTATAAGGAGAGGAAGCGCATTGTTGAAAATTTGCAGACGCCGAGCATATTTTTTTTTATTTTATGAGTGATACTAACTTGAAAATCCCTAATAAGCAATTTTTCTAATCTTTTCGAGGAGGTTGTGTGTACTGGTATAAAAAAAAGAAACTCTCTCAATATTGCTTTATTTTCTTATGGAGAAACTTAACAACAATCTTTTTGGATAATTTTGTCGTTTGAAGGAAATATTTTAATATTTGAAGAGGAAATACTGCCATCTGAATGTTTAAAATTCTAGAAGTAATCCAATCTATATTATGTAATCAATCATCTTATCCTCATTTTCTTATCAAAATAGGGGGAAATATATTGTGTTTATTTTTTTACTACTCTCACTCTCAACAGCTTAAAGGTCTGAATTGTTTTTTACGCTACAATTGTTTTTTTATTGGATTGCTACAGGTTTTGTTACAAGAGTTCAAAGTTCTCAAGAAGGGGATGGTGGGAAAGTTTGGATAGTGCTGAACCACAACAAGTGCTTCCCTCATCGCTTCATAGTGATTCAAACCTTCGTGTTACACTACATTAACATTAGTTTAATACAAATATTTAACTTGTAATTTAAGACTGAAACCTTTGTCTGAGTATATTTAAGTTAATTTCAAAAAATTATCATTGTAAATGAGATTATGTAATGCATTAGTGGACGAAATATCTTATAAACGATTATTTTAATATAGAAGAATAATTATAAGTAATAGATAAAGATTTTTTTGTGTACCTATTTATAGAATTGTTTGCTAATATGTCATAAAAATTCCTCTGAATTTTTAAGATGAAATGTTTTGAGCTACAAATAAAATTAATTCCCCTTTTAAATGTTTATACACTTGAAAGGGGTATTGCTGTTATTGAAGATTAACAATTCTTATATAAATTATTAAAGAAGTCAGTATTCCTTTTATTTTCTTTATTTCACCATAGTTTTGCAAAAATCTTAGTAACTGACCATTAGAATATTGATTTTATAAGAAAATTATTAGATGTTGTGAAAAAAAAAAATAAAATGATTGTTTACCCTTCAAAAAAAAAAAAAAAAAAAAAGACACGAAATTTCTCATATGCATGACAATGTTCTAAAGCTTCTACTGATTTGTCCTCTTAGCAATGAATAAAGTGATAAAAACATTATTTTAAGTAACTCTTTTGTTGACGTAAAAGAAAATAAAACAAATAAATTTCTTTATAAAATTAGAAAATACATCTTATATCAGGTTAATAGAGGATAAAAAAAAAAAATGTGATAGCAATTTCAAAGCCTTTCTTCAAGACTTGTATCACTATTTAAGAAATATCTTCGATCTTTAGTTGCTTAAAGTTTAGTTTTACGTATTTTATAATAGTGAGTTTTTAGACTACTAGTTCGAGCTGATGGAGATAGCTGTATAATAACCTGGAGATATGTACAATAGTTTCTCAGGTACCAGGGGGCTAGCCATCCAAAATACAACTCAATGGAGGACGCCTGCATTGGATGTGGGATTTGTACCGTGTATAGACCTTAATATGAAATGTAAATGATTAGCATTGCAGAGAAATGCAAATAAAGGGTGTTATTAGAGTCATCTATAAGTGTTATATGAAAAGTGTAAGATTCTAGCTCCCACACCTGGCAACAGATATGTGACTGAGCCAAGGATCTGTCAAAGGTTCGAGCATATATGGGAAGATTTGGCAACCCGAGGGTTGACTAGACAGAAGGAGGTCGGAGACGAAGAAACGTGGCGCACGAGAAAAAAGGCACGAGAGTAAAGAGAAAACGGCGGACGATGTTGTGTTTTTAATCCGACTTAATCTTGTAAATATAATTGTTTTTGTGCTGTGTACCTTAGTATCATAGAAAATAAATCAATAGTACTAGATTTTTCAGTAGTTATTTGTGCCATGTGAACACCACATCCGTCAATCAACACTCGAAAAAACCTCTTTAGTCAACAATGGGAGAACAAAAGACTATTTTTAAGCTCTGGAATTTTATATTTGCCACCGGTTTTATGCATGAGAAGTTTTAGTATGCCTTGTCGAAGAATACGGAAAACAGTAGAACCTGTCTTTGAGTTAGGCGGGGGAAAAAGTATTGGGGTCTACAGTGATGACAATTTATATTTCCTAGAAATTGGCACTCGAGTTGGAAGAAATAAAGTCCTAATATTATAGGTGGGATGGTTTGACCAATGGAAAGGATTGAATCAGCCTCGTTACATCATCTGCGACAAAACTCACTAAGTCTCTCTCTGTGTAACTAGCTCCGAGCATTCCACACTAGAAAGATTCTGACTCGAAGCAGACGCAGAAATTAGTGTAGAAGCAATAACTAATTTCAGACACAAATGTATCTCAGAGATATTTTGTTATATAATTAAGTAGCATATATAATATATATATATATATATGTACATAAGTTTATGATTGGAAGATCAACTATCACAAACAATTACAAAAAATTAGCATTTAACATAAAACAATAGAGCATAACACAACATCTATAACATAGTTAACAAAGAATTAAAAACATATACATATAGCTGTAACAAACATATGAAGGAAGTGTTGGCACGAACCACTGCTACGCCGGATGAACTTAGACGAAGAATGGACTGATATAACCCTAGAACACAACCCAAAGCCTCTTTCTATTAATGCCGAGGCATGTCTCAATAGTTATTACCAACCATGAGAGAAAAATACCAAAAAAAAAACAAAAAAAAAGACATATTTCTTCATGTTTTGCAGGACAAATGGATTTGTTATTTTAATCATATCATCCTTATATTTTATGTTATTTGTATAATAAAATTATCTTTAATATCTATTGCCCTTTATGGTGTTACATTTTAGAGATGGTCAGCAGTGTATATAGAACCAGGGCCACTTTTCCGCTTAGGCACGCTAGGCATGTGCCTAGCGAGCACAAGATTTGGGGGTGCAAAAAGTTAGAGGGAGAAAAAAGGAAAAAAAAATACAATCAAGCGAACGTACCACCGCCTAGCGAATCATGAGAGAACCAGTTCTACTCATAAGAGAATAAAGACTGAAATGAGATCTACATGGAAAAAGAAAAAAATTAACTGTTTGATGTTGCACTCAAAATGATATTACAACGAAAATTGATTAAAATGATGTTATAAATGATTTTGCAATGATCAAACTTGAAGAAAACCTTTGTTGTTCAAGTACAATGATAGCAACTCAACAAAGAATAAGGATGTCTAAAAGTAAAAGTAAGTAAAGCGATAAGCAATGTTAAAGATAATTAGCAAAAGTTGAAAGCAGTTCATATATATACAATAATATATACTGTAATTGCAAATAATTTCATTAATTTACTGTATTAATTTACAAAAGGGTGGGTGAGTGGTCCATGGTGCCGTATGGTAGGAAATGAACAAGAGGGATTAAGCCATGCCGCTATCCTTTCCTTACGGCTGCTAGTTGCCAGTCCAGGATACGGCGGGTGTGAGGCACCAACCCTTCGGTGCCCCACATTTCTACATTATCTACGCTACCTGTATCTGTAGGAAAGAACGAAGAATCACGCAAATCTGTTATTTTAATATTTGTTTATTAAGATCTTAGCTTAATCAATATATACAATAATAAAATAATAATCCAATTAAGTAAATCTGGAGTGAGAAGACACAATTCGTATTACCAAATAATCGAGTAACTGACCACTATATCTAACTTTACAGATTACCTCTTATTCTCATTAATACACGCAGTTTCCTTATATCTTAATTTAAGAAGCTAACCGCTATATCCTAGGTAACAGCTATTCTCTTGGTCCTAACTGAAATGGCTTTACTCCTCGTGGAATGGTATCCACCTTTAGCTTGAATACACAGGTACGGCTAGGTTAATTCTTGAACTTGGAATTTCCTCTATCTTTAACTTAACTTCTTCTAATCATAAGCATAGACCACATATAGCAACTTCACATAGCCACCCCACGAACGCTAAACTTCTACTATATATAAGATTCCTAATTTGCATTCTCACGATCTTCTTCTCGAGTTGGTTGGAAAGAATTGCTATTCTGGCCCCAAAGAACCGCAAGCGGACATTAATGGAAATCGCGATGAAAGCCCTTCACACGGGTCCATAGGGGGTGGATAATGAAAAGACTCTCCAAAGAGCAAAAATCAAAGAAAGGGAAAAGAGAATAAGTGAAAATCCCCCTCGAACCAAAACAGGCAAGGTAAAAAATGAAGGTGGGGGGGGGGGTGTAACAATTTGGTGCCTAAAGTGCAGGGGAGGTTAAGAAATGCTCTGTAATAGAAGCAATTCCTTAAAATTACTCTTACTGTGGTCATTTAATATTTTGGAGGTTGTAATTTACGCCCTTTATTTTTTTTATAACAATTGTATATTTTATTCTTTGAAACCACCTACGCATCGTGTACTAATCTTTTTTTAAATTGTTATTGTAAACAGGTAGAGAATTTACAGAACGCGAATATCAATTTAGATCCCTAATGCTGAAAATGGTGCCCATTAATATAAAGAAATACTGAGTTTATTTCATGTTTCCTTTTTAAATTCATTCCTCGATTACAAAGAAACTGTTTACAGAAAGAAAAATAATAGAAGATACAATACCAAAGATAAAGGTGACCGAGGCAGCCCAGTGGTGATTGTCACGAACATGTGATCATGCGGTCTCGAGTTCTGATGCCACTGAAGCCTCGCTGTATGAAAGGGAGGGTGCAAGTTGCGCGACTAGGTTCGGAGATAAATTTTTCAAAAATTGATTTTCTGAATAATTTTATTGTTTTAAAGAACATAAATAGGCTTAAAAAGTCATAACTATTAAATAACTACCATGTATCGCACTTTTTTTTGAAAAAAAAAATTATTTTTAGGATAATTTAGCAAAAAAAAAAAAAA